>OU015498.1:78362703-78440203 GCA_907164885.2 Dolomedes plantarius
CTGGGTACCCGCTTTTAATGAATCTGCTCAGCCCATCAAAACTCGTGTTTAGCACCACGGCGACCGTGTCAACACCAATTACTGAGTGAGTCATTAACCCAGAAAAGATCTGACTAATTAGTCAGAAAATTACCTCTTAAGGGGAAACATGCCCTTTTACTTCTTGTAAACTTTTCTCGGGATAACAAAGTTTCATTAAACGAAACAGTCCTCATTAATTGCGCCGATGTTATTCTATTGTCGAAAACGAGATCAAATTTGAGTCTAGCGTAAATGACGTTGTTTCACGACGCCCTTGCAAAATTTTTGGCAACGGTGCGAAAATTAATTATTTCCTAATTCTGTTTCCACGGAATAAAAGATCTTTCCTAGATATTTGCAAGACATTGCCAAGAAACCTGTATCATAGCTGATCCTACAGCCATTCATAATATAATTTACTGCTGCACGAGATATATATTCGCCACCTGAGGTATTTTCATTTCGAGGCCTAGATTTTAGTAGAGTATGATTATTTATGTGCTAAGGCACGAATACATTTAGTCATGAATTCACACTTAAATACATACATATAATCCCAATATAAGCACATAAATGTGTATGTAGTTTCAAAAAAGTATAGTATATTTTATGATCTTTTAAAAGAAGCATAAAAAATATTTGTGCATATTTTTTAGATATCGAAAATAGTTCAGCGTTTTCGTATGCAGGGATAAATGAGATTTGAACAAACTTTTGAAATGTCGGTTTTCATCTCTAGTTTGCAAATATTGCATTGAGCATTTCTTACAACTGATTATCTTACAACCGATTATTATGTATCAGTTTTTGTATGATATTTTTATGATTGATTTCAAGGAAAACATTTTAAAAATTTCAGGTAATCTCTTCTAACGAAACTCCCGTGGGTTATTAACGATAAGCCCAACGATAATTAAAAGGATTACTTATCGTTGCTTACCTCTTTGTATGTATATATGTATATATGTGTTATGTATATATGTATCTATCTATATATATATATATATATATATATATATATATATATATATATATATATATATATATACAGTGGAATCTCGATCTATCGTTATCGAATCCATCGATTTTCCGTATGTGTCGTTCAATTTATCCAGTCCCAACGATCATATTGCTTTGTTATGTTTCCGCATCTATCGCTTTCCCTTCATTTGTCGTTCATTTCAATCGGTCCCTTCGAAAACGATAGATCGAGATTCCACTGTGTATATATATATATATATATATATATATATATATATATATATATACATATGAAATAAATTTCAAACCTTATCATTAACACGCCTAGTCCAAAGTCTTTCATCTTATCGCAACAGAACACCGTCCCTCATTTCTGATTTGGACCTATAAATAACCAAAGTAATCTAGTGTTTTCCCCTTAAGCAAGCACGTGCCTAAATCTTATATAACGCGAATGGAGTGGAACATTCGAGAACTATGACGAAGCGATCACCCCATATGGCTCTTAAGTCAGGTGAGGAGTTTTGACCAATTGGAAGTTTAATAGACCCGTACTCGGGCGAAAGATTTTGGTTTCGTCAGAGCTTTTGTGTGCCTGCTCTCAACCAGGAAGGATGTAAAGTTTTCGTTCCTGTCAAAAATGCGCGGGCCCCCCCCCCGTCCCCGCCAGCCGCGTGATGTGTCCGTCTAACTGTGAAATTCCGAAATGACTACAACATGTGCATTTGTGTGCCTAGGTGTAAGGCACGACCAATGTTGTAAGCTGTCCAGTGAGTGATCCAAGAATAAAATAAGTTTAAGACGATGGAAGTACGTTTCTCACTCCGGACACCCTGTCTTTCTTCCTCGACTGCATTTTCTGTCTATGAGTTCTCCTCAGCAATCGGCCGCGACAGCTTCTGTTCTCTCTATTCGCCTCCCCTGGTACGACGACTACTCCGCCATGACTACAAACAATAGGGAATATCACGAGTTTCCCTAAACTGATGTTTCAACGCCACCGATTCATTACATATATATATATATATATATATATATATATATATATATATATATATATATATATATATATATATATATATATACAGTAACCACCTCTTATAGTGATCAGTGGTTATAAGAATCAACTGTTTATAAGAATCAAAATCGCAAAAACAAAAACAAATGTATTATTTCCATGTTAAAATTTTCGCTTTAAAGAATCAATCCACCGGTTTTAAGAATCAGCTTACACTCTTTGCTTTCCTTTCATTTTTCCAAAAGAGCCACTTAAACCCTCAAAAGGCACGAAGTTCTTTCTTCAATTTTTTTAATGAAAGAGTGATAAGATGGGATGGAATACAGTCGTAAAATACATCCCTTTCTTTGTTAGACATAACATAATAGTTTCCGCTTAAACGCTTTAGCACAACACTGTCCAATTAGCTTGACCCGGGGGCATCTTTACCCGTTCGGGTCCGATTTCACTTTTCTCCTCTGACAAACAAACACAGGGACTCTTTTTTACCCACCTCCCACATCCTGGTTGTGGATTCCTGGACCCTGAAACACATAAATCTTCGGCGAAGTGTCCACTATCACTTAGGAAAACCTGACATTAGTAGATTGAGCACGTTATCAAACCGTGAAACGTAAGCTAGAAGGTGAATCTTCGTCTGAGACTATTGGTATTGAAAGAGGTATAAACAGCCTCCTGAAAACTTCATTACGTGAAACTACCATAGCAAACTTTTTCTTCCTCCCTTCCTGTAGTTGAAATGTTAAAACCGTTATGCAGGTATGTTGTAACAAATATTGGATTTTTTTCTTCTCTTACTATAATTACGTGTATCTACTTATAGGTCTAGAAATTAAGTTGTATTTTTAAAATTATAAAAAAATAATTTTAATAAAAGATAATTTACGCAAATTAAAGAGTATTTTATGATAAATTATCTAATATATGTATATATGGGTGTGTGTGCCTGTCCCAAAACCTAAATTTTGGCTATAAGAATCAACCGCTTATGAGAATCAAAATCAGTAATAATAAACGTGATTCTTATAAGCGGAAATCACTATATATGTATTTATGTCAAAATTTTGACGCATTTTGGTACATTTCTGTTAAATTGTTCACTGCTTGCTCGAGCGACACAGACTGGGTTTGGCGAGCTACCAAAATAGTAACTCGCGACGCAGGACATTTTGCTCTCCGAAGGACCGTTATGGAGGAACGTAATCCTACGTTTAAAAGTAAATAATAGTTGTTTATAAATAATAGTTTAGATGTACACATAAGAACAGCATTAGATTTTAAGTGCATGTGAGCATTCAAACTCATTCCGTATACGTGTGCAGACCTCGGTAGAACATGCATAACTGAGTATAAATTACAAATATATTTACATATGTATCCATAATAAATTTTTTCATGTACTACTTCATATAATGGTTATGAAGTTATATGATTAAACTAAGTCATAAGTCATTACCTTCTCACAACGATGAAAATATAGAGCTACTTAGTGGTCAGTGTGTCGGAATTCAGCCCTCAGGGTTATTGGTTCGAAGTCCGATAAGAGTAAGTGAATGCTTTCTTGTATAAGCCGGGTACGTGCACGTTAACTCTGTGGGTGGGGAAGAGTTCCTTCATGTTTTTGTAGGGGTTGGAGGAGGGTATAAGTCCGACAGATCTCGTTCCTTGGGGGTTAGTCAGTCAAAATTGGAAAACGAGAGGTGTGACGTTGTCTCAATTATGACACGTAATTATTACTTATATAAGTATCTGATGCTCCTTTCCTACCCCTCAACATGTCATCTATCTACAAACTCTTGATCTCAGTGGTCTTATAAACTCTAGGATAAGAGACCATAAAGTTCTTGTAATGTGCGGTTTTGACGTTAGAGAACGCATAAATTCCATAGTGCTTCGCGGGCTTTCAGATTTTGACACTATAGTGACGTCTGGAATCTCATAAACTTCAAACACTTATCAGCACTTCAAACGCCAGAGAAATCTCTTTGAATTCGCCGACAGTATGAAGATAGACGGCAAGAGTCCACGAGGTTGAGATCTGTTTGGAGTGCCAGAGAGACGGAGCTCTCCTGGTCGGAGGCTTTGTTAGGCCAGAACTGTCTTGGAACCCGAAAAGCCAGCCTGATGATCTAACTATACTAACTATATATTCTAACTTGCTGTACATACTTGCTTTAAATGTAGTAGCTGTAGTTTGTTTAACGTGTCATAGTAAATAGTTGAAGCGACAGGCTTGTCTTATTATTGACTACGGTACAAAGGCATCCGATCCATGTGGTTCCCTATAGTCGTGAGCTAAACTGGAGTCGCATATCTTCACAGTGCAGCCTTCAATAAACCGATTTATAATTTATCCGGCCGAGGGGTAAGTAACAACGACAACAACAACAACAAAAACTATGAGAGTTTCATGCCCTTGATATGATTGAAAAACCTTTCCTTAGTATTTCTCACTGCCATATTTGTCTCAAATTCCACCTTAATACAATATATCAGAGGTGGGGAACACACGGCCTTAAGGCCGCATGCGGCCCACGTGATCTTCTTGTGCGGCCTTCATAAGATCTAGCATTTGTATTAATTAATATTTAATTTTATAGATTACAAGAATTTGCAAATCAATGGAATTAAATAAAGAACGGCAGGAATGTATGTACGCAGGCTTCGTGTTACGAAGCTTGATCCAAATATTCAATTACTTTCACGCAAGAAACAACTGCAAATATCCCACTAGCTTAAATTTTCTATAGGATTTTAAAATTATTTTAGGAATTGTTGCTATGTCAGTTATTTATAATTTAATACTATTATTTTTTCTATTGTATTTCTTTATAATGTTAAAATTATTTAAAAATACTTCTACTTTATTATTTTTATTTGAAGTGGTATTTAAATATGTAGTCGTTTATTAAGATTTTAAAAAAATGTATATATATATATATATGTGTGTGTGTGTGTGTGTGCTTACATAAATATAAATACCAACAGTGAAATATAAAAAATTACAGTGGTATCTATGGATCTAATAATTTTATAAAAAAAATAATAATTAATGATTAATGTTATAACAAGTTTTTACCCATATGTGAATACAAAAATATATAATATTGTAACTTTTTAAGTCAAATAATAAATAAATAAGTACCTAATTTTTTTTTTTATGTTTCTATATAATGCACCAAATTGTTAAAACTATACCTAACTATAATAATTTCATAAAAGTCGCATTTATAGGTACATCAACTTATGCGGCCTCCTTTATTACTACCTAATTTACATGTGGCCTCTAATGGTAAAAAGGGTTCCCCACCTCTGCTATATATAAAACATTAAATAATTGTTAGCAGATATAATTGCAATAAGGTTATAATTAGTGTAAAATTTTACAAGTAGTTGTATGGCTGCCCATATGCTGAATATCAAAGTGGGATATTTAAATGAAAAGATATTTTTTCCTCTTCATAATTGCAGTGAATATTTTTGATAAAACTTATGCATCGTTCTAGAGCATAAAATGAAGCTTATAAATAAAACCTTCCTTAACTTAAAAACGAATTCTCGTGGAGTCTTTTAAATTGAACAAAAAAATCTCAAAAATGAATAACTGAATGCATTTTGGAAATATTAAAACGAAATTTAATATGTTTATTCGATCTTATTGTTTTTACCATAACCAAATTTCAAATGTACCATGTGGAAATTTAAGCAAATATATTTGAAAGTTCACTACCCCCCCCCCCCCCTTAAAATCATCTATTTCATTTTATGTACATAATAAGAAAATAAAACCGAGGAAGAAATAAAGCTGGAGGGAAACTACATACATTTGTGCTCCAGAATGCCTGAGAAAGCTTTGTAAAGATATTTATCTGAAACTATATGTTCGTGATTGCACGCAACTAAACGCATATATCGTTATAGCGAGAGAAAGAAAGAGTAAATAACGAAATATGTATGGAAGGAATATCAAGGAAAAAAAGAAGCTCCTTTTGCGCGAATAACAGGGAAATAATAGCTCTGTAGGAACAGTTTTTATCTAGCCCATATCCAGCGCAGACCGATCAATAAATTCCAGAGCGTTCGGTTGCTCATTCCCTTCTCTAGGCCGGGCACTCTTCTTTGGGAGGGATTTTGGACAGAAACTTCCTTCCGGAGTTGCGACTGGAATTTGTTGTACGGAAATGCGGTATCAATTTCCCTACAATTTGTCATGTATTTCGGCGATGGTTTATTGGCGGATTTTCGGAAAAGCTCTCGAAAAGAGTCAGATAACCTCTTCTTCCCCGCATATCAGATGCTGCGGCCGCAACTAAAGTTTTCAACGTCTTTGTAACTTTTTTTCATATTTTTTTTTCAAGACATGTACGGTCCAGTCTTTATTTAATTCAGCATCTCAGTTACTCCAGCGGTGTTTTAAATTTCTGTTTATTAGGGGGAAGGTGTACCTGAAAATTAGCATACTTAATGCATGTATTGTGTTTTGTTTTATGTGTGGTTGCTTGTGAATGAAATTTTTCAATCTACCGTACAATTTATGGGACTAACAACTTTTATTTATACAGTTATGAATGGCAAAACATTCAGACTTAAATTCAGACTTTAATTTTATTGCTGTACTTAAACGTTTTACTTCTGTTTTACACGAAATCCCATTCAATACAAGTGTGAACACATCTTACATACAATTTCCGATTCAATTCTACTTCGATTCAAAACACTCTCGTACCTTATGTTTCATACTATGATATTCAATTTTTTATTTTCGTTAGAAAAGGATATATGCTGGTTTGTTGTTGTTCTTGTTGTTTCTAATTCCACCCTGGCCAGAAGTAATTCCAGAACAGGACCATATAGGCTAGAGGGCTGAGGGGTGTGGCTGCGGTTTATCATAACACAACATGGGTCGGGGTCCGATTTAGCCAGATGCCACTTCAATTTTGACCGAACAACCCCAGGGGTGACATCTGGGGAGATCGTACCCTCCCCCATCCTCTTTGACCTCATTGAGAACTTTCCGTTCTACGGATTTAACTTGCCCATATCCGGCCTAGGCACGGAGATATTTAAGAGTACTTGTCGGGATTGAATCCGAGCACCCTCAGTACCAAAAGCCGACACTATCCTAAGCTAATAGTTTTAACCCACCTTTTCCAATTAGCTTCCATATTTTTTGTCACCGAGTCACATTGAACCCCATTTGCACAAATAGAAATTTTAGTAAGAAAGCACACTAAAACATTGATTTTTAGTATTTTTTCAGAATTGTTTTAATAATAATATCAGAATATTAATCTATTTGACCATGCAAATCAAATGTCAAATTAATATAATGTTGCAAATACATAAAATAAAATGAAATTATTAGTACATAAATTAACACAATGGTTTCTTTTTAATACTTTTTAAGTATTCTCTGCTGTTAATCTAAAGTGTCTTTCATTTATCGAAAGTCATTGTAACAACCTGAAGCATAATAATGCTTAAGGCTTGAATAAGTATTGAACCTTAACTTTAATAAGTATTGAAAACATGCACAGGCAGGAGGTAGCCTAGTGATAGGGCGTGGGGCTTCGAATGTAGGGCGATCAGATCGAAAGACAGCGAGCGCCAGCAAAAAGCTTCGTCTCTAGGCTGGATATGGTCACGTTAAATCCGCTGTCCAGCAAAACCCTCCTACGAGGTCAGTTAGTGGGAGAAGGTACGAGTCCTCCAGATGTTACCCCTGAGATGGCTTGGTCAAAACTAAATGTCCTTTCCTCATTGGGCATTCAAAAAGGCATAGTGCAAACCAGAAAAGTATAATCAAATCGTAGCTCATCAGAAAAACATCTGCAAAAATATCTACAATTCAATGAATTTTCATTTCAATGAAACGTTTTGCTTCTAATTATTATTTCAGAGGCTCCATATCGTTACAAGTATCTCCCTATTGAGCACCGTTTTTGGTATTTTGGAAAGCAGAAAGATGAATTCAGAGTTGTAGTGTATAGAACAGAGAATAATTCATGTCTAGGCCGGATATGAGCATGCTGAATCCGTAGACCGGGATGTCCTTCTACGGGGGGGGGGGGTATGAAAGTGTTATCCTTGGGGTTTCTCAATCAAAATTGAGGTGGTCCAAGTGACCAACGTGGACTCACATGTGTGGTGCTCTCAGATAAAAAAAAAGTATTCAACAATTTCATTGGTATACAAGTGTCACTGCATTAGGAGGAAAAAAAACCTTTCGAGATAATATTTTGAATGAAAATAATTTAAACCATAAGTAACCATAGTTGCCTTCCATAGCAATTTTTACTTTTCTAGAGCAATTGGTATAACAGGGTTCAATGTGAACTACTTTGGAATGGAAACTTTTGACCATCCTATATAATGACCTCTATATTAGTCTCATCTCTAAAGGTAGTTTTACAGTATATTTTTCTTTAGTGGGTCCGGCCTTGACGCTTAAGTTCCTCATATGAAATAATTTTTAGTCTGGATCTGAGTTCAGAATAACTAGTTGGAAAAAAGAGTATTCAATTCGTTAAGATGAATGAATACTGCGCAGTATGTCACTGAAATAAGATTATGCGGTCTGATGAGTTTAGATTTTTCGTTTTCCATAGTGATGGGTGCATCAGGATTAAAAAAGAAACTACTTGAAACTTTTTACCCATCGAATATAATGACCATTATATGGGTCTCTTCTCTAGAGGCAGTTTTATAGTTTTGTTTTGTTTCAATCGGTCAGGCCTTGACGTCTAAGTGTCTGAAACGAAATATTTTTTTAGCTAATATCTGACGTCTTTATTAAACTATTTATTTTTAGCCTAATGACTGAGCAGTGAAATTTTATAACGCAATAACATACTGATACTGCGTAATAACGTCCAGGCAGGAAAACACTTAAGTATGATTATTTTTTTAAAAAACAGTTTAATATCCTAACTTATTTTAAACTACTGAACATAAAACTTGTGACTCTAGAGCTTTGTTACAACTTTTTAAGTATTTTTTACGCAATAAACCTATCCAAACACTTCACCCAATGTCAGTAATCTTTTGCGAGAACAATGTGGTGTCAGTTGAACGAGAAGACTGATTCAGTCCCTCTTTTTATCTTATAGACGGCTAGACACTTATAGGTATACCTGACAGATATACCCGAACAGTTATTTTACCTCTCAGGTATACTTGTACGTCTGTACCTGAAAAAATGACTGATACAGTAACAGTTTGTCATTCGCACATTCAGGTATAATTGTCAGGCATAACGGTACATGTGTAGCCACCTTTTGAATTTTTTTAAAAGTAATTTCCTCATAAGGATATTTGGAGACATCATGACCAAAATTCATAGAGCTTAAATTGGGAGTTTCTCAAAAAATATGATAAATCATTTTCATTTATACAGCCTGAGAAAAAGCCGTCAAACGGGAGGTTGCGAGGAGTCATACATGTGTTTTTAACACAGCAGTTGGAATAATGCTTAGTCCTGAAGATTTTAGATACATTTTCCACTTCTCCCTCTCAATGCAAAATCTAACTAAATAGGAAAATTTAAAATAGGCTTAGTGTTGAAATCATACATTAGACTCGTGCCCTGGGAGCAAAGAACAATATAGCGAGATAATAAAACACTTGACTGATGGGTTTTTTATATTATAGGAGATGTGTGTAGATTTTCTCATTATAAGTTGAACATATCTATATGTGTGTATGAATCGATGATTAAAATATTTTTCAAACCCAAATGCTTTTAATTGTTTAATATCTTTATAAAAACCATGAAATTTATTTATCATGGCCCTGTGCTGAAAAATAAAAAATATATATTTTTTCAACCTAACTGCAATTTTTCTACAGCTTGATTCGTCTCCCATACAACCAAATTATGATTCAGCGAGTTTAATTGTGCCTGATATTTTCTGTGGAGCTAAATCAGCAACTATACAGGCTCATTTCCTACACCTGGTTCATTTACCAACTTTAATTATTCACCTCGAGGTAGCCTTGTGGTAGCGCGCTGGCTTTCGAGGCTGAGGGTACTCGGATCGAATCCCAATGCTCGCCATTCAATATCTCCCCCAGATATCGCCCATGGGTATGCTCGGTTAAAATTGAGGTAGCAAATAGCTAAGACGGACTCCTACCCTTGTGGAGCTATATAAACTTGAGTCACACACTTCAGCCCTAAGCCTATATGGACCTGGTCTGGAATACTTTCGACCAGGGGGCATTACGAACAACAATAACTAATATTCACCTAACTTTTTCATTGCATTTACTTAAAAACATATTTTATTAATTAACATAAAAGATGACTACTTTGGATTAGAATAAAAGTTGACAAAAGAAAAACTACAGTATAAATAAAATAAATTGCACTAACTACTCATTAATATATATATATATATAGATAGATAGATAGATATAATTACGATTAAAAATAAGCATATTATTAAGTCTTTATTATTGCCTATATGAAATCACACTCAATGCTCTATTGTTTCTTAGTATAAGATATAGTTTAAAAAAAAATAACTAAAGCCTATTATAACCATTTCCTCGTTTGCTTGATTTTTTTCTTTGCAATCTGTTTACGTTATGGAGCAGCGACATCGACTATTGATTATTTTTAGAAATTTTAAGATAAATGACAGCAGGAGGCAACCAAGAAATTCCCCGCATGATGGCCTTAAAAGCATTTTCCGGTAAAGAGGCACTGGGAATTCCGTTGAAGAGGAAAATCGTAAGATATCATAAACGAATTTGGGCATTAAGAGGGAAAAAAATGACATGTAGTATTTCACCATTTAAGTACCTTTTACGAGCTGAGATTTTATTATACGAAACCATTTCTTTTCAAACGAGTGAAACTGAAATAAGTGGGTACTGGCCGCGGCGATATGGAACTTCATTGTTCTGCATTTCGAGAACTCAGAATCGGAATTTCACGGCAGTTTTGACGAACAAGGATTTAGAGGAGAGAGAGATATCTTAGTCGTTAACCAGTGCAAATATAAGACGCTAGTGGATTTATAGAAACTGCTTACAGATTTGAAATAAGAATGCCTTGGAGCTTAAAAACTATAATAGGTTGTTGATACCGCTTATTTATGCTCTGTTCTCCGAATCACCAGCAATTAGTAAACCATTTATGTTTATTAAAATTTATCAGCATAAAGAAAGGCAGAAGAAATCAGTACAGGGCTATGATAGCTTAGTCGCTAACAAGCTCATATATAAAAGAACACTAGTGGATTTATATAAGCTGCTTGCAGATTTAAAATAAGAATGTCTTGGAGATTAAGCTATACACAGGGCAACAGTGGTTTTGGTGTCGGGATATTTGGAGCTCATTTTATATGAATTTGATGCCCTGGATTTAAATATGGGAGTAGTTTTTGCCTAGGAGCTCAAATTTCTAAGATATAACATTTTAGTGAAATATACGTTACACTATTTTAAGTTAAATCCATATATCAAATTAAAAAATTAAACACGAAATTTTTATTATTATTATATTTTTTTAAATGTTAAAGGAACATAATAAACATAGAGAATATTGCAGTAGTACTTATCTAATTATACAAGGAGCAAGAAAGAGGAAAAAATTATCGATGAAACCAACCAGTTATTGAACACTTCGGAAACTTATTTTCCGTGACATTCTTGAATGTATTTTGGTACAGTCCCTTTCTAAACTCTAGCAGTAATCTGTCATTATGTGCATATCCCATCTTCCTTGGTAAAGGTCAATCCATAGTCTTAATATCCTGGTAAAATCTTTCACCTTGTTCCTCACTGATGTCTCCTAAATTTTCTGGAAAATGGTCTAAGTGGCTGTGTAAATAGTGCAACTTATAATGCTCATGTTATACCCAAGGGGTTTGAAACTGTTTAGCATATCGTTTAAAAGTTCAACATAGTTTTCAGCTTTGCATTTGCCCACAAAATTTCCGACAATTGCAACAAATGAAGTCCAGTCTTTTCGCTCAGCCTCATTCATGGAATTTACGAAGGCAAGATCCTTAATGAGTTGTCTTATTTCTGGTTCGTCAAATATTCCTGCTTTAATTTTTCCGTACTCAACTTAAGCATTTTCCCCCCCCCCTATATATGCAAAGCATGATCCGTTCTTATCAAGGGCCTTTACATACTGCTTCATTAGGCCCAGCTTGATATGCAGTGGAGGAAAAATGATTCAAGGGGTTGTTATTGACATTATTTTCCGCAACATCCATGTTTTCTCTCTTAGACCACTCTTTTCTAACCCAGTGGTGTGTTTTGTCTCTGCTATCCCAGAGGCACATGATGCAAGGATATTTGGTATAGCCATTTAGCTGTCCACGGAGAAAGTTTACCATTTTGAAGTCCACACAAATCCCCAATTGATGTTCATGATATTTTATCTTCTCCAAGACCAAAGCTATGGTGTCATATTCTTCTTTCATTTTCGTTGAGTGAGTAATTGGTATTGAACCATATTTGTTCCAATTGTGTAGAAGGACGCATTTCAAACTTCGCTTTGAGCTGTCAATAAATAGGCGCCAATCCTCTGGAAAATATTCAGGAAGACCCATTTTTCCCAGGAGTCCAGTTTCCCAGGAGGACAAATCAACCATACTTGAATGTATTGAATAGAAAAAAAAGCATTGATAAAAAGGTGGATGTACAGTAAAACCTCGTTTATCCGGCTCTAGTTGATCCAGATCTCCAGATAATCCGGATCAGATTTGTAGACATTATTTTTATTTAATGTTCACATTAGATAATAATTTTTAACTATGATAAGAAGAGCGTAACTACAAGTACGTCAAATATTCGCTTTTTCGTTTGATTCAATGTACAGTTACTGCATAGATTGTACAATAAATTATGGTGATAAAATTATTTTTGTTGAGTTTAAGAAAACTTTACTAGACTTGCCAATTCTTTGTTAAGAAATTATGTGAAAAGTTATTTTTATATTTTTTAATGTCTTGTAAACAATGTTATGCAATCTATTTTATTACAAAACAAAGGAAGTCTTCTTAATTAAGCATTGTGTATTGATTACTACCCATATTTCCCGGATTATCCGGATTTTCGATTGTCTGGATTGCCTATGGTCCCAGTTAGTCCGGATAAACGAGGTTTTACTGTATCAAAAAAGTAGAGCTGATAGAGAAAAATCGATTTTATATTTAGATTCAGCGCTCAATATAGCTAAAATCAGTTCTAAAATCCTAGGCACCAAAAAAAGAATTTTATTTTGTAGACCTGTGAATAGGTTGTTAATACCGCTTTTATATGCACTGTTCTCGGAATCACCAATTAGTGATCCATTTATGTGTATTAAAAATTATCAGCATAAACAATGCCAAAGAAATCAGTACAGGGCTACAAATTAGTGCAGGGCTCTGATAGCGTAGTCGTTAACAAACGCAAATATAAAGGACACTAGTGGATTTTTATAAGCTGCTTACAGATTTAAAATGAGAATGACTTGGAGCTTAAGCTATAATAGGTTGTAAATACTGGTTATATATGCAGTGTTCTCGGAATCACCAATTAGTGAACCATTTATGTTTATTAAAAATTATCAGCATAAATAAGGCCGAAGAAATCAGTACAGGGCTAAAAATCAGTACAGGACTATGATAGCTTAGTCATTAACCTACGCAAATATAAAAGGACACTAGTGGATTTGTAGAAGCTGCTTACAGATTTAAAATAAGAATGTCTTGATGCTTAAACTATAATAGGTTGTTGATACTGATTATATAAGTAATGTTCTCGGAATCACCAGCAATTAGTTAATTATTTATATTTATTAAAAATTATCAGTATAAACAAGGAAATCAGTACAGGGCTATGAATTAGGAAAGTACAAGGAACACAAAAATTATGTAACTGGCTTCCAACACGCAGCAGCCTGCGTGTGTATTTTCGGTGCGTGTTTCTCATTTCAATTTGTTTTATATTTTAGAAAACTTTCTCGCCTTTTCCACTGGCGGCAAAGAGTGGAGGGGCTTGCATAAGTAAATGAATGTAAAGGAAAATATGAAAACAGCTTTAGTGATTAGTAGCTTTATCGATGACCTCTTATGGGGAAATACCAGGTTTCAAGCCATAAAAGGTCTCAAAGGAATTTAAAGAAAATATACATTTTTGAATCAGTTGATCCTCGGGCGGAACAAAAAAATTAACGATGATTATTGATGCATTCAAAATAGGAAGAGCCATCCAATATTTCGTCTAATATTCAAAATATAGGTAACTGTTGAATAAACGTCGAATATTCATGTTTTCAATAGAAGCAATATGTACTACAAGTAGTATAAATACTTTCGAACATTTTTTTATCACTTCTTTAAACATAACTTTGCTCGTTCCGGAATCGAACATGGAACCTTCTATCTGAACAGATATGAAAAGCTTATATTCCCAAGTACTGTCATAATATTTTCGAATTAAAGTGCTTTCCTTTACTCTCGAAGAGAATGGAGGCAGGGGGATGGGGAATCGGGGCTGCCTTGATCCCAGTCGAAATCATTAAATTATCATCCGGAGCACTGACTCGGGCTCAACCACACATTTCCGACACATTTTTTTCGCCCGCTTTGGAGACCCGCGAATTAAGATCGTGTCTAAACCATGTCGTTAACTATTTTGTACATTTACCTTATAATATATTTAACTAAAAAGAGTCTGTTTTGAGTTCAATCACCATGCCAACCTCCCTCGCGAGGCCTTTGAATTCTCAGATGAAGCAACACCATGATGGTATAATAAACTGACCGATTAGCCTGGGGATTCTATTCCATGACCTTAGTGTTTACGCTGCGCGTTGCTAGCCTTTCAATGAAAGTAATCAGTTAACGTGGTTCAAGAGTTAATGCTTACGAGAGAGTTGTCTGTTTATGCGTGAATTTGTTATAGCTGCATACTGGGAACTGATGTTTACTACCAGCATATTATTATAAATGTCCTGGAAATGTAACGGTAATTTCGCTGGGTTACCGTTTGGGTATTAATAACGTGAGTCTTCTTGCTTCTATTCTCCTTTGTATGGTGTCTGCATCAATAACTGATCATAAAATCATTTACAAAAACAAAGTACTGTAATTTTTAATCGGTAGAGAATTTGCATCAATACAAACCGTCATCTATAACTGGCTTAGTTATGAATAATGCATCAAGTATTACGGCCACCCCCACTTTCGTGTACAAGCCACTGTCAAACTGAAGACCTTCGCTGCGCAGCAATTCCTGCAAACTCAGCCGAGGGTTAATTTCCCATGTTCGGGGATGCTTCTTATAGGCCTGGGTGACGGCCGGACAGTGCAGATCTGCCGACCATATTGAACAACCCTGGGCCCCTTAATTATGGATAAAAATAAAGTGAGTGAGTTACTGATGTGATAAGGTGCTGTGCTGGAATCTGTTGGATCACTGGCTAACAAACAGGAGCAAATGCTGCTGGCAAGGCTGAAAGGAAGCGAACGGACGACAACTTCGTCACAGGAGCCGAGAACGTATATCCGCAGTAGAATCCGCCATAAGAGACTGGTTGTTGAGTCAGCATATCATCGGCCTTTTTTGCTGGAATGTTTTGCATCATACCTCGAAGTGAAGTAAGGAGGTGTGATAAGCATAATACCTCGTGGTTCGACCACACCTCCATGGTACTGGCGTCGTCACTAACAAAGTGACCAAGTAATCAAAGTAACGAATGGCGGTCACCACAATTGTAATTCAGTAAGGGCCTGTTCACATAGGAGTCCGTTGCGTTGCGTTAAGGGAAAGATGACGTTGAGACGAAAATAAACCAATCATATGCCTCCAAATGATTAGCAATGACATTTTTAACGCCTATGATTGGTTATTTTCGTCTCAACGTCATCTTTTCCTTAACGCAACGCAACGGACTCCTATGTGAACAGGCCCTAACTGATCTTAGCGATCTTTTCTTCTGGAGAGTAGGTGTTTGTCTTCGAAGATTTACCTAAACGGTCTGAAAACCGATTGCACTTTGTAGGCTTTACATCCTGAGTCTTCCAATCCCGAAAAGTTCTATTTTTCAGGCAGATGCGTTAACCTAGCAACCAAGCAACTTCATGATCCCACTATCACACACGATCTTCCCTTTCTTGAAGAGATCTACAATCTAGGAGCATTGAAGGGGGCACACAACCTTTGACTACACTGTAAATCACCGTAAACATGATCAATTCGAGCTACTGAAACTCCAATAATATTAATATATATATATATATAATTTTTTTTTCTTTTATATAAAAATTACAATTATTCAGTTATATTTTATACAAATTAAAACTTGTAATCCATAAATAATTTTTAGATTTTATTTTTAAATGTATACATTACTAAAAAGGGAAAAAAATCATTGGATGTTTCGCGCATCATAAAATTAAGAAATATGCATACATAAACTATTTTTTGGTCAAATTAAATTAATAATGTACTCAAGTTTAATGTAAAACCAAAAAATATTGTTTAAATTGAAAAATTTACATAAAATTAAGAGTTCTGGAAAATAAATTTAAATTGATCTGAAACAATTGAAACTGGAATTAATTTGAGAAAACTGAAGTTAAAGTTGGAATAAACTACATGGCCATGGCAACAGAGTGAGCTTTACATAAACTGTCATAAGTCGAGAAATAATGCGAAATTTTTTATGCGGTTTTTTGCATGTTGTTCAGAAATGTCCCAAAAATCAGAATATAGCTAATACCAAAAATCGATTTTTTGAAGTTTTAAAGGTAGTGTGCCCCCAAAAATTTGACTGCAGGCGAAGCAAAGATTTTTACCGGTCTTAGAATATCTGTATTGAGGCCTAACCCTGTCAATTAAGCACACGTGATCTCGGGAATATACGGGAGCCTAAACTCTTCTCCTCCCGCAGGAGACGAGACGATTAAGGGAAATTCCCGACGCTTAATTCCTTTTTCGGGGATTTCTATAACGACTACTATTGAATCATGCACTCTGAAATAAACTTTATTACTCCCGGAAAACAACACAGCTCGAAGGGGCGATCGAAAATGCAGTCTTCTTTCTTGACAGATGTCATAATCACAACACCATTGAAAAGTTTCGTGCTCTTTTCTAACGAACCCGACAATCAGAACTCTTTTCACTTTTAGTTTAAAACTATTGTTAAACGGTGTTTCTGCAGAACCCGCATGGGTCAGTGCTTTTCTTTACATCTAGGGTTTCTCAGATGGACTTTTTATTCATCCATATAATGAGCCGTACTGCGTATAGGCAATAGAAGTTTCAATGAGCCTAAATCCCCAATCTCGGAAATAAATCACTAAGACAAAGTTGCATATTATAAAGCAATTATGACATTAGTGGCATTGAACTCCATTTTAAATTAATTTGACTCGAGAAGACTTCATTTTCAAGAGACTCTGTTGATATTTTATCTCCCATGACTCCATTATTAAATAAACTGGACGGAAGAATGTTAAAAAAACTAACTTTCAAAATCTTTCAAAAACTTTGATTGCTTTCTATGTAATCAGTGAGTCTTGTACCCTTTAAAACAGCTCCAATGATAGCTTGTGACGATTTTTCATAGACAGTAAGTAGCTCCCAAGACGCATGTATTATAAACTAAAGCATAAACTGGCCACACTTCTCATGAACGTTAATACTTGACTCGCTGCAGAAAATACATTCGTTGAAAAATAAACGAAGCGCAGTCAACCAGTATAATGGATAAAATTCTCCAAAATTAATAAATCAGTTTCTTTTTTTATCGTACTGTTCATTTCGGGCTTTCTTACTCCGTTTTGCAAGCTCGAGGTAGCCTTGTGATAGCACGCTTGCTTTCGGGGCCGAGGTTGCTCGGATCGAATCCCGACACGCGCCATTAAATACTTACGTGCCTAGGCCGGATATGGGCACGTTAAATCTGTAGACCGAAGAATTCCTCTATGAGGTCAGAGTGGGTACGATCCCCCCAGATGCCACCCCTGGGTTCTCGGTCAAAATTGAGGTTGCACTTGGCTAAATCGGACTCCGACTCTTGTGGTGCCTTTATAAAACCAGAGCTGCATGTCTCTGCCCGATAGCCCATATGGACCTTGTCTGGAATAGATTACGGCCGGGGACATTAGAAACAACTAACAACAATCCCGTTTTGCTGAGCATGACGTGATGTCACTGAGCGGTCTAGAAAGTAGTTACGTACAAAGTCATTGAAAGAATGAAAAAAGGTGAAAATAAATACAATTTAGGCATAACGTTATTGTGAAAAAGAAACATTCATCTTTTTCAAAAGTCCATTGTAATCACACATGGTTTCCATAACTTATTTCACTGAGATATTGAAATTTTTTTTTTGTTTCAAATGTTAGCATTATCTTTTGAAAATGTATTTTTGTTTTTATTAATCCATCTCTTGCAGGAGAGCCACATATGAACAAGGATTATTGACTTAACTCAGTAACTAATTTAAAAATCCTTTCTACTGCTTGTGTGTAACATGGAAAATTTTTGAACTCAATACATTGGCTCTCATGATCAGATTCGTTTGCTTCCTTTATAAATTGCTTTACTTTGTCATACTTTGCAGCACTTGAAACTCTCCTCCCTCAGATGATCGCAGTCATGTAATGCCTTATCATGAATTGCGCCGGATTCTAAAACCAAGGGCTGGAAATGAAGGAGGCATCAGGAAATTTTTCATTCAACGTATAAACTGATGCCAAGGATTATATTGAAACGATTGAATGGAGTGATGTTAAAGTAACAGAACCTGCTATGAAGAGGCTTATTTCTGATGACAAAGCAAAACAGTTTATAAAGGAAGCAAAAGAATCTGATCATGAGAGTCAACGTATTGACTTCAATAATTTACCATATCACACAAGCACTAGAAAGGATTGTTAAATTAGTTACTGAGTCATTCTTGTCCGTTTGTGGCACTGTTACAAGAGATGCATTGATTAAAACAAAAAACAGTCTCAAAAGATAATAGAATATTTGAAACAAAAAAAAATAATATGTCAGTGAAATAAGTAACGGAAACCATGTGTGATTACTATGGGCTTTTGAAAAAGATGAATGTTTTTTTTTCAAAATAACGTTTTGCTTTTAAAGATATTACATTAATATTTTCCTAAATAAGCGTGATTAGTTTATTTTAATTAGGCCCGTCAATTAAAAATAGTTTTTGTATCATTCCAATGTGTATTATAAGAATAGGCCACAGTAAAATTAATATAATAAAGACCCCGAAATTCTACAAAATCAGTTGTTCTATAATGGCATCTAAAAATTAGTAATATTTAGAATGTGTAAGTTTTCTTTAAAAATATTCATATTTTGAATATTTTGTTTACAAAAAATATATATATTATTATTTTAATATACCAGAAAAGAAATTTTATTAAAGAATACAAATTTTATCACTTTTTCATAAAAATATCCATATTGAAGCCCTTTGCGGCATTGAAAAATATTTTAGTATAGCAATAAAATTTTATATTTATCATTTTAGTTTTAAAGTTTTGATTGCTATAGAAAATCTCTATGTAATAAAAAGTTATTTTTGTTCCACCCTAATGGGGAGTTTGTTGTATAACAAATTAATCTCGCCAGTTATCTTCCAAAGTTCATGACATATGCGTTGACCATTTTAGAAAAGTTTAAAAGAGGAATTTTTTTTAAATTTTTCTCCGATCAAGATGGCGATATCATTTGACGTCAGTGACGTCGATGGATCATCAGCTCAGATATCTAAGAACCCTTTTTGAGCTTGATGACGTCATATTACAAAGATTTTGTAGAAACACGTTTGTGGAGATACTCTCAATAAAAACTTTAATAAAACTTTATATAATAATAAACCTTATATAATAAATACTTATCTTGCGAATACGGTAAAATGCGGTGAAAATATTTGTTAGCAGTAAAATGAAATTATTCTACCCCAAAACCCTCAAATCAAAACGTAAACAATATACTCTAGATTTCTTTGTTGGGAAATTCTAATGAATACTACTCGAAATTAGAAAAAAAAAATAGCATCCCTGTGGCTTTAGAGTATTATTAACCTAATCAATTATCTAGAAGTACTTTACCGTGATGTTCAAATTCGATTATGCTAATGTAAAATTAGGTAATGCGATTTGCAGAAGACCCCCATTTTATATCTACTTATAACCTCTTATATTTCTTAAAGCACATGTGTTGTTACCTTATTATCTAGGTATATCTTTGAAGAAAGTCGTAGGAGATAAGATTTCAGTAGATGAGTATAGCAAGGGTAATTGAATTTTACATTACCTTATTAACTTATGCTGAAAATTAGTCTTATTAGATTAAGTGCAAAAACACACTCACGCGAGCACTACGATTTTGAATGTTTTCTTATCTCAGCGTGTTTGAAGACTCGTTATTACACTGAGGAGACTTTTTTTTCTTAATAAAGACTATTTCTTTACTTACTTTTTTTTCAGACAGCCTTTCATATCAAATATTTTTATTTTCGTTCACAGCCTGATATTTTTTTTCTGTTTGTTCAATGCAGCAATAGACAATTCAAGTCTGATTTCAACTAAGAAATATCGTCAATTTCTAAGATCGTAAATATATTTCAGTCTTCAGTTTGAGTATACCCAATATATATATATATATATATATATATATATATATATATATATATATATATATATATATATATGAAAGATATAAAATTTAAGTTGATCCCCTGTAAATTTTCTTCCCTTCCCATGCTTAAGATCGCATTACCAAATTCTGTTTTCAAGAACCCAGGAATATTTTTCATAGCGTCAGCAATTCCTGGGCAAGCCACGAAACTGTACGACTACTTTTCTATGCCCAAATAAGGTAATCGTCCTGCACAACTGATGCAGCTTGCAAAAAACATCTTTGGTCAGCAAATTCTTCAACCGCAGATACCTCTATACTCAAACCCCGGGAATCACTCGGGTGTTGGCTTTCCATTAGATCAGATGTCTGTTTAGCCACTCGGAAATAAATTTCTTTTTCTAATAGTTCTGTAATCTGATCTTATTTCATTACATATATATATATATATGTATATATATATATATATATATATATATATATATATATGGAGGCGGTGGCCCAGTTCGCAACAGCAGTGGGACAGTGATCTGAACGTCCCTGGTTCGATACTCGTCGCTGCCAATCCACCGCCGTGTTCACTAATGGTGGCCGAGGTACGTAAAATAGGTCGTAGCTGCAATGTTCTCCAAGTTCTCAAATTTACCTCTGGGGGTGCGGGGTCAAGTGTTCCTGTCTCGTCACTTGACTCGATTCAAAATTACGGGACCGGAAGAATCGAACTCCGACCCTTGTGGTGCTAATTCAAAACAGGAGCCGCCCTTTTCAGCCCAATAGCCTATTAGTACCTGATGAATGGAACCTCCAACTAGGAGGCATTAGCAACAACAGCAACAACTGCTTCCCACGCACGGGGTTGTAGTAAGCAAAGATTCAGTTGTAGAGCAGTTATTTTATTTCACTCTATGCAAGAGGTCATATCTTTTTATTTAGCATGTTAACAATTTTTATATGTTAATAAACTAAAAATTTTTATATTTACGAGCACTGTTTAAGTAAAGAAACCTCAACACTTAGAGAGCCAGCGTTTACGTGTGTGTGTGTGTGAGAGAGAGAAACAGACAGACAAACAGTAGCAGACGCATTAAGAACAGGGCCTTAGTTGCTTCGTCAAAGGACAATTTAAGTTCAGCGCTATCGAGTGTGTTGAAAAAAATCAGGTGAACAGGCATATAGGATTATAGGTATTCTTTTACTACGGCGAAATTTACGATTGCGGATTACAGGCAGAAAATTATGCTACCTTCATTTTGTTATACCTTAGGTAGGAAATAAAATCATCAGAAATGCTGTTTGTTGTTTGTCCAATGAGCAGCATTTGTCAATGAAGACATTCGCCCTTTATCCGAGAGAATCGTTGGCATCGTTCAAGTGGGGGGGGCACAGTGAATCCACATCAACCCGTGGTCTATCTCTATTTTTACCGACCACGTCCGGTGCCGACATCTAGGGAATTCGTGCTCCCCCCCCCTCTTACTGACCTCATGGAGAACTTTCCGGTGTTAACATGGTAGAACTTTCCGGATTTAACATGCCCATATCCGAAGCCCAACGCGCTGCCACAAGGTTTCCTCGGGCCCAAATTATTCGAGATTACCTATTGATAAAATGTCGTTAATTTATCCCACTAAAAACAAATATATAACTGAAAAGTTGTCGAGAAAGATTTAGTTAGAAGTCACCCCTAAATTGTTAAAAACAAGGTATATCATATACTCTACAGTTATTTTTAAGAGGACAAGGGACCTTAAACCTGTTTTTTTTCTTAATTTTCAATATTTTACTGTATATACAAAATGAGAATACTTAATATTTTTTTCTACTACATTGGAGACGCTTTAAATTCTCAAATAAGTATTTTGTAGATGGATAAGACCTGTTTTTAAAAAAAAGTTTTTCAATATGCTCCACGTGCATTCATTTTCTTCTAATTTTTTCCAAATTTCTCAGGATTGTTAATTGAAGTATTTGTCACAAAACTGTGCAAAGGTCTTTGAAACCACAAATATTTTTCTTATTTATAGACCATGAAATAAAGCAAAAACATGAAAAAAATAACAGGCAGAATAAAAAAATAATTATTTATGGCTTTACACGCATACAAAATAAATAAATGCACAATTATGTTTATATACATATCGTAAACTTATAATAAAAAAATTAAGGTTTTTAAATGATTTTGTATGCACGTGGAGTATTTTGTAAAAGGCTTGCATTTTTGAAAAAAAAATTGAAAAACAGGCATTATTATGACAAAAAATTCTTATTTTGAAGTCTAAGGGATTCACTGTAGTAAAAAGGAATCAAATTATTCTCATTTTGTATATAGAGTAAAAAATTGATAATTTAAAAATTTGAGATTGAAGGTCCCTTTTCCCCTTAATCATACTTCGATATTTCACTTTTCCTCATTTGACCAAAAGAGGGTATCATTTCATTATTGTCATCTGTCTGCTCAAAGATGATTTTTTTTCTTTATGCTAAACTTATTTTCAGAAAAACATTGCGAAAGTTTTGTGATGTGGTTCTAAGCCGAGGATAAAAAAAAGATGGAGAGTATTCAAGTACTTTTGAAAGAGGACAAAACAACTCAAATATCCTCAAAAGTTCTCTATTTTGAGTTCATACAAGTTCCTTCAAAGTGACTTTATACCGGCAGTAGAAGTATCAATGATATGAATAGACGAAAATTTTCAGTAAAATAATTTCATAATAAAAGTTCGCTTTTAGTACTATACCTAAATCCCCATAAGATATAAAGAGATGAAAATATTTAATGAAATTACCCCATAATAACACTTTACTTAAATACAGTACGAAAATATACCCGAGTAATAGCGAAATATGACACCAAAACTAGTGAAACATTGACGGGATTAGAAAAAATGTTGCGAAATTTGCTATAAATAACCGCAATTTAAGCTCAGTTTAGCGAAATCGCCTTACAGAATAAGAACCGCCTACACAGTGATCTACGAATCAGACAAAATGACAACCAAGGAGAGTTGCCATTTCAAAACAGCAAAACAGGTCAGGATAAAAATGCCACCAGCAGATGCAGAAAAAATAAGAGACGATGAAATAAAGGTCACAAGAAACATAAAGTCTATTAGGCAGGGGGGGGACTATGTGCTTATTTTCCGCCATTTCATTTTACTCGGCTAAGAAGAAAACTGATTTTGATTTCGAAATTCTGATTGGAGCTTAATTTATAGTTATTTATTGTGAATCGTCTTAAGCTATTTTATTCCCCGAACTCTTTAGTTATTTGCAAAGTGTGATTAGGTGGAGACGGAAGGGTTGTGGGTTGCCTAACATAAAATGGTTACAATGAGTTTATTTGATTGTAATTCTATAATATGATGTAATAAATATTTGCTGCAAATTGTAAGGGTTTGGTACTTTCAGTAGAAAAATTAGTAAAACAACTTTCATTAAAATTGGTCCGAGAGTTGCCGAATCATAGATATTTTTACCAATATTCCATTGTATTATTATACAATCAGTTTCAAATGAAAGATAACGGGTTAGTTTCAAAATAATTTTCACTCCTATCTGCCATTTCTGCTGAAAGAAGAATCATTTGTTTGTAGTAAAGATTTTTAATGTTTAGGAAAGCAGGCCTTTAATTAAGTACGTGGTTCTACGACGCCCCTTTCAGGAAATGGAGGAGAAAGAAATATGTAAATAATTTAAAACATGCAAGTAACCAAAGAATATTGTCACCCAAAAATATTATTTGTCGAGGCACAGAGAAAATACTTGTCACAAACATTTATAGCATTAGTTGACAGAGAACAGTACTATATATATATATATATATATATATATATATATATATGTGTGTGTTTATATATATATATATATATATATGTGTGTATATATATATATATATATGTATATATATGTGTATATATATATATATATATGTATATATATATATATATATATATATGCGTGTGTGTGTGTGATATTTCACATGTGATGTTACCCACACACATACAACCACACACATACAACGTTGTCGTGGAGGTGGTAGTCGTAGCCAGAGGGCGATACGCAACGGAGATGAGATACACATAGTCCGGAGTCATTTCCGTTGAATTATTGATTTAATCCGAATAACGAACACATTATTTCAACACATCACTATAAGGTAAGCTTGTAGAAGGAACACTGATGACAATAACAGACACCGGAACCTGCCGGAGCTGGAGTATAACAGCATTTTACATCATCGGAGATTGGGAAGCAGAACGCGGACAAGAGAGCGAAGAAGGAAGGAAACAAGGAAACAAGGAAACAGAGAACGCGAAATCGTCCGCCCAGTCGTCTACTGGACCTTTTATACTAAGGAGTTCTTGATTCAGACGCTAGGTTTTGCAATTCTATAATTGGTAAGAATAGGACGTATGACTCGACCATGTGTGCCATAATTCGTCTATGACTAATACCCTCGTGATTCTTGATCAAGTGATCGGGAACACACGCCTCTGAATCATCCTAAATCATGCGGTTAGTAATATCTGATGTTTTCACGTGGCTTAAGGGATAATGTAGTTGGTTATTTAGTTTATTTCTAGGTCGCAATTTGGAATAGGGGCTGTGCTTTATTGAGAGAATACGTGTTAGATTTTCTAAGACAATTATAATAATGGTGAGGCGTTATCGTTGCACATACACACAAATATATATATATATATATATATATATATATATATATATATATATATATATATATGTTGGACGTTGGTGCTTCACGCCCGATCTATTTAACACAATATTCTAAACATCCCGAGAATCATCTTTCATTTGGCAGTCGACGACGGTCCGGTGGCGAGGCAATGCAGAATCGAAACTCAAATACAGTGACGCCAACTCCATTATCATTTACTAACATATTTATTAAATCTCTTAACGACTCTCAGCTCCATAACTAAAAGATATGGCTTCCCAATCCCCATTAAAATCTGTGTGCCTTCGGCACACGTCCTTTCCATTCCCTAGTTATCCATGGCTCTGTCGATTTTCTTTGTTTCAACTTTAAAACCAACGCTTAGTGACGCTCATTACTTATGCGTGATGTCATGTCGGATGATCTTTTTGCTAAACTAAGCGTTTTCTTAGCGCCAAACTGCAAGGGTATACGTCTACCTAAAATTCTCCTCGGTTCTTCGAAAATTGAATCAAGTCGAACCCATTAATTCTATTTTCACTGCAAAACCTGATGCCGCTTATTTGAACTCCCAGACTTTTAAATTGTTAATCCTATAATTTGCTAACTAATATCCCGTTTTAATGTCGCACGATCGCCGCCCCCCAATATTTTTAGCCTCATATATATATATATATATATATATATGTGTGTGTGTGTGTGTGTGTGTGTGTGTGTGTGTACACGGAACCCATAGTTTAAAGTCGATTCCAAAAGTGTTCAGCTATTCATGCTAATGTTGGGACTCGAACCCATAGATACCTAACGACAGATATTACTTTATGACTTGAATGAATCCATTAATTTAATTCAATTATCTTTTAAAACATACATTCATTTCGGCTAATACGAAAGAGTTGACTTACATTAACAGAAATGTTCTGTACCTTTTAATGGGTTTACATTTACAACCAGCTTTTATAAAACTAAATGCGATGCAGATCTCTTAACACGTCATGATTTGCGAAGTCAGAGTGAATTAAAATGGATAAGTACGGCACTAAATTTTATTATTCTATACGGCGCAGTCGATTTTACCAATAATTGGCATTTACAACGCAATGAAAGCGTTCCTTCGAATTCGCGTAGTGGTCGTAAAATGGTTATATTTTTGTTGTTGGCCTTATTTCCAATGTTTTATTCATTCAGTACATATGCTATAATTTTTTTTTCTCACTGTTTCTTTTTTTTTTTTTGTCCCCGGCCAAAAATAAAACGTTATTGTAAGTATTATCTATTTTTTCTCCTCTATTATTATTTGTAATTTATTATAATTTTTTTTTGTATTCTTGATGAAACATTTTTTTCTCACATTTAATATCTGATGCCATTTGTAAATTTAAAAATTGTGATTATATTTCTTTACTGTTGTTGTTTTAAAATAGATTTTTTCTCACAATTATCGCCCTATGAGCCGCAAATATTTCACCACACATTAAAAAAGGTTATTAATAAATAGTTTTTCTCTTTTCAAATGACTTATAACTGAAAGGGTGAATTTTTCTTCTGCGATTTCTGAACAATAAATAATTCATTTTTGTTTTTCCGAGTTCTAAATGAAAATAACCATCGCTTACCGAGATGCAAGATCTAAAAATTTATTTCCCCTTTCAAAGCATATTTATCTTTCATCATTAATCAAATATCTTGGAATTTAATACTTGGCAACAGTTTAACATTTCTTAGATTATTAAAATTTTTAATTATCTCAAGATACATTTGATATGAAGAGTTTAATTAACAACGTGTCAGCTTTCGGTATTTTTCCACAGTTAAGAAATATTAAAATGTAATTCAAACTTGCCAAAACGTCAAAGTGTTATTAAATTTCCATCAAATATTTTTATGTTTCTGAAATGAATTAATGCATTTCTGAGGGAAAATGTATTTAAACATTTCATTTTTAATAAAATGATTAATTAAATCGTTACCATTGTTGATATAAAGGATATTTATTTTTAAAGTAAATAATGAATTATGCTGTAAAAAATTTCTTTTATGCTAAAAAGGGAAATTTCTTTCATTAATTCCTTTTAAAGCCTCATAAGTAAAAATAAATTTTTGCAGATGGTTATGATATTGAAGAGAAACAGAGTAAACGGAACCACAGTAAAAACAACATTAAAACAACTCTAAACAATTGAGGCGTTGACGCTGAAAAGGAGGTAAGTGCCAAAATTTAAAAAAGGTATTTTTCACTGATACAAGGGCTTTTTCCAAGGCTAATGGCTTTGAAAAGGAGGTAAGTACCTAGATAGTTTGGTTTACTTCTGAGCTAGGCACTTATCTTCATTTTCTGCCTTGGAACAAACACTTGTATCAGTGAAAAAACACATTTCGAAAATTTTGGCATTTACCTACTTTTGAACGTCAACAAATCAATTATAAAAAGTCATACAGTCAGTCTAATTTCTTCACGGGATATCTGTACGATTTTTCAGAGGACTTTTACATTTTTTTTTCCTAATGCGGAGGCACATGTTCTGAGACATTCGCACAGTATGCAGCGGAAATTTCTGACCACTTTATATGTGAGCAACTGTTACTCCTTGGTGCCACCTCAATTTTGACCACACATCTCTAGGGGCGACATCTGGAGGGCTTGAACCTTCCCCACCAGCTCACATCGTGAAAGGACGTTTCGGTCTATGGATTTAATGTGGCCATATCCGGCCTAGACGTAAAGCTATTTAACGGCGTTCGTCCGGATTTGAACTCAGCCCTCCCCCCCCCCCCAGTCCAAAAGCTCAACGTGCTACCACTAGGCTACCTCGGAACAGTTTAATAGTTTACACCAGTGGTGCCCAAACGTTTTTCGACAGAGACTCACTTTCTTTAAATTGAAAAAATCGATCCCTAATTAAATTCTTTTGGTAGGAATGCAATTTTTAACGTAAGAGTACGTTCCTCAATAACGGTCCTGTGGAGAGGAAAAAATTGTCCAGCGTCGCGTCATCCGCTACTGGGTTTTGGCAGCTCGCCAAATCCAGTAGCAGTAAACAGTTAAACAGAAAAGTACCAAAATGGGTCAACAAAAAGAGTAAAAAGGTTAGCAACGATAAGTAATCCTACGTTAACACGCGGTAGTTTCGTTAGAAGAGACCAGGGCTGCCCAGACACTTTACGGGGCCTGGGGCAAACTTCTGTTGGGGGCCCCAAGAAAAATAAAAAATGGAAAGAGACGAAAACACACATTCAAATTAAGTTACTCATACTTATAATTTTATTACATGAATGATTAACATAATTATTATATTTCATTGCACTGCTCTCTTGTTATATTCTCCAATAAATATGACATCTTCCATCCACGGAGCTTTTTTGCTATCTATTTTAGTAGTTAGTGGTGTCTTCAATTTATTAGAGAGAATGTAATTTTATAGCAGTTAGGACTAAAAAGTTATATTTTTATTAAAACTAAATCGCGTATTTTTCAGAAGACTATTTTAGAGTAAGATAAATCTAATTTATCAAATAATTTTTTTATTTTTTATTTTTTGGGGGCCCCTTTTCTCAGGAGATTATTTTGAATTTTGAAGTACGGTACAAGCTTCAAAATTTTCTTTTGGATGAAACCTAATAAATTATTTTGTTTTAATTTTTGGGGCCCCTCCTGCAGTTAGGGGCCTGGGGCAAAGTGCCCCAGTTGCTCCCCTCTCTGGGCGGCCCTGGAATAGACTACCCTAATTTTTTTTAATTATGTTAATGTTAACAAACAACAAAAAAAAGGAAGCTGTACATTTTGGGTACATATTATTTTACATATAAACAATAAAAAATGCCTTGGTTACCATCTGTACTTCTTTTTGGTAAAGCTGTTTGACACCTTTCTTAACAATATGACATCATTTTTTAACATATAAAAAATATAATTAAAAATATTAAAAATGTGTAATAATAGAAAATTCAAAGTATTCTTTAAATTATTTGATTCAGTGTGACATAAATTTACTTCAAACTATTCGCGACCCCTCCAATTATTTTCACGACCCTCCAGTGGGTCGCGACCCACAGTTTGAGCACCACTGGTATAGACAACAAAAGAAAACAATAAAAACACAGAAATTTCTTTAATTTAATACATTTTCGCTATATACGGGGGTGTTAAAGAAATGATCCGGTAAATAATGAAATATATCGGATTTGCCCGACGGTCTGGAGGTCGATGGTCTCTTTCGAACTATTTCTATTTCTCGATATACCATTGGATTTCCCCAGACATCATTAAAATGTATTTTCCATTTTTTTTCTATTGTAGTGAAATAATACAATCGGGATATTAATAGAACCCCGTTAAAAATTCCTTTATGTATACAACGTTGTACTTATTCAGAGCAGTACATGGATGGTGCAATGGTTTTTTGAAGATGGAGAGTATGGTGGCAGTGCAAGTGGAGGCACATACTACGATTAACCCTTTCCTTACGGGGTGGGATAGAATGTATCCCAAGAATAAATAAATAAGCAAATAAAATTTAAAAAATATATATATATATGTATTTATGTATATATAATATATATATATATATATATATATACATATATATATACATATATACATATATCTATATATATAAAACAGTTCCGTAACTGACTCATTCATTCATTCATTCATTCACTGACTGACTGACATACAACGCACAGACCAAACCGCAGGACCTAAAGGGCTGAAATTTTGCATGGCGATTCTTCTAATAGTGTAGGGGTGCACTAAGAAAGATTTTTCAAAAATTCTTCTTAGATTTTTTTAAATTAAATTTTTAAGCTGTTTTTTAAACTTTTTTTACGTTTGCATTTAAAATAATACATTGAGGGTTATAAAATTTATATCACGAGAAAGATCATAAAAGTTCCTTTAAAATGAAATCTTTTTCGAATCTTTACCTCCATTTCCTGATTTTTGGTGAATTTTTAAAGATTAATTTTTAGAATTTAATTTATTAAATGCTGATCACGTGATTTCTTTTTCTGGTACTTTAAATAAATTTATCGTCACGTGCATAACAACTAAATAAACAAAAAATATTTTTTTTTCCTTGCTAATGCGGCAGACGATTGGACATTATCCAAAAAAATATTAAAATACAGTAAAAGAAATGTTCTAAAAACTGTACTATATTAACTGTACTATATTCTTTAGTATTCTTTATATTAGATTTAATTTTAATATTTTCTTCTACATTATTTTGTCTATAAAATTATCCTTTACGATTTTCTTATAAATATATATATATATATTTTGCATCAATTGTATACATTGATAGTCGTATTTATCATATAATATATATTTATATTTGGCATGAATTGCATACATTGACCGTTGTATTTAATTTGAATGTACTCCGTAGCGAAGTACGGGTTTTCAGCTAGTATATACATATATACATATATACATATATATACATATATATACATATATATATATATATATATATATATATATATATATATATATATATATATATATATATATATATATATATATATATATATATATATATATATATATATATATATATATATATATATATATATATATATATAACCCCTTAAGGGCTGTTCTTACAAAGGGGTATGAAATTTCCCGTTCTAAAGAGGGAATCGGAAAAAAGGGTCGCGTAAGCTAAAGGTTAAAATATTAATGCTGATTTTAATACTGGGTGTTCCGTTTGTAATTATTTTCACTTAGATTTTCAACTAGATGAATCTGATACTGATATTGTCCATTAACCAGACAGATAGGGTAGGTGTCCCAAATATCGCCTACTCTAACACTTCTTCGACATTTCATCCATTTTTTAGTTTCTGATTAGGCTGGAAACTCAAAGAACATCACTAAGAACTATTTCCTTTGGAAAAATTGAAATTTCCAGTGAAACCCAGAGCGGTTCCTAATATCGCCTACCTCTGTAAATATTGCCGCCTAGCAGGCGAAATTAGGAGCACCTGTTAAAAGGCGTTGCTATCAAAATAATAGCACCTCTGTATTCTCTGTTTAATGCACTTTCAAATGGTATAAGGAAAATTAGAATTTGGATGCACCTAAATGGTCATTCACTGGATTCTTTGGAGACAAAATTTACGAAGACAACAGCCAAAACAACTTCAGACACCATATAGTTTCTGTTGTAAGTGATAAGAGCTTTGCTGCTAGTGCCGCTGTTAGTACAAACCCAGTACTAATAATTTACTGCATTTCTCGTACATAGTAATTTGGAATAGTAATTTGGAAACATGAGTAGGCGATATTAGGACAGGGGCAATATTTGGGACACCCACCCTATCATAAAGAGAAGCGGAAAATGTTCAATACTCTTCCATAAATTTTCATTACAGGTCAGTATCTTTCAAGGCTATAATTTGACAGGAATAATTAAATCTTTTACAAGTATTTCAATCCGAACTAAAAGGAATATTCTTCTAGCCTCCATAACCCGATTTATAAAACTAAGAACTCCCTGACGATAGATTTCCTTTGAGTCAAATTCAAGTTAACTTGATCCCGACAACCAAGAAGTTGCAATTATTAGGGACATCTTTGCCTACCAGTAAAAGTTGGAATCAGTAAATGATGGGGCAAAAAATGATTGGTAACCGATTCCGAACGGCTACAAAAGTCCACGCCAAGAGTGGGATTCGAACCCACAGACTCTGGTAGCGACTGCCAGCGTCCTAACCATTTGACCATCGTCCGGCCCTAAAATATAAAAGTCAAATGCTGACGAGGAACTACCAGAACCAGAATTACTGATGATAGTTCCTGTGGTCACTCTACAAAATACTGCGTCACTTTCGAAAAGATCTTTCTAGATAATGCTGCTGTGTTACAACAAGTTTCCGCTTTTGCAAGAGGGGAATGGAACATTTATTAATTAATTTAAGGAAAACATTTAATTTGCACAAATATAAAAAGAAGCATAATAAATCTTAATTCTGCTTTTAAAAATAAATATTAACGATACTTTAAGATGTTCTTCACATTTTCCATGAAACTAAATTAACGTTAAAAGCAGCCATATTAATCTGTATAACAGAAATTTTATAATAAATGAATACCTTTCACAGTGATTCACTTGTAACTAAATATACATATTGATAGATGTTTTGTTATTTATTAATTTGCGCGTTTATGAGATATCTTGGATATTTTCTAAAGGCTTTGTGTTTACATTTAAACTCTTTACAAACTACATTTACAGCGATTGTTATCAGCTTGAAAAATAGCTACGTACATATATATATATATATATATATATATATATATATATATATATATATATATATATATATATATATATATATATATATATATATATATATATATATATATATATGTATATATATATATATATATATATAGAGAGAGAGAGAGAGAGATAAATAGATAGATAGATACATAGATAGATATGCAAAGTTAGGTAAAAGTATTTTTACGTTTCACTTTAAACAAATTTATTACATTTCTAAAGCGACTAAGTTTTTAAATCCTTCGTTTGTGACATTGATGCATCAGAATCCACATAACATAGTTCCCATTTTAATGGTCATCAATCACCACATTCTAAGTTTTGACGCCATTGAAGAGTTGCAGATATCGTATATCATTGACAATACCCTTTAAACAACTGTTTCCTGCATAAAAACTTGGGGAAAATCCATTTTACAGGAATGACGTCAGATGAGATGGCATTAGGAAGGAGAACTTATTCAGATGACATAAGTTCTCAAGTTTGATTTTGTTCTATTCACCAGCTGCAGATTTGTTTAGCTTCCACTAAAGTTACATAAATTGTTTACATTAACTGTCATGTACGTTTCCTCTAAAAGAATTGCTGAAATCTGTTCTAAAGCTTTTATGTAAATTTTATGTTTATGTTGTAAATTTAATGTTTTTAATTTTTTTCAGTTTTATCAATTTATAGGGCAATTTCAGGCCAAATTCGGAAATTTTTGGTTTTGTTTTGAGTCTGATCAATAGATAGTGCCGTTACAAATATATGAGCAGTGTCTCCAGAACTAATAGATTATGGGGCAGTTCACATTGCGTCCATCAGCGACTATATCAGCGTTATATTTAATCTATATATATAAAGCAGTTCCGTAACTGACTGACTCACTGACTGACTGATTGACAGACTGACATACAACACATAGACCAAACCGCTGGACCTAAAGGGCTGAAATTTTGCATAGCGATTCTTCATATAGTGTATGGGTGCACTAAAAAAGATTTTTGAAAAATTCTTCTTATATATTTTTAATCTGTTTTAGTAACTTTTTTTAAGTTTGCATTTAAAATAATAATTTGAAGGTTATAAAATTCATATCACGAGAAAGACCATAAAATTTCCTTTAAAATGAAATCTTTTTCGAATCTTTACCTCCATTTTCTGATTTTTGGTGAATTTTTAAATATTAAATATTAGAATTTATTAAATGCTGATCACGTGATTTCCTTTTCCTGGAACTTTAAATAAATTTATCGTCATGTCATAGCAACGAAATAGACAAAAAAATATTTTTCTTTTCTTGCTAATGCGGCAGACGATTGGACATTATCTAAAAAAATATTAAAATACAGTAAAAGATACGTTCCTCAAACTGCACTATATTAACTGTACTATATTCTTTAGTATGTCTTATTAGATTTAATTTGAATATTTTCTTCAACATTATTTTGTCTATAAAATATCCCTTACGATTTTTTTATAAATGTTCTTCTTTTTACATATCTATACTTATATATAAAGAGAGAGCGATTTTGTACGTGGAGGGTAATCTTCAGAACCACTGTACCTATTTGAAAAATTCTTTCACTGTTTGAAAGGTACATTATTCCAGATGGACATAGGCTATATATTATGTATATCTGATCAGTAGAAATAAAGTTAGGGGCTTAATCCTAACAATCTCCATTGTTTCCGCTACTGTCTTCTACCGCTTTTTGTTCCGAAGATTTCAACGATCGTTATCGTGGTGCTATCGCGGTGGGCTTCTGTTCTGACGCTAGCGGTTCGAACCTAGCCGTTCTCCGGCACACCTTTTTCTTTAAAAAAATTATTTTAATTATTAACTAACATAAAATTAATTTAAGGTATTATTTAGGTTATTACTAAGTTAAAAAAAGATTTACAATTTATTGGCTATCAACTGGAAATTTATTGGTATAATATTTTGTTCAACCCGGACAAAGTCGGGATGGGCCGCTAGTATATTATATATTTGCATTAATTGCATACATTGACAGTTGTATTTAATTTGAATGTACTCCGTAGCGAAGTGCGGGTTTTCAGCTAGTAGCTATATAACAGCGTTACTCATGTTTAAATATATTTAACCAATTACAAGCTTCCAAACGATTAGCCACAAAATTGTTAAGGACTTTGATTGGTTTAAAATAGGTCAATTAGAGTAACGCTGAAGCTGAAGGAGGCAGTATGAATAGGCCGAATTTGTGGTATCAAGTGCAGCAATTCATTCGCATTCCCTTAGAATGAGTGGAAATCTAAAATAACGCCCAGTGTTGGCTATTTAAAAATTGCGACTCATATTGATAATACACTGAGAATAATCCTATTTAGTAAAATGATTTTTAAACTTTACTCGATTTTCACTTTTAAATGATTTTAAGTCATTTTACTCCATTTCTTTACAGAAATAACTCAGCATAAACAACCACTTTCAATTGTTTTTGAGAAAATTGTCCGTCTTCAAGACCTTAAACCTCTTAATAGAAAAGAATGCCGCGGTCTACTTTAAGTCCTCTTACTTGGAATAGATTTCGTTGTTGCTGCCTATTGAAACTTTTGAATGGAATAAGACAGCATTTTAAAATCCCAGGGAGAAAATTTTCTTTGTTCCTGACTAAAACAATAGGATTTTAGCCATTTCAAAAGACGTCACAAACTTTAATGAATTTCTGAATACAAGTGTTATTTCCAATTATAAATACGTTTTTACATTTCTGACGGATTTTTGTTAGCTAACTTTAAGATTCGACAGTAGTTTTATGTTACCCCAAAAGCCCTTTGTTGTAATTTCGCATATAAAGGAAAGAACAATAGATTATTGTTTAGAAACAAGGCACTTTCGCTCAGCGTGCGCATTCTTTTGCGCCAAATTTTGAAGGAACAGTTTTAAGGAAAACTGTATTCACTTCATACTGTCTTTTAATACAGCTGCGGTATAGTTTACCTCTTGATATCTGGAGTCCACGGTTTTTACATAATGTTGGTAAATTTTACACTTGTTCTACAATTCAAATTAAATTGTGAATAAACCGCAGTTTATAGTCCAACTCTCCAAGTTTTGATGAGTAAAATAAAAATCAAATATCTGACTTGAGCGGAATAATTTCATCTTCAGAACTATTTCTTTGTACAGTATGCACATGGATTGTTCCAAATACGTTGTCTTGTATTTATTCGTGCTCATAACAGCATTGTTCTTACCTTGGTTGCTCGTTTCAGATCCGCGATACCCAGCTTTATACAGTTCATTTTTCTGTCTTGGAGGTTTTCTCTAACAATGTCCTGCGTGACATACATAATGTTTTAGCTCCATTTGTTCCTATGTTTAAAGTCCTATGTAATGTCCTAAAGTTCCTATGTAAAGCTAAATTCAAAATACAGTTGGTATTCGCTTAAAAAGTAGTTAATGTTATATATATATATATGATAATAATTTTTCAATTATTATAGCAAAAACGTAACTACGAGTTCGCCAAATATTCGTTTTTTAGTTTGATTCAATGTATATTTCCTGAATAAATTATACAATAAATTATGCTAATAAAATGCTTTTTGTTGAGTTTAAGAGAGATTTACTAGACTAATTATTTCTTAAGAAATGATGTGAAAAGTTATTTTTATATTTTTTAATGTCTTGTAAACAATACTATGTAATTTTGTTACAAAACATTTTTTACCGCAATAAATGGTAAGTCTGTTTAGTTAAGGATTTTGTTTTGTTTATTACCCATACTACCCGGATTATCCTGATTGCCTATGGTCCCAGTTAGTCCGAATAAACGAGGTTTTACTATGTGTGTGTGTGTGTGTGTGCATATATATATATATATATATATATATATATATATATATATATATATATATTGTTACAGGCATCAACGTGAATGTAAACTATATAGGCATTCCTCTTTGGCTTGAGATAATTTTTTCTGTTATTTAAGTGACTGACCGTCTAACCCGCTCTTTTGGGACACTGATGCATGAGATACCACATAATACAGTTCACATCTCAGAGGTGATCAATCACCATGTTCTGTAGATTGATGTCCAGGTGGCATATATTTAAGTGATGCAAACATCAGAAGTCGTAGATGATGTAAATATTTCTTTCATGCATCAAAGCTCAAGAAGTAAGAAGGGTTTTTTATTTTATTTTTCAGAAATTCCCTCGATGACGTCCGATGAAGTGACATGGAGAAAGAAAATAAACCATTAACGGTTTCATGGTGTATTTAATATCGTATAGTGACGCTACAGATCCGATTAGCTTCTATTTAAGATGTATCACTATTTAGGCCGATTTCGCGTAAAATAAGATAGTACGAGAAATATGGGTGTGTTTTATTTTTAATTTTATGATTAATCAATAGATCGTACCACATGCCTATATGAACAATGAGTCTGGTGCTAACAAGAAGACAATTTTTTTCATCACATGCACTAATTCTCAATAAATTAGTGCATGAGCTTCCTATAAGGCAGTTTGCATTTATGCAAAACAAAATCTCGCAAATCAGTAAGCGGAACCATACAGGATTTATTTCTCTATGACTGGATATAATACAGGGTGTCCATAATTAAACGTCCCTACTTTAAAGTTGTCTACAGTCGAAACTATTGTTCAGAAAAAATATGAAATTTTGTGTAGGACATATTGAAGGGATGGGAATTTATTTGAGCAAATAAAAAAAAAATTAGTTCAAAATTTCACCCCTAGAGGGCGTTTTTTGATGAATTACACATTTAGCCAACATTTACTACAGTTAAAATATTTATTACAACAAGACATGTTCAACATGACGGCCATCATTTTCAGCTACCATTTGAAATCGTAAGATAGCATGTTCTACAGTTGACCGCAGTGTGTCCGGGGTAATGCTGAGAGCATGTTGGGAAATGCTGTCTTTCAGATCAGGTATAATTCATGATTTATCAAGACTGACTAGATTTTTCACATGCGCCCAAAGCCAAAAGACGCATGGGTTGAGGTCTGGGGAGGTCGATCTGGTAATCGTAACGATGATATTCTGATAAGCAATAGCAAGCACGCTAAAAGCAAAATCTCCATGAAAGTTTCTAGGTTTTATAACAGCCTCTGCTCTACGTTGACAAAAATTAATTTGCATATTTGTTTCTTCTTCGTTCCTTCAAATCTTTTGCTCAAAAATTTGTTATCGAATAAGTTTCCGATCGGCTTTGCAATCACTTTAAAGATTGTAAAATTTAATGAGTATGAGTTATTGTGTTAGAGTGACGTGTGGATGAAAAGATGGTGAAATAACCAAAGAAAAAAAACCAGTCGCAAATGTGTAATTCATCAAAAACGCCCTCTGGTGGTGAAAGTTGGAACTAATTTTTTTATTCGCTGAAACAAGTTCCCATCCCTTCAATATGTCCTACACAAAATTTCATAACTTTCTGAACAATAGTTTCGACTGTAGATAACTTTAAAGTAGGGAAGTTTAATTATGAATACCCTGTATTTGCCATACTTACTAATATCTTTGTTTGCTGTGTAAAAAGTATCAAGTCCAAAATCATAGTTTTGAGAAAAACGGGATTGAAAAAAAAACGGTTTTTGTAAAGTCAGTTTTTTTACGTTTAATTAAAAAAATTTAAGAAAATATTTCTAATTTTATTTTTGTTGTGTAAAAAGTGTTAAGTCCTTGATTGGGACATAACTCCTTTAATACTAACATGTTTGTGCTTTGTTTAACATATCCCAAATTTTCCCTGATGAATAAAAACATTTATGTGTGGAATTGGACTTAACTTTCTGTACCCTGCAGTAGCCTTGATTTTTCAAATATGTCTGGTTTAATAACTCATTTAGCCTATTTTGGACTTAACACCCTTTGCACAGCAAACACAGATATATGATTATAGGAGCCACTGTCATTTAATCCGGTTAGTATTTTTATCAATGAAGCCACATAAAAAACTACTTTCAGTATTTTTATGAGAAACTTTAACATCATCACGGATAATATTCCCTTGAAATGGCTTTCGTTAGTGATGGAGTACAAAACTTTTCGAAAAAATAAGACAACATTGTCGAGTGTCCAGAGAAGGCAATTTTCTTCTGATATTCACTAAATTCTTATTAATTAAAGGGAGTTACAGGACTACGTACCTAGAAATATTTCGAACATATTTTATCAGAATTAAAGCATTGTTTCCGACCAGTATATGAACTTTTTTGTAACAATTCTAGAGTTGAAATCACATCATATGTTGCAATACCATCAATTTTTGTTGTTAGAAGGCAAAGACCGAAAAATCACATGCTGATTCTACCATTTCCATATTTAAATTATTATTCTTATAAAAGGATAAAAAATGGGTAGAATTTTTATAGCACTGGTGAACTCGTGTTATCACTGACAGATTTACACTTTTGTCATTTACAAATTCTCAAAAATTTCCAACAGAACAAGAAAATATAGCAATATTTGGCGAAGTTTAACAGAAGAAAAATTGTGCGGTCTGGGGACCCCCGTCAGGAACGAAGTTCCTTACGTTATTTTTTCAACTCTAAACGTGATTTAATATGTAGATTTCTATTGATTATATTAGTGTATTTTTGTCACGCCAAAAAGCGCAGCCCTCTTTTATTCAACCAACTCCAACCAACTCTCTCTCTCTCTCTCTCTCTCTATTTTATTAAAATTAAAAATTTTAATATATATATATATATATATATATATATATATATATATATATATATATATATATATATATATAATAATATATATATACAGTAGAACCCCGTTATAACGAACCTGGTATATAACGAACTCCCGGATATAACGAACGAAAATGTTGGTCCCGCCGTTTTCCTATTGTATTTAATGTTAATTTATCCTTTTATAGCGAACCTCCGAAATCTTAAGAATCGGCTATAACGAACATTTTTTTCAGTCGACAACTGATTTTTTTTAAATTTTTAAACTTTTTAAGAATGTTGAGGATGCAACGAATGTTGAAGAAGCAAAGAATGTTGAAGAAAAAGATGATGAAGATTTACCTATCGCAATGTGGACAGAGAAGCACAAAATTTCATCATTCTCAGATTGTGGCGTGCAATTGTGATGATGAAGTCACTACATGTGAAAATCTAACTGATGAAGATATTGTGGAAGAAATTAAAATGAATCATTCTAAAATCGAAGATTCTGCTTCTGATGCTGATGAAGAGGAGCATATAAATGACGAAATCTCCACCATCTCAGATGCTACAGCAGCGATGAGTGTCGTTAATAAGTTTTTGTCAAAACAAACAGTAGGAGAAAGAGTGTTGGAGTCATTTGATGTATTGGACAAAGAAATTCATAAAATGTTTTCGAAATCGGCATCACATCCGCAGAAGATTACAGATTATTTCTGTATCAAAACAGTGAACAACTATTAAAGATAAAATCAAATTATTTCCATTTGTCTTCACTTTTAGTTAACTTAATTCGTATTGTGGCAGTTTAATGATATCGATTTTAGTCAATTTAATTCCTTAATGATCATTTTTAATAGATTTTATCATTCTTTCAATACATCATTATTGAATATAACATAGCAACTAATGTGTTATACATTTTGTAAACTCTAACATTTTTCTTAATGGTTTGGATATAGCGAACCACCGGATATAGCGAACAAAACTTTTGGTCCCTTGAAGTTCGTTATAACGGGGTTTGACTGTATATATATATATATATATATTATTATATACTATTCCCAGAACTTATTTTATTAAAATTAAAAATTTTAATATATACATATATATATTATATATATATAAAAATATATATATAATACATATATATATATATATTATTATTATATACTATTCCCAGAATGAGTGGGAATAGAAACGGCCAGCGTTTGTGCGGGGATTTGAACCAGGGACCTCTCGCTCCGTAGTGCGATAGTCCGATACTCCGTAGTCAGATGCGATAACCATTCAGACACAGAGTCTTTGAGAAAAAGCTCTTATGAAGGGGGCATAACGCTTTTTCGTTACGTGACGATTCCTGCCAGTTCACTCTACTGTAAGCCGCGTAAAAGAACTTCGTTCCAATAAAAAATATAATGAGTTTAATCAAAAAAGAGTTCAGTGCGTATTTACTTTCCAAAACGGACTTTTTATCAATAAGGTTCCATTATTATCCCTTTAACAAGTTCCCCAAAACGTTCGACAAAACAAGTAATATAGCAATTCCTTGGCAGCATTTAACAAAGGGAGAAAAAAATAATGATATTAATCAATCCTTCTTGTGTATTTAAAAATCCAGAACCGAGTTTTTTTATAGTTGTGTTCTGTTGCACTAACTCGTGATTTAAAAATTAATAGAACTTTTTTTCTTTAATAATTAAAATGCACTTTGCACTTAGTAATGCATTACTTAAACTTATTTGATATTTTTCCAATTTTAGTACAAAAGCTATTGATTGTCGCTAAACTTTTTATAGTGCCGATAATAGTACTCAACATGTTATTGTAGTTGTAATACTGAGTTTTAGGTATTCATATATCGATATAATAGAGAAAAACGTATCGGTTTCTGGTATAAGATTTTTTTTTCTTCAACAACAATTAAACGTTTTGCTATTTAAGAGTTCTACATATAAAGGAACGTTATATTAATTATGAAATATGAAGCACCAGTCATGGGGTTTGGAACGATAACAGCAAAAACTGAAAAAAAATAAATCACTTTGGTCTTCAAACGGCTTAAATAGGGACGAACTATCCGCGTGATTTTGTTCTACAATCTTGGGATACCCATTTTCTTTAACAGTAAACCATAGTTTCTCTTGCTTCCATTCCGTAACATAGCGTTAAGGCTGCTGTGTACTAACCTTATTGGATTCGCTCACGTCAATGTTGACCTATGGAGAAAATTTGTCCGAGGATTGCGGACTTGAATTTAAGGGTTCTTTTTTAACTGTATTCCGTAATAGAGAAAGAAATTTTACACCTTGGGACATTTTTCGTTTTTAAAAATCAAATGCAAATATATTTTAATTTAAATTATTCGGGGGGGGGGGGGGGGGAAGCGGGTAAAATATGTTGTATAAGCTCATAAATTCCTTTGATTTACGAAATTTATAAAATGAATCCTGTTTTAAGGTACAGAAAAGTTCAGGCTATCTGAAAATACCATTTTTACTTGATTTTTAGTATATCGCATATATATATATATATATATACACTGCTGGCCACTGTAAATGCAACACCCTGAAGGAAACATGCAAATAACATGAAATTTACAACATGCATTAGCGGAGGTGAGATATGCAATTGATTAGAATTTCAGCGCAGACGCACATAACGCGCGCCTGTGGCACCACTTCAAAGCGCTATTTAAGGCTTGGAGATTTCGACAATTTCAAGTTCGGCAATTGTGTTTTTCTTGTGTTTTTTTCAAAAAAGCCATCAATTATGATTCGTCGAAAACAGCGATCATCTTTTGATCAAGTATCCGAGTTCCACAGAGGACGGATAGTGGCCTACCGAGATTGTGGATTATCTTTGAGGGAAATCGGTAGTCGTGTTGGACGAAACCAAACAACTGTAATGCGGATATGTGATCGTTGGATGCAGGAGGGTACGACGGACCGGCGTGTTCGATCGCATCCACCTCAGCGCACCACTTCACGTGATGACAGGCAAATTGTGCGCATGGCAGTGACGGATCGCTCAGTCACATCACGAACCATAGCACAGCACATGCAGTCTGTAACGCATCATCCAGTGTCTGCGCGTACCATTTGACGCCGTTTACAGCAGAGTGATCTGTCCACAAGACGTCCATTGCTTTTTCTACCCTTGACGCAGAACCACAGACGTCTCCGCCGCCAATGGTGCGATGACAGAAGGATGTGGACGGTAGAATGGAATGAAATTGTCTTTACTGACGAGTCACGATTCTGTCTGCAACACCACGATGGTCGCATTCGAGTCTGGAGACACCGTGAAGAGAGGATGCTGAACAGCTGCGTTATGCACCGCCACACTGATCCTGCACCGGGTATTATGGTATGGGGAGGTATTGGATATCACTATCGCACACCTCTAGTACGCATTGCCGGTACTTTAAACAGCCAGCGCTACATCTCCGAGGTGTTGGAGCCAGTTGTCCTTCCTTACCTTCAAGGCTTGCCCACAGCCATATTTCAACAGGATAATGCGCGACCACACGTGGCACGCATTGTCCAACGGTTCTTCGTCAATCGCCAGATTGAATTGCTTCCCTGGCCGCCTCGCTCTCCGGATCTTTCGCCGATAGAAAACATGTGGTCCATGGTTGCTCTACGATTGACCCAGATTCCATCCCCAGCTGCCACAGTAGATCAACTTTGGCAACGTGTGGAAGCTGCTTGGTCTGCTGTACCCCAAGAACTCATCTAAAGTCTCTTTGAATCAATGCCGAGGCATGTGGCAGCGGTGATCTCCAACAATGGCGGCTACTCTGGCTACTGATTTTGGCAGGAACCACACTTCACAGAACTCTATAAATTTAATCATTTGATACTTGGTCAACATGTTATCTACAAAATAAATTTTGTTGTTATATCTCTTGTCTTTCTTGGTGTTGCAATTTGGGTGGCCAGCAGTGTATATATATATGCATAAATTTATATATATATATATATATATATATATATATATATATATAATAGTAGACAAATTTTCTCCATAGGTTAACATTGAGATGAACGAATCCAATAGGGTTAGTACACAGAAGCCTTAATGGTAGATCATGGTTCCTCCTGTTGCCATTTCATAACATGGTATTAATAAAGAATTTCTTAACATTGATAGCTCTTACAGAGCAAGAAACGCATATTCAGCGTATAGCACTTCCATCAATGCAGAAAAATTCTTCGAGTTAATTAAAACCATTTTATTCATTTTCAATGTTTAACTAGCATAAGAAAAAATATAAATAAATTAACGCAACTTAATAAAGGCAAGTTTTCTCAAAGAAAATCATTTGCTCTCGCATAAAAAAAAATATACAGCGGTAAGTACACACATCTCGACATATACACACAAACTAACCAACACTTTTTTTTTTACCTTTTACGACGAAATCGTGGAGAATGGCGTTTTGCAGCCTGGGGGAAGACAGATATTAGGCGCGAAAGTTGATAAGAAGTTTATTTCGCGTCTGAGAAAGGTGATGATTGCAATCGGCGAAGTTTATTAAGGGGGGTGAGTAAGTATATTAGAAGCCAGTAAAACGCCCCCGGCTATTTTGACAATATCTACAGCGATAATCACTCAATCGATCGCGTCCGGGAAAAGAACGTGGCGAGAGTGATACGTGTTGATGACTGTGGAACTGCCAAAAGTTTGCCACATTTCGAATCTAATTTACGCGCAATTTTGTAAATCTGCGCTTTAATCGTACACTCGTTGATTTCCATATGAGAATTTTTTTAGTTCCATTTAGATAGCTAAGCATGTTACTTATTTCATATCCTGTAGAAATAACTGTAATCGGTTCACAAATATTTCAACGTAGGTTCGTTGATTTAGGTAATAAAATATTTTTGACATCGTTTTGTTGGTTCGTACATGATTTCGCGGTCTCTAAAAATAAGAGTTATGACTAGAAAAAAATTGCAACAGATTTGTGTTTCTTAAGAAGCACCAAAAAAAAAATATAAATTAGATATAATTCCACATTTCGAGATTTTGAGAGATTAGCATATTTTGTAATATCTACTTTTAGAAAATAAACTGATTTTACATTAAAATGACTTAGAATAAACTATTGTTGTTTATATCTAATCTTATTTCCCCATAACATTGAATTGAGAATTCACATGACATTAAAAAATTAAAAACCTTCGAAGGAAGACCTTCGAAAATAACGTTTCCTCTCCTCACTAGTTCATTATATAGAATGCCGACTTTCCTGACACCTTATTATGGCAGACTTGATAACCTTAATAATAAAAGCATTTCCTGCGGGAAAAGTTACGTATCAGCACACATAAATACGTTTAACAAAAATCTACATATAATGGGGGATTTTTTAATAAAATTTTTGAAAAGTTGTTAAAGTTTTAACGTAATAGACTTGTTGACTTTTGACAAAATTTTCATATGAAACAGTTTTAAAGAGAGATGAATCAATATAATGGTCATTCCGGTTTGTCTTATTTTAATTGATCCTGAAACCAAAAAATATCAAAGTTCATTTTAAATTTTATTTTATGGATATACACAAGATTTTCCTATAAAGTTGCGTAATGTTGAAATTAAAAATATTTTTTAAAAAAATTCAGAATGCACTTTTAGATACTTAACTCAATTTTTCATAAATTGAAAGAATAAATAATGTAGCCTAATAAAAACAAGTTTCCTAATTCTATGAGTTCGTATAAAGCAACTTTTACCATGTTTTTAATAACTCGCTTTCTTGTATGTGTGTTTGTCCAGTACAAATCTTGCAATCGATTTTTAACTAACTTCCCGACTAGCTAGACATTTTAAACTTTTAGAATAGCTCAGAACACGATGGCAATGCATTCTTTTAATACTTTTAGCCATCTTTAAGCAGGATTGAATTCATTTTCAGTTAATTTTGTCGTTTGAAAACTTCTTATAATTGCTCTCTTTATTACGCACTAGCGGCCCGTCCCGACTTTGTCCGGGTTGATCAAAATATTATACCAATAAATTTCCAGTTGATAGCCAATAAATTGTAAATCTTTTTTTATCTTAAAAATAACCTTAATAATACCTTAAATTAATATTACGTTAGTTAATAATTAAAGTTAATTTTTTTAAGAAAAAGACGTGCCGGAGAAGACGTGCCGTAGTTTTATTCAAAAATAAAAAAAGGATTTTAAGTAAAGAATGTTTTTTAAATTATTTTAAGCACCTAAAATAGTATTCAAATTAATAGAAAAAGTAATTTTTTAAAAGATAGAGGTGTGCTTGAGACCGCAGTTTTATTCAAAAATAAAAAAAGGATTTTAAGAAAAGAATGCTTTTTTTTAAATATTCAATTTTTTTTAAAATTATATTCTTAAAATAATATTCAAATTAATATTACGTTAGTTAAATTTTAACGTTAATTTTTTAAAAGAACAGAGCGTGCCGGAGAACGGCTAGTTTCGAACCGCTAACGTCAGAACAGAAGCCCACAGCGAAGCACCACGCCAAAGATCGTTGAAGTGTTTGGTACAAAAAGCGGTAGAGGACAGTAGTGGGAACAATGGAGATTGTTAGGATTAAGCCCCTAACTTTATTTCTACTGATCAGATATACATAATATATAGCCTATGTGGCCCATCTGGAATAATGTACCTTTCAAACAGTGAAAGAATTTTTCAAATAGGTGCAGTGATTCTGGAGATTACCCTCGACGTACAAAATCCCTCTGTCTTTATATATAAGTATAGATTTGATCATTTTCTTTCAAGTTGATGGGATAATTCATCAAAAAAATTTTTAAAAAGTATTTATTAATACATAGAATTGTCAAGTTTATATGATTCAACAGAAAATTCAAAAACGTGGTATATAAAAAGTTCTTTTTATCTTGTAATTATTCGTTATATTATAATATACATAAGCTATGCGTACAAATACATGCTACAACACTTTTACGCGGTTACATATGAGGAAATCTTGGGAGAATGGAGCTTTGAAGCCTGGGGTAAGACAGATATTAGGCGCAAAAGTTGATAAGAAGTTTACTTCGTGTCTGAGAAAGGTGATGATTGCGATCGAAGGTGTTTATTAGGAAGAGAGAGAGACCATATTAGAAACCAGGAAAGCGCCCGCGGCTGTTTTGACAATATCAACCGTGATAATCACCCAATCGATTGCGTTGGGGAAGAAAGTGACAAGAAAGTTATTTGTTGATGAGTGGGTATCAAGCAAAAGTTTGGAGCATTCAAATCCAATTTGAGGCTAAATTGCATACTTGGGCTCTTGTTATATGTTCGTAGATTTCGGGAATAAAAACATATTTTGCGTATTTTACTCAGTTTATTTCTTGCTTATAGAATGTTTTATATTCTACGAGAATGTGGATTAATAAATCAAAATCATTTTTACGATATATTTAAATAGTTTCGTTGTTTGAAATTACTAAACTTACGTTGATCATTTAACACAATATTAGGATAAAATCGTAATATTGTAGGATTCCTAGGATCATGCAATTTCCTAGTATTCATGCTTTTTTAAAATATTCTAGATTCTTTAAAGTATATTAGCCTTTGACGGAATTTCCTCAGACAAAACATAGAAACTTAACCATTTCAATCACATGTTGCACAAGATTAGATATTGCAATATTATCGTAAGAGTAATACGTCAACTCTCACATAACATTACGATTTAACAGTCGAATTCCGTTATAGCAAACCCGGTATGTAACGAACTCGCGGATATAACGAACGAAAATTTTGGTCCCGCCATTTTCCTATTGTACGTAATTTTATTAATATTCATTCAGTTTAATGTAATCGATTTTAGTCGATTTCATTCATTAATGATCATTTTTAATAAATTTATAATTTTTTTAATTCATCATTATTGAATACACATTGCAACTAATGAGTTACACATTTTGTGAACTCTAGCATTTTTCTTAATGGTTCGGATATAGTGAACCACCGGATAAAACGAACAAACTCTTTGGTCCCTTGTAGTTCATTATAACGGGGTTCGACTGTACCGCATAAATCATTTGTCACCTCTCACGAGAAGTTACAATTTTAACATATTAGTATGATGTCGCTCCTGACGAAGCATTTCCGTTTCTCCGTGTATGTCGTTTGCCAACAACTGACGTTACCTACAGTTTAACCACATTAGTCGTGCTTCAACTCTGACACAGCATCGCTGGTTGACCATATTAGTCGGATATTGTTCCTGATGGGGCATTGCATTCCCACCTTTTAAGTCTGGCGTGACACTGCAAGTTTAACCTTATCAATCATATATTACTTCTGCGGTGATCTTAAAGTCATAATTACCGTATGTCACCTTTGGTGTAGTACCGTTCAATTTAACTAATCAGTCGTACGTCACTTCAGACGTAACGTTACACTTTTGGCCAAATCAGACGTATCCCCCTCCCTCTCAAGTAACATCCAATTTTTACAGTAGAAGTCATAAATAACCTCTGATATCGCAATAGAAATGTCGCCATATTTGTTAAACGCCACATGGCAAGTGACAAAACTGAATAAATAGCTACGTACTGATTGCATGATGTTTTTGTTTTCACAGCAGAGGACTTCATAGGTAGAAGCTAAGACGTTTAGCCATATTCAAGCTATAGATGCACACCTATTTCAGTATTTTACTTGAAACAATAAACAAAGAAAATTGTGGCTATTTAGAAAGTGTCGGTAGTAGAGAAGTCTCAGCATATAAGATTCTGGATGTCGGTCATTCCAATAACCTTGACGGTGATATTTGCTTTGTTGTTGTTGTTTATACCTCCTGGCCGGAAATGTATTGCAGACTAGGTCCATATAGGATTGCGGGCTAAGGGGTGCAGCTCCGGTTTATAATGGCATTCCAAGGGTTGGAGTCCGACTTAGCCAGGTGCCACCTCAATTTTGACCGAGCATCCCCCAGAGGTGACATCTGAGGGGATCGTACCTTCCCCACCCACTGACCTCAAAAAGGACTTTCAGGCCTACGGATTTAATGCGCCCATATTCGGCCTAGACACGAGGGTATTTATAGGCGCTTGTCGGGATTCGATCCGAGCACGCACCCTCAGTAGCGAAAGCCAACATGCTACCGCTAGGCAACCTCTGACCCATTAGCGATGTAATTCAGTTCAGGAAAGGAAGGTTGCCATATAAGTTTCAAATTAAGAAAATAATGGGTCTGAAAAATATTAATAAAGACGCTGACGAAGATGAAGTGAAACAATGACGTAATAATTTAAACTGCGAGACAAAATTGTGAAAATGAATTATTTTTCGCAAGTATCAAATGTTTTCATGTGAAGGAATCTAAGGGAGAAACACCTTCTAACAAATTCCGAATGCAGCTGTCACCGAATGATAAATTACACGCAAAGCTAGCGTCCCGTATGGGTTTCACTTTACTTGCGCAATCAGAATAAAAATATAATTAAAGTAGTACTTGCCGAGTGCCTAGTGAAAATTTGTCTAAATAAGCATTTATTACAGAATCTCAAAATGTTTTCTTTAACTAAAGCGATTTTTTGTTTTCAGTTTATACGAGTGACACCGAACAACAATTTGGTTGAATCGAAGAAATAGCTTTTATTAACATCAGACCCTTACAATGTATTTCAGTTACCAATGTATGTCAGTCTTTGGCCGTCTTAGCTCAAGAAAATATATTAAAACTTTGTAACTTGCAATGTTTGGGCCATTTTAGTTTGAATCTCATTTAAGGTAAGGGTTATCGTCAAGTTTTTGACCTTCCAACTAATTTCCTTAGTCATAATTCTGTAATAAACAACAGATTATGTGTAACTATATTCTATTTTCTAGATTCAAATTACACCATATGCGTGCTAGCAGTGGTGGCTGATTACCTTCCTTTCGTCCTCATCCTCTGCTTACGAACAGCTTGCAGTTGGAGGTTAAATAGCTCTTCATACATGTTGCTTGCCAATGCAAGGCACTTGTACATTAAGACATACGCACTTAATCCGTGGAAATCGTTAGTCATAACGTTGGTCATATCATAAACGTTGTACTTAAGCAAGACAAGGGCATAGACAGAAGGAATACCAGTGGAGCCCAAGCTCCCTCCTCCCCCCTCCGTAATTTAGTTATATATATATATATATATATATATATATATATATATATATATATTTATAACCTTTGTCCAGAAAGTTCGGCGAATGCATCTATAGTTACAATGGATTGTTGTCTTACATGAAACAGCTGTTACTGTCCATCGAAGTAATCCCCGTAAGCGGTAATGCACATCTGCGAACGGCTGTACAAGTCTTTGAAACTGGCGTAGTAGTCTTTAGGGATGGCCTTCAACTGGGTCGTAGCATTACGTTGGATGTCCGAAATGTCCGAAAACCTGTGGTTCTTCAGGACTGATTTCAATTTGGGGAACAAGAAAAAGTCCGGGAGAGACAAGTCTGGGGAGTAGGGTGGTTGATTCAGGGACACAATTTGCCTGTTGGCCAGGAACTGCTGCACCAGAAAGGCAGTATGAGTCCGGGCATTGTCATGAAGTAGGGTCCAGTTGCCTTGCTTGGCGTACTGGGGGCGTACCCGATTCATCCGTTGCAGCAGACGTTTTAATATATCCACGTACTTCGCGGCATATAACGTGGTGCCCTCAGGGAAGAATTCTTTATGGATGAGACCCTCAGAGTTAAAGAACACTACGAGCATTGTATTGAAGTGGGATTTCTCACTTCGCACCTTCTTGCTTTTCGGCGACCCTGGTTCCCGCCACTCCATACTCTGATGCTTGCCGTCGGGGTAGTAATCCAGGCACCAGGTCTCTTCACCGGTGACGATGGTTTTCTGGAAATTTGGGTTTTGATCCGCCATGTCGATGAAGTCTCCACTGGCCTCAAGCCGAATTTGCATTTGTTCCGGTGTCAAATTGTGGGGCACAAGTCGGTAGCAAAGCTTGCGTTTACCCAAATCCTCGGTCAGTATGAGGTGGGCCATTCTCACGACCAATTCCTACTTCCTGCGCTATCATTCGCACTGTCACACGACGACCCTTGGCCAACGATTCCTTGAATTTCTGTACTTTGTGTTTCTGTACGGGGTGCGTGCAGCTGCAGGCCGACCATTTCGAGGGGAGTCTTCAATGGTGTCCCGCCCTTCTCGGAAGCATTTAAACCACTCATACACGCGCTTCAAGGTGACAGCACGTTCTTCGTAAACTTTTAGCAGCATTTCATGAGTCCAAGTTTGAAACAGAATAGCATATTCGTTTGCTGATCCATTTTGAATTTCGACCGAGCGCACAACACCTTCTCTCTACGATGAACTGTTTCCACACGATAAGCTAACTCGCAGCGCCGCCGCTCAGGAACTGGTTCAGACCAGTCTTCAGCTGTTCGGCACGGTATACGCCGGTTGCAAACTCTTACGACCGTGAGCACTATGACGTCATTCACCAATTTTTCTGGACAAAGGTTGTATATATATATATATATATATATATATATATATATATATATATATATATATATATATATACTATCTATAAGTATTTGGACACCTGTGATAGAGAACAAAAACAAAATTTATTTATATTCAATAGTTCGTAGAGCCTCCACAAGAGGCAATTCCAGGCTCAACACTCCGGAGTATGTTTTCCACAAGTTCTTCTATGACGACTAGTGGTATTTTCTTCCCCTCGGCTTCGAGAAGACATGAAAGTTCCTTCACTGATTTTGGACGGTTGTTGCACCCCTTAATTTTGCGATCCAACTCCTACCAGAGGTTCTCGATAGGGTTCAGGTCTGGGCTCTGGGCAGTCCAGTGCATTCGGTTTACCCTATTGTCACCATACCAATCCAAGGTGGACGTCGCAACATGACTGTCGTGTCTGCCGTGTCAACTCCTGTTGTTTTGTCCCTGTACTTTCCTCTAAAGAAAGCAGGGGGGGGGGCAATGACCCCGGCTTGATAAGGGATTCATGTGGTGTTCGGAGACGGGATACCCTGGGCAGAAGTCAAGGGGACGTCGGAGTGAGTGCTTGCGCCCACGCGAGAGAGGCGTGTGGTTTTGTTTTATTCTGCGGTTGTTGGCTCTAGAGAGGGCCGGCAGACGAATACAGTGCTTGGGTGTATTGAGACCCCGAAGACGCACTAGGTCTTTGTTAGATAAGTCATTGGGAGATGGCTGAAATAGTTAATTGACTGTATAATATTGTAGATAAATTAGTGATGTGTTTATGCTTGCGAAAGAAAATAAAACTTTGAATATTCACGGGTGTGTACTATATTTTATACTGTGAAAATTTATTTGTGTATCATTGAAAACGTCTTGACAAACGAACCAAAGTGAACCCGTAGAATTTAAGAGGGTTCGACACTGTCGCAGCCGACAGCATCTGTGGACTTGGATACCTGGATTGGTGGATAAGTGAGTGCGTCGTCAGTGCAGGTGAGAAGCCTTTAATATTTATATTTTGGGAATCAGTTAAATAATTCCAAATAAGATGTGGACCATCAAAGGTCTAAGAAAAGAAGATTTGAGGGTAGTTGCAGAGGACTTGTATGCAGTAGTAACCCCAAATTTAGGAGTATTTGAACTTAAACAATTAATTATAAACTCGGAGGAGTATAGCAATGACGCAGAATTTGTGAAACAGTTGCTAATCACTACTGTAGACGATAGGAAAAAGAACGAAGATCGACATCATGAATTAGAGATAATAAGGGACAAGAGCGCGAACAAAAATTGCAATGAACCAATAAGCGATAATGCAACACAAATTCATATTTTGCATTCATCGTACGTGCCGAATTACGAAACGAACGTAATTCCTGCCTTTGGAGAGAGACGCGAAGCAAATGTCGGCCAAGCGCCAATTATGCCACATGCTCGCAGACAAGGGGACAGAATCTCGCAGCCCGTAGAGATAGTCGCCTCGAATAATAAGCTGAATGTGTCCTGTTTACTACCCCCAAGTACTGAGCATTCGCTTGTGAATGCCGGCGAACACAGCTGGGTCGAAGATAGTGAATCAAGACCACCTCTTACTGAGGAACGGGGAGTACCTTGCGAGGGAGAAAATAGCGACCCTCTACTCGGGGGTGAAAGAGGTCAACGAAATGCGGAGGGAGAGCCTCGCACTGTATGTTTTGAGATCGAGTCAAGTAATAATGAGGGTGCTGATAACGAAACTAAAATGCCCGGCTTGGAATCGCCAAAATTCAGAGAAGAGCAAGAGAATTACGGCTCTTTGGAAACCGTAAGAAAGATTTTAAAACCGAAGGTGAATATGCAGAAGAAAGAAAATTTGGAGCAAATAGACCTGATTCGAGGGAAATTAGCAGGTCCAGAATCTACTATCAACGTTAAAAGGTGTGATTTTGCTGGTGCAAATATAAAGTGTTCGAGACATCTGTTAGAACTGTGTGATTATTATAAGGATTGCATCAACTATTTCGAGTTTGTACATCTCTTAACGGAGCTGACCAAGAAACGAGTGTCCGAGGACATTCCGCGGTCTAAGGTGCACGAAGCTACCTTTCAAAAACTCAAAGAGACAATGTGCAACGCTCCGAAACTTTCTGAGATCTCTATTGCTCATCGGCCAGGAGCGAAAGTGGCAAATGCAGATGTTGTGTCGTGTCTTCCAGTCGAGGACTAACTATCAGAAATCACGAACTGTTATGATGGACTTATTTTGGAACTTTTTAAATACTTTTCTTTATATGTAGTATTTTAACAATTTTTTTTTTCTTTCTTAGTTGCAGAATATTAACGAGTATCGATATTATGTAGTTTATGTGGTAAATCTATTTTATGTGATGCCCAGTATGGTAAGAAGCGCATTTCCTTTATTTCTAATTGATGTTATTCTGTTATCTTTAGTTATTTCAGGGTCATGAACATAGGCATTTTGATTATTCATATTTCATTTTATGTTACCTACGCAAATCAACGCTTATTTCATGGTTATGAAGATGTGCATTTTGATATTAGTATTTCATTTTATTTTACCTGTGTATCGTTAGCTATTAATAGTTTTGGAAATATACTTCCAAATATTGGTAATTATGATTATGTTTAGTGCTAGGAGTGTTTACTTTGTTTATTATTATTATTGAGATTATGTCATTTGTAGTTATTGTTATTATTATTGTGAAATTTTGGTAAATAGAATATTGTGTGTAAAGGCCAGCAGACAGGTAATTGTCAGATGTGTGTTTGCAGATTGCATCTGCAACCACCATCTTGGGGGGAAGGTGTCGTGTCTGCCGTGTCAACTCCTGTTGTTTTGTCCCTGTACTTTCGTCTAAAGAAAGCAGGGGGGAGGGCAATGACCCCGGCTTGATAAGGGATTCATGTAGTGTTCGGAGACGGGATACCCTGGGCAGAAGTCAGGGGGACGTCGGAGTGAGTGCTTGCGCCCACGCGAGAGAGGCGTGTGGTTTTGTTTTAGTCTGCGGTTGTTGGCTCTAGAGAGGGCCGGCAGACGAATACAGTGCGTGGGTGTATTGGGACCCCGAAGACGCACTAGGTCTTTGTTAGATAAGTCATTGGGAGATGACTGAAATAGTTAATTGACTGTATAATATTGTAGATAAATTAGTGATGTGTTTATGCTTGCGAAAGAAAATAAAACTTTGAATATTCACGGGTGTGTACTATACTTTATACTGTGAAAATTTATTTGTGTATCATTGAAAACGTCTTGACAAACGAACCAAAGTGAACCCGTAGAAGTGAAGGGGTTCGACAATGACAGCTGGCGTTGTCGTCCTGGAAGTAACATGGGTCCAAACCGCAAAACTGCCACAACGTAGGAAGCACACTGTCATCCAAAATAGTGCAGTAAGCGTCGGCGTCGAGCTTACCATGAACTGGGACCAACGGTCCTAGTCCATACCAGGAGAAAATTCCCCTGACAATAACTCCACCTCCGCCGAACTTAACTGTGGGCACAATGCATTCTAGCAGGAGGCGTTCTCCAGGCAGAAGGTAGACCCAGACCCTGCCATCCGAACGGTAGAAGGTGAACCTTGATTTTTCGCTCCAGAGAACCCGTTTCCACTGATCTACGATCCACTTTCGACGTGCTTTGCACCACTCTAACTGAACAACGCAGTTGGACTTTGTGATCAAAGGCATATGGGCGGCAGCACGACCATGAAAACCAAGCAGATGTGCTTCTTTACGGATGGTATTCAATGCAATAACACTCCCGGATGCCTGTTGAAACTCCTGGAATATGTGGGACATCGGCTGGATGCGGTTCTTCCGAATTTCTCTGGACATCCCCCGTCGGTCTCTAACTCCCAGTTACGTGGGTCTGCCGACTCGGGGAACATTCCGACAATCACCACTCACCTTCTGAATCACATAGGCAACTGTCGATTTATGGTAATTCAGCTCGCTAGATATGTCCTTTAAGGATCGGCCATTTCTGTGATACCCTACGATTACATCTTTCTCGAAATCAGATGACTCTGTACTTCATGGCATCTTGCATGCGACTAACGCCAATGTTGTTTCCTATGCACAATATTTAATGGTGGATTGCGTGACGTATACCAGGAGCGCAGATATCGTCATTTCCATGAGTGTTCAAATACTTATTTATTTTTAGAAAAAAAGTAATATAGTTAGACAGAAATAGAAAAATGTCATTTAATCAGAAAATAAATTCATACATGAACCTTTATCACGTCATTATCACATAACGTGCATATGAGTATTTCGTAATATGTATTCTATCTCTTTGTCGCCGAATAAATATGCACAAAGTATACGCATTAATGTGCAATTTTCTTCAATTACATTATTTTTTAAATCTGCCCACAAGGATTTATAATACCTTTTTGACGTGTTTTAATTTGTGATGTGTATAAGCAATGGTGTCTAATTCAACTCAATTACATTTTTTTAATCTGCCCAAAAGAATTTATAATACTTTTCTGGCGTGATTTAATTTGTGATCTGTTTATAGTGTAAGCAATAGTGTCTAATTCAACTGAATTACATTTTAAATAGGCCCAAATGATTTTTATAATACTTTTCTGACGGGTTTTAATTTGCGACATCTGTCCTGGCTGCTAATTTAAAGTAAAAATCACCACATTGTTTCTGGATTAAAGCCTGAGCGAGCTATAGCGTATTAAGTTCGGATAATAAAAAACCAGAAAGTAATTTAACTGGAAATTATCTGCTAAAATCATGAAAATAAATAGTCCAGCTGAGATTGCTCAAAATTTCTGTACTTTGTGATTCAAGATCATTTTACCTCAGGAGCTATCCCCAATCACACAAACATGGTGTATAAAATTAACGAGTAATAGAATTAATTAATATAGAAGTAATAGCACTGTTTGTTTGTTTTTTCTCGGGATTTATATTTTCTGTTTATTAGCGTTATCAGCGCATAATTAACGAAAAATTAAAAATATGAAAAAAATTGAACTTTTATATTTTCACAATTCTCGATTTTCTATAAATGGGTTATTTGTTTTGAAAATATTCTATGTATCAAAAGAAAAAAAGATCAATTATAAATTACAAGTCTAATTAATAAGGCTTTAAAAAAAGACATGCCAGACATTTTTCCAAAGGAAACTGAAACTGTGTGCTTTTTGATATTATTATTTTAACTAAACCTTTCTTAAATCCCCCATGTGTAGTTCATTCAAAAACTATGAATAAATCATTATTTTCTAAAATATTGGAGATTGTTTGGATTAAACATATTTTACATTTTTTCCGTGAGTGCCTCTTCATTAATTAGTTGGAGTATTCGGAAATTCCGAGTATTCTGGAAAAAAATTGCCCCTTTTTTGGTCCCTTACAATTTCTTCAATTTTTTACTGCCCGTGTAAAAACATTAATGGTACCTATCGGCCATTAATTTTGAATTTGTAGTTATAAATTAAACATTATAGTTATAATTTAGCATCTTACTAATTTTCAAGATTCAAAAATATTTAGGAATTCCAATTATCTATGCTATAGTTATCAATTTCTATTTTTCAAATTATCTTTAGTTATCAATTATTTACAACCCTTGTAAAAATATTAATGATAAATATCGGCCATTAATGTTGAATTTGTAATTAAAAATTAAGCATCATGTATTGCTTACTAATTTCCAAGATTCAGAAATATTTTGGAATTCCGGTTAGCTATGCTATAGTTACATACTTTTAATTTTCAAATTAGGTATAGTTATCAATTTTTTACAACCCTTGTAAAAACATTAATGATAAATATCGGCCATTAATTTTGAATTTGTAGTTATAAATTAAGCATTGCGTATTTCTTACGAATTTTCAAGATTCAAAAACATTTAGAAATTCCAATTATTTATACTCTAGCTATCAAATTTTATTTATCAAAATAGCTATAGGTATCAATTTTTTTGCAACCCTTGTAAAAATATTAATGATAATTATCGGCCATTAATGTTGAATTTGTAATTTAAAATTAAGCATCATGTATTTCTTACTAATTTCCAAGATTCAAAAATATTTAGGAATTTCGATTAGCTATGGTATAGTTACAAATCATTAATTATTAAATTAGCTATACTTTATCAATTTTTACAATCCTTGTAAAAACATTAATGATAAATATCGGCCATTAATTTTGAATTTGTAGTTATAAATTAAGCATTGCGTATTTCTTACAAATTTTCAAGATTCAAAAACATTTAGAAATTCGAATTATCTATACTCTAGCTATCAAATTTTATTTATCAAATTAGCTATACGTATCAATTTTTTTGCAACCCTTGTAAAAATATTAATGATAAATATCGGCCATTCATGTTGAATTTGCAATTAAAAATTAAGCATCATGTATTTCTTACTAATTTCCAAGATTCAAACAAATTTAGGAATTCCGATTAGCTATGCTATTGTTACATAATTTCAATTTTCAAATTACGTATAGTTATCAATTTTTGCACCATTTTTTGCTACTCGAGGCACACTAATTAGCCTGGGACCGACTAATTAAAGCTGACTAAGGACGGGTACTTGCCAAGCGTGGGACTCGAACCCACAGACTCTGGCACCGTATACCAGCGCCCTAGTCATTCGGCCATCACCCGGCTGCAACCCGTGTAAAAAAATTAATGGTAACTATCGAAAATTAATTTTGAATTTGCAGTTAAAAATCAAACATCGTGTATTTCTTACTAATTTTCTAAAAATATTTAGGAATTCCATCTAGCTATGGATTTCGGAGTTTTAGTCTGAAACATTTAATCTCAATGCCTATTAATTTTTCGTTTCGAGTTCTCAGCTAGAAGTAAACGATCATAAGCTGGAAACGAAATAGGATGGAAAAACATCTAAGAAACGACACTTTTTCCCTATTTTCTCTACGGCTTCAGGATATTTGCTACGTGATACAGGAAATTAAATGAAAGGAGACGAAATAGTGAACACGCCGGGATTTTCAATTCTAACGGTTGTTTCTATTCTAGGAGGGAAAAACATTTCTTGCAAACCGTTTTCTTGTTTAATGCTTTAAGAAACGCATTCTCTCGGGATCTTTCGATTTTGCGTGGAACTAGTTTTCAGAAAATGTTTACATCATTATATGAAAAATAATGTTATCGAGGTTTAGTAATGATACGTCATGCCAGTGGTAAGCAGACGTGTGTTCACGCAGATACGTATATTAAATGATTTTTCATGAAGGAATAACATAATTATAATTGAAAAAAATATATAATTTTTCAGCAAGCCAGAGTTTTTCTTCACTATTGTACTGTTCCTGATACTGTTTTTTTGTAGCTTGTTATACTGATATAATTGAAACAGTACAACATTATATTTGAAGAAACTGAATATCATTTTTCATCAAGCCAGAGTTTTTCATCACTATTGTACTGTTTTTAATACTGTAATTTTCTAGCAGCTTGTACTGATATAATGGAAAGAGTACACCACTATAATTGAAAAAACTGAATATCATTTTTCAGCAAGCCACAGTTTTTCACCACTATTGTACTGCTCATAATACTGTAATTTTGCAGCTTATTGTACTGCTATAATTTTTAAAATACTTTTAATTGAAAAAAAACTGACTATCTTTTTTCAGCAATCCAGAGTTTTTCTCCCTGTTGTACTTTTCATAATATCGTAATTTTGTAGATCATTTTACTGTTATAATTGAAACAGAGCAGCATTATAACTGAAAAAAACTGAATATAATTTTTCAGCAAGCCAGTTTTTTTGTACTGTAATAATGTGCTGCATAATACCGTAATTTTTTACTTTGTTATACTCTTATATTTGAAAAAAAAATTAATATTATTTTTCAGTAAGCCAAGGTTTTTTCTCGATGCTTACTGTTCATAATAATGCAATTTCGTAGCTTGTTGTACTATCTATTACTGGCATATAGTTTTTGTTTTATCATTCTGTTCTAAAAAAAATCTATAGTGCACTATGTATTTGAAGTACCTTGTACTTGTATTAAGAATAGTTATTATACAGTGTGATTTAAATTGTATTACTGTCATTAATAAGTTTTTGTATTTAATACAGATGCAATATTAATATATATGTTTTTGAAAGGTATTATATCGCAATAGTTGTATGTTATGTTTTCTTTATAAGTGTTTATGTATATGGGATTGTATGCGTAGACTTAGTATAACGTAATTGAAATTGAATTTGAACTGTGATAAATGCATAGGAAACTTACTCTATTGAATCATTTATTAATAATTGCTTGTAATGTTATCAAGAACTCTGAAATATAATCGTACCTTGTGTATTTAGAAATGCAATTATCCACCAGCAAATTTCATTTTCTGATCTATTTGATTTTCATTCTAATATATTGTAGATATGCAAGCTGTGTTATGTATGTTTCATTCTATTACTTACGTTATTATATTGTTTATTTAGTGTTCTTATGTATTGTACAGTGTACTATACAAGAAAAAAAAAGATAAAAAGAAGAAAAAAAAGATAAGAAAGAGAAAAAAAAAGTTTATTTGAATACAGGAATACTTTTGCAACCATGCTATTGCCACCAAAAATTCAGGCCTAAATTTGTTTATTTTGGTTCAATTGGATTACTTTGGCGCCGTTGGCGTTTTTTTTTTCTTTTTTTATGTTACTTTCGTTGCTCCGATTCCCTTGGCGATCGGGATTTCAGTAGCTAACTTACCCGTATAAGCTTATAGCTGTGGACGGGTTATTTTTGAACTTATCATTCTGTTCTATATGTGTGTATTCAGATATTATAATCATTCAGATAAGTTCATTCACAAGTTCATTTATAAGTTCATTCAGTTATTATAATCATTTTTCAGTAATCATATTAACAATAAAACCCTCAGAATGTTTAAAATTGCTTGATATATTGCGATCCCATGATTAACATTCACAAAACATTTTTGGGTTTATTTATTCGCTGTAGAAGCTCATAAATAATGTAGAAAGGGCGTCAAGATCAATTTATCTGAACGACATGAAATCTCTTTAACTTGTCTCATGTTTCGGTTGTTTTGTGTTATTATTTATATATTACTCCAGATACTTTTTATTGTTCTACCTTATTTCTGACGTAATAAGAAATTGTGTAAATGCATTAAAAAATTAAATATAATTTTTGAAACAGAGATAATCTTAATTTAACACCATGCAGTAGGAATACTGTCACTAAAAAGGAATATGCAGATGGAGTACAAAATAATACGAACACCTGTGAAAAAGTATGACATGTTTCCCACCTGCAGTACAGCCGCGCCACCTGCAACAGAAGTCTTCCACCTAGTGAACGTGAAGAGGAAGGTATCAGTCTCTCAACAGCAGTCACCTACGTTGCATGCTTCTATCGAACTGTCTGTGATAAGTTGAAATGTCAGACCTGTTAGAGTTCCATAGTGGAATTATAGTTGGAGCTCGTTTAAGTGGAGCATCGGTTACGGAAACAGCAAACCTTTTGGGGTTTGCAAGGAGTACGGTATCAGCCGTTATGACAGCGTACACGAAAGAGGGTAAGATGACGTCTTCAAAGCACAACAGTGGCCGGAAGTCCAAGCTTGCTGATAGGGATAGACTGGTCTTGAAGCGCATAGTAGCCCGAAAGCACAAGCAATCGTTATCCGAGATAACATCCGAAATGAACAGTCATCTCCAGGACCCCGTTTCAACAAAAACTGTCAAAAGGGAACTTCATGCTGCGAACATTTATGGCTGAGTGGCAATTCGTAAACCCTTGGTGACAGCAACTAATGCTTTCAAGCGACGCCAATGGTGCAGGGATCACAAAGGCTGGTCCCCACAGCAGTGGCAACAGGTAATATGGTCAGATGAATCGTCATTCCCCCTATTTCCGACGACCGGACGCGTTTATGTCCGGAGAACGCCCAAAGAAGCATTTCATCCTGAATGCTTCTTGCCGACTGTGAAGCATGGGGGTGGCTCCATTATGGTAATGGGTGCGATATCTTGGCGCGGTCTTGTGCAACTTGTTATTCTGCATGGGAGGATCAAATCCAATCACTATCTAAGCGTTCTACGGGATCATGTCCCTCCTTTTGTCCAAACTGTATTCCCTGGAGAGCGACCGCTTTTTCAAGACGACAACGCCCCTATCCACACTGCTAGGTGTGTTCAAGAATGGTTCGAAGAGCATGACGATGCAGTTGAACATCTCGCCTGGCCCCCTCAGTCTCCGGACTTGAATATTATTGAACATTTATGGCAATATTTGGAGTCCAAACGTCATTCCCCATTTCCACCTCCATCCGGACTTTCGGAATTAGAGTCAGCTCTGCAGGAGGAATGGCTTAATATTCCTTTATATATTGTCCATGACCTTTATGCATCTATCCCACGTCGCATTAAATCTATTCTTCAGTCAAAGGGTGGTCCAACCCCCTATTTATAAAGATTTCCCATTCTATCAAAGGTGTTCGTATTATTTTGTCCACCATCTGTATACTGTTGAAATGAGGTTAAAAATTGTAGCTAAGTTACTATGCGGTACATACAGAGGCTGTTCACACATTTTTAAGACGATGTATATTGTATTCACAAAATTAAATTACATAAAATTCTTGTGTTTTAAATGTTCTATTTGACATCCCTTATTCTGAACTATCTTTCGACACCGCAATTTCCAGGATAATAATGCCTTTTGAAGTGTCAGAAGAGGTATTCTATCCCATTCCTCCTGAACAGCTTTCCAGAGTCCTGTAAGGGTTTTGGGACAACGTTTATGAAAATGCAGATTTTAAAAGTCCGAAAGCACAAAAATCCATAAGTGATACATCGGGAGATTTAGTAGGGATATCAGTGAAGGGTATGGCCTTGATACCAGTTTTTTGTTCCATTTCTTTTAGGAAATTTACAGTGGATTTTGATGTGTGACTGCTAGCTTTGTCCTGATGGAGTCTCACAGATTGATGGCACTGTGGGTAAAGCGATGGTATTTCATTCAGACAAATTGCCGATAAAATATGTTCCTCATAGTATTTGGAGTTAATCTTGACATTTTTTTCCACTCTCTTTATTTTTAACTTGCCATTATAAGAAAAACCAGCAACAATCATGAATCCCTTAGAAATACTTTCTTTCGATTCTTTGAACCATGTACTTCATTTTTTTTTCTCCCCTTTTATGATAATAAATGGCTCTTTTTTTGTTGCAATCATTTAAATACATCCATGATTCATCTATTGTGACAATTGTTTTCCATTTTTCTTTGGATAAGTGTTTCTCATATAGAATTCTGCAGCGTGTCCTGCGTTCAGCGATATGATTTGGAAGAAGACGATGCACATTGCGGTTTTTCGCTTTCTTAAGATTTAAATCAACGTTTATCATTTTGTTTACAGTGGACACCGAGCATTTTAATGATTTTGCAACTGTCGTTTGACTAGGGGGATTTTCTTTTAGCATTAAGCCACGTACCTTTGCAATAGTCGAAGATGTCAGTTTTTTCCTTGGATACTTGTTTGGAATTTTTGTCCCACTTGAGGCTCCAATTTGACGTTTTTTTTCCTTTCTTGTTGACGATATTACCTATCGACGCTTTAGATATCACAAAACCATGACTCTCACATCGTTTTTCGATAACGAAGTATGCATATTTCTCTTCGGAAAGAGCATAAATGTAGCCTTCGAACCACTGCTTTGTTAAAAACGCCATTTTGAATAAAAACAAAACTTTCAAGCCGCAGACGATAATTTTGACTTTTCAAAACAGAGTACAATTGCAATTATTTCTTTTGCAGCAAACGATTTTTTATTACCGCTTATCAAAATCGTCTAAAAAATGTGCGAACAGCCTCTGTATATATAGGGTGTCCATAATGAAACTTCCCTACTTTAAAGTTGTCTACAGTCGAAAATATTGTTCAGAAAGCTATGAAATTTTGTGTTGGTCATATTGAAGGGATGGGAATTTGTTTGAGCGAATAAAAAAATTAGTTCAAAATTTCACCACCAGAGGGTGTTTTGGATGAATTGCACATTTACGACTGGTTCTTAAGATTTCACCATCTTTTTATCCATAGGTCACCCTAACTCAATAATTCATACTCATTAAATTTTACAATCTTTAAAGTGATTACTAAGTCGATCGGAAACTTGTTCTATAACTAATTTTCGGACAAAAGATTTGAAGGAACGAAGAAGAAACAAATATGCAAATTAAATTTTGTCGCCATAGAGCAGAAGCTGTTATAAAATGTAGAAACTTTCGTGGAGATTTATTTTCAGCGTGCTTGCATTGCTAATTAAAATGTCATCGTTACGATTACCAGATCGAACTTTGTTAGTAAAATTCTTTTCCCAAATCGATAATTGAGCACTAGTTGCTCTATTAAAATTTCGGAGTTTGAAGGGAATACGAAAAGGTCCATTGACTGTTAAAGGTCTTCGATTAATGGTGGCCAAATTTGATGAAACTGGTTCTTTTAACATTCGTTCTGGAAGAGGAAGGCAACCTGTTTCCACAGAAGGTGTAGAGAAGAATGCGCTTCAGGTGGAAGAGGACAAAGCTTCCAACGAACAGTCTAGTACCAGTGTCCGTCAAGTGGCAGAAGCATTGGATCTGCCCCGTTCAACTGTCCAGAAGATCATGTGGAATATTCTCCGTTATTATTGGTACAAGCTTCAATTTGTGCAGAGGTTGCTTACACAGGATTTTGCTACTCGACAGCGGTTCTCACTTTAGTTTCTTGCTCGCTTTTAGGTTGATGCAGAATGGCCTTGGAATATTCTCTGGACATACAAAGCACACATTTATTTGGACCGTTCGGTGAATAGTTAAAACTGCCGAATTTGGGAACCAGAAAATAAACGCTTAATCTTAGATGTTCCGATGCATTCTTGGAAAGTAACCGTGTGGTGTGGATATTCTCGGCCCGTATGTCTTCGAGGAATTAAGTCCTAGAGGTCCAGTAACACGCTCAGTAACCGGGGAGCAATATGCATCCTTATTACTGAATAAAATTGTTCCGGATCTGCAATCACGTCAGTCCCTTTCACTCACACTTTTTATGCAAGATGGAGCTCCTCCCCACATTAGCCTTCGTGTTAAGAACGTTCTCAAAAATCACTTTACCGAAGAACGTGTCATCAGCGTCACTTTCCTAATGCCTCCCCGATCCCCAGACGACTTTGCGACTTAATTACGACGACTTGCGACCCATGCGACTTTTGGCTTTGGGGGCATGTGGAACATCTCTTCAGTCTTGATAAACCAAGAACTATACCTGATCTTATGGACAGCATTTTACAACATGTTCTCAGCATTTCCCCGGACACACTGCGGTCAACTGTAGAACATGCTATCTTACGATTTTAAATGGTAGCTGAAAATCATGGCCGTCATGTTGAACATGTCTTGTTGTAATTAATTTTTTAACTATACTAAATCTTAAGTAAAAAACCAGTTGTAAATGTGAAATTCATCAAAAAATGGCCTCTGATGGTGAAATTTTTGAACTAATTTTTTTATTTGCTCAAACAAATCCCCATCCCTTCAATATGTCCTAAACAATATTTCATAACTTTCTGAACAATAGTTTCAACTGTAGACGACTTTAAAGTAGGGAAGTTTAATTATGGACACTTTGTATATAAGTGCGGTAACTAGACATGTGCAACAGGGGCAACTGCCCAGGGCCAACTTGGAAGGGGGGGCCCAAAATGCAGTATTTGTTTTATTCTTTTCCAAACCTAATTAATTAAGAGGCCCAAATGCAATTTCTTGCCCGGGGCACAGGAATGGCTAGTTGCGGCACTGTATATATATATATATATATATATATATATATATATATATATGTGTGTGTGTGTGTGTGTGTGTGTGTGTGTGTGTGTGTATAACTTTCAAAGCGAGATGAAATATATTGCACGGAAATTTTAAAAATTATAAAAGTATGCAGATAGTTTATCAGTATTTTATAAATCTGTTTAATGATATGAATAGTCAGTAGGAATCGAAGAATATCTGGAGAAACAGTAGTCGTAGTATCATTCAGATGTTCAAAAAGCAATTCAGTATTATCTCATCATAGAATAATCTTAGTCAATTCATCTCAATTGCTATTAAATTACTACAAAAATTGTTCAAGAATTTTTATGCAGTTAATTAACAATATTTGTAGGTACATGAATATACGATTCTTGAGCCTAATAATTTCGGTTTATGATATGTGAAACAAACTCATACACATATCTGTGTTTGCTGTGCAAAGGGTGTTAAGTCCAAAATGTGCCAAAATGAATTTTCAAATCAGGCATGTCTGAAAAATCAAGATCTATTGCAAGGTACAAAAAGCTAAGTCTAATTCCACTCCTAAATATTTTTATTCACCAGGGAAAATTTCGGATATGTGAAACAAAACATGTTAGTGTTAAAGGGTTTATGTCCCAATCAAGTCTTGACACTCTTTACTCCACAAAAATAAAATTGGAAAAATTTAGTTTCAGAAAAAAAAATTAAAAATTAAGCATAAAAAACTGATTTTAAAAAAGCCTCCTTTTTTTAATCCCGTTTTTCTCAAAACTACGATTTTGGAATTGACACTCTTTACACTGCAAACACACACACACACACACACACACATATATATATATATATATATAAAGAATAGCAAAATTTTAGATAATGGATAAACTATCGGTAGTTTAGTAGACTTAAAAACTATATATATAATCGTTATAATCTGATTAACGCAACAATTTTGAGTTTAAATGGAGTAATCGTAAGCTACAATTGAAATTGTTTATCTTCTCTGTATTTTTTATAATTTAAAAAGAGATTTTTGACTGCAAAGTGTAATTATTTGGAAAATTACAGAAATTGGGTAAATTATCTGATAAGAAGTGGATCGCTGGTATGGTTGACCTGTATACATGCATACATATATGTATGCATGTATATGCATACATACATATATATATATATATACAGGGTGTCCAGCGAAGAAGTCCCTGATTTCAAAATTAAAAATCTCGAAAACAAAGATCTGTAGAAGAATGCAACAAACGGTATTTTTATCGTGAAACCTGTAAGAATTTTATACACCAATTTTCGAAATAGTTACAAAAGCTGCTAACAGATGGCGCTGTACAACTCGTATCAGCATGCATAAATAAACTCGTACTCATTGCAAGCAGTCTTAGCAATCACTACATCACAATCTTTACAAAATGTCCACTATTCGCTACACGGACGTGGTGCAAACGAACAATAAAATTTGCCATCACACCCTGTAGTGGCTCAACAGAAATCGATTCTGCTGCCCAACAGATCGCCCACTGAAGCTCGTCTAGCATGGTGGGATGGGCCCTGTAGACAGTATCTTTTAATGTGCTCCACAAAAAATAGTCACAAGGACTCAGGCCCGGCGAATATGGAGACCAATCCATGCCTGCGCCAGTAAGTTGCAGTAAATTTGGCTAACAGCGCCATCTGTTAGCAGCTCTTGTAACTATTTCGAAAATTAGTATATAAAATTCTTACAGCCTTCACGATAAATATACCGTTTGTTGCATTCTTCTACAGATCTTTGTTTTCGAGATTTTTAATTTTGAAATCAGGGACTTCTTCGCTGGACACCCTGTATATGTATGTATGTATGTAAGCATGTATGTATATACAAATATATATAACTAAATTCATTGATTGACTGATTGGTGCAAAAATTGGTAACGACAATACACCGTTATCTGACCCATTTTCTAATCTACTGACGATAAATGAAAGCACACGTACCATATTAGAAATAGTCTCGCTAAATATACGTCTAGACGCATTGTCGCCATTAGATCTCTGTAATCTCTGCAACTGCAGTTTCATATAACCGACGGCAAAAGGGCTGTATAAGGAAAAGAGAGTCGGATATCCAACAGAGAATTGTTTCCCCATTTCAACGCAGAAATCCTTTTGTTCTTTTGTAACGGGCTATTTCACTTTGGGGAAAGAAGAAGTATCATAATGAATAAGAAATCATAAATGCTTTTTTTCATGTTGGTTATGGGGTCAACGGACCTTCAACTTCGCATTTTTTAATCTATATCTTCGCATTTTTAACTATATATATCTAGAATGAGAATACTTAATATTATTTTTTTACTTCATTGTAGAACCCATAGAATCCAAAATAAGGGTTTTTTGTCAGAATAATAGTACCTGTTTTTTGAAAAAAATTCAAAAATGCTAACATTTTTCAAAATGCTCCATGAGCATTCCATATCATTTGAAAACTTTCATTTTTTTATATATGCTAACCATATATGTATATATAAATACATTCATTATATACATGCATACCTACATACATATATATATATATATATATATGTGTGTGTGTGTGTAAAATATAAACAATTCAAATAAACAAAAATTAAAATTCAAGCATAGACTGCTAAATCACTTTAACATAAAACATATCCTGCAAAGAAAACATAAAACATTTTCAATAGAGGATAGTGCAGAAGCTTCATATCTTCATAATGAAAAAAAACAAATAAATAAACCAACACAGATAGATAAAAATAATACGAATATAGACAAAAAACAAACAGAAATCAAGCACTCTGGGCATCCACGCACCAACGGCAAGATTCTGTATAAGTGCCGGAACTGAACCATAAAACAACATAGAGGTAACCGACAGGTCTCGTCGATATATATATATATATATATATATATATATATATATATATATATATATATATGTATGTATGTATGTATGTATGTATGTATGTATATATGCATGTCTACTGGGTAAGCTAAATATTTTTTTTTCCTTGTTGCTTTAATAATATAAATGAGTTAAATGATATTTCAGATGCATTGTGTCAATTAGATAGTAAAAATGTAGAAAATCCTATTATTTGTAGTATTATTGATGCGTTACAGTCTTTGGAATTTTGTGATGATATTAATAAGGAAATGGTAAAATGTTTAGCTGACCAAATTTCATTTCTTTTTGGTAATCAGCATGCATTTAAGTATTCGCCTGAAACATAAATCTTTGCAACTTTATTACATACTATAGCTACATAAGCATACCGCTTTAGAAGAAAGTCCAATACTATAAATCTTCCACACCAAAATACCATCCAGCGTATGTCTACTTCCTTTAATTTAAATCCTTCTAAAGAACAAACGGATTGTAATTTTTTGCATAATATTAGGAAAAATATTTTACTCTTAAAGGATTGTGACAAACTAGTAATATTAATGTTAGATGAAATTCATTTAAAAGAATATGTTGAATACAAAGGAGGTAACATTGTAGGTATAAGTTATAATACTAATTCTTGTGCTTCAATTGCTCATGTTTTTACGATTAAGAGTGTTCTATCAAAATTTAGAGATGTTGTGCATGTTTTATCCAGTCAACTTTGACAGGTGAAGATTTACTTGCGTTTCTTAGAAAAGTAATTGTTGGTTTAGAAGAAATAAGTTTAATATTTTATGTGCTATTACAGAAAATAATTCAATTAATCGAAAAGCAATGTATTTGTTTCTTTCCCCACCAAAGTTTCAGTTTGTGTATCCTCGTCCTTTAGATAGCAAAAAGCCATTGTGTTTCCTTGTTGATAGTTTTCATCTTTTTGAAATGCATTAGACACAATTGGCTAAATCAAAAAAATCCTGGTCGATGTTTTTACTACTTAAATATTGATGAAGGTTTTAATATCAGCCCTCCTCACAATTTTAAACCAGCTTGTTTAAAAACATTAAAAGATCTACATGATTTACAATATACCTTATTGATTAAATTTCGATATAAATTAACCTTTAAGTCACTTTCTCCAACGCAGTTAGGGAGACAAAATGCTAATTTGGTTCTACAAGTATTTAATGAATTTGTTGCTGAGGCATTGATTGAACTTGGTGATAAACATAAATTACAGCATTACCAAGACACTGCAGATTTTATCACAAAAATTCTTACATGATGGAATATATTTAACGTTAAATTTATAAGTAAAGGATCTAGGTTAAAAGATGTGTATCAAACACCATTCAGGGAAAATGATAACAAAATTATTTTTCTTGGAAAAATTTTAGATTGCTTAGATGAATGGAATAAGATGTGTTGCACAACAGACATGTTTTATAAACAAACACATGCAGCTCGAAAAGTAACTATTAATGAGATTATTCAAATCAGCAAGTACTGCAAGGAAGAATTAAATATTGGATATATCTAACCCGGGAAATTTCAGACAGATGATTTGGAGAAGTACGTTTGGCTTTTATCGCCAATTAGCTAGTTGTGAGTATAATATTTTAATGCAACAGCTATTTGAATGCGAAAAGAAATTGAGGATGCAGTCAGAATTACAGCTAAAACTGCCTCAGCAACTAAAGCTTTTGGTGTGGTCGAAATTAAAGATTTATTTTTTTTATTTGAAATTGGTGATTTTGAAAAAAAAATGAATATATAAATACTAATTTTGGCATGTGTGAAAGCATCAGATGTTACAAATGCAAAACCTTACTTTCCAGTAATTATTTATTTAGCAGGGTATTATTGTATGTACTCAGTTTTGAAAAGGGAAAGCTGTTTGCCATGTAAGGAATTGCATTTGCTGGATAAAGAATTGGTTGTAAATGTTGATTATGATTTTTTGAGAAACTTAGATAGAGGTCGATTAATGTATCCTCGTGAGCACATTGTAAATACAGTGTTGTATAATTATATTGTTATAAATAAATTATGTTTTCACCATGAGCTAAACTTTCTAGGAAAGCAAAATCATCGACATACAGCTACCGCAGCTACAATGTATGTATTAGAAGATAGTGATAATCTCCAATCAGATGTGCTTTGTGCTAATTTTCACAATGCTGATTTTATTTTAAAGAAAGTATTATGGGTATCCACAAATATTTTAATAAACAATTTTTGTAAGAAAAAAATACTGTTGCAATTCGGGCTGCTCACTTAAAATTTAAATCTAAAATAACATCAAAGAAAAACCCAGAGACACTTACACACTCTTAACTGTCTCAAATATCTGTATATCTGTCGATCTGTTCATCTGTATATCTGTTCGAATATCTGTATATATGTATATCTGTTCGAATATCCGTATATCTGTATATCCGTATTGCTTCATTAATTATAATATTGTGTATTTGAAGGATTTACATAGACGTTTTATGTGTCATTTTATTATACAATACGATGTGTAATTGAAATTAAATAAATTGATTAAAATCTGGTTGCACTTTTTCCATTGTAGTTAGAATGTTATTCACGTTCGCTTCATAGCCTTTCATCATTCGTAGCAAAAATCCAACAAAATCAAATTAAGAAAAATATTTTCTTGTAGTGCATATAGAAATCAACCAAGAAGTTTTTTTCCCTGTGTGTGATGTGTTCTTTAAGGTTACAATCACGATTCATGATTTTATTATGCTGAAAGGAGTACTCGAGCTCAATTTTGAATGTTTTGGTTGTTTTAAATTTTCCTTAAATAACATTAAATTTTCAGCTTTTGCAAACTATTAATTTGTTTATTCTACTAAGCTTCTTTTCACCTTTTTATGAATGAAACAATTCTTAACCTTTTTATGAATGAAACAAAAGCTTGTAAGTACAACAAATTTTCTCACAGAATTATGTAAACAGTGCTATATTGCATACTGTTTTCGGAAGTTGGATCAGTTAAGGACGCAAGGGGAAACATCTCAGTAGCGTTACGTCACTACCTAGTTGTGAAGCCTGGATTTCGAAGGTCACGATGCAATAGGGTTAGTACAAAGCAGCCCTAACTAAATGAAGTTGGTCTTAGTTACGCAATTCAGAAAGAATATTTACTAAATTCATAAACAGATACATGATGTTGTAGGCTTATAAGACATGTTAAAATATCTCTTTTTAAACGAACAGTAAAATGTAATATTTCGTATTTCTTCACTTACACTGAGAAAAGACCCCGCGCACAGATTAGAAAATTACAAATTAAAGGCCAGCAAAAGGTACAACGCAGAGGTTAATTACCCGATTTCTCCAGAAAAACAAAATACAAGAGTTAGCCGAAAGCCGCACGTATAATTTACTATAGAGCGGAGAGCGCTGTGTAATCGATTAACATTTAAAGAAAATTAACAATGGTATCCGAAAATAATCAAACTGTGACATCAACAAAACGCCTTTCTCATGTAGTTTCCACCCACAGGAGATAATTAATTCTTCTTACTTCGAGTAGAAAACTCCAGATGCTTCGCGGGAAGAATAAGTAAATCTAGTTTTTCTTCTTTGATTCTCATTGAGGAGTTGATGTATAAATACCAGTTGTAAGTAGTGTTTTATGTCATGATGCCTCAGTATCAAAGATGTTCTTGAAAAAGATTAATTATCTGTAAATTGTGTAGGAATGATAATTCCTCTTCGCTGAGAAGAATATTATAAATATACAAACTTATCAAATATGTTCAAGAGTAGTTAGAATTTTATATTTTGGAATAAAAAAAATTGATTGTTATTATTGAAGTTCAGTCAATGTTCTCTTAGAATTATTTTAATATTAATTATTTTAACAATATTAAGTACATTTAATTAAGTAATATTACACTGGTACAGAATTATTTTCATATATTAGTTACATATGTTTTTATTTTATTTATTATAATTAATAAATTGGAACTACAGCATTTATTTTTATCTTAATTGTTTATATTAATTATTAAATCAATATTATGTACATTTAATTAGTTATTTTATTAGCATCGAATAATTCTAGTATTATGTTTTTGTTTATAAATTTCAATTAATTATTTGGCTGAATTAAATTTAATTTTATATCTCACCCTAACCTAACTTATCACAGACGTCAACAACAATGACCAGCCCTAAACAAGAAACATTTGTTTGTAATCTTAGGGTTATTTTTTCTTACATGAGTCTGTATCTCTGGCTCCTGAACAAAATATTTTTTTTTCCTCTTTGAAACAAACTTCATATATATATATATACTAGATTATTTACGCTAGATTTCTCAAATTGCCCTTGCTTGTAATTTTCAAGGAAATTTTAAACATATCTGTTAGGTTCTATATTTTCTTTTATAAACATGTTTATAATACTTTATCTTTTTATCTACATTTTTTATTGCTGTTTCATTCTTTTCTTTTTCCCTATTTTCTTTTCCCAGTTTTTTTTCTCTCTTTTTTGGCTATATTTCTTGAATTTCTCTTACTTGTAATGCTAAAGAAAATTATGTATATATATATATATATATATATATATATATATATATATATATATATATATATATATATATATATATATATATATATATATATATATATATATATATATATATATATATTTATGTATATATATTTATTTATACATATATATATATATATTTATGTATATATATTTATTTATACATATATATATATATATATATATATATATATATATATATATATATATATATATATATATATATATATATACATATATACACTGTCGGTTGTTACGACCCCAATGAATTGAACCCGCGTCCCAATGAAACAGGTCGCTATAGAGAAACTTGCTGAATGGCACGATAAATTCTCATCATTTCTGAGAAAACTAATTTTTTTTTAAATAAATTCCATATTACTACATGATGTCAATGTTTATACTGTCGTTCACGTTGTTATCCAGTAAGACCGGCTTCCGGCGTTGGGGTAGTGTAGTTCTCTCCCAGATCACCAAGGTTCTTAAAGTAGAGCCTCATCTAGATGCATATAATGGATTGAGTTTTTTTTACTCTCCTGGGGGAGTTCTATCCTCTGAGAAAGTTGCTGTAGCACTATCTGTCCGTCGGTTGTCTCCACCTCCACGTGGTCCGGCTGGAAACTGGGCAATGGCCCAGGCTAAGAGAGATAATGGATACGGGGCCTAAGTCTAATACAATAAGGAGTTAGTGCTAATAACTCCATAGATCCTAAACTAAATCGGACTTTTGTTACTCTGGGCGGGTATGGATCGCGCAGCGTTAGACGTCTTCACGTTCTACGCTTGTTGAATGCCTAGACGGCGGGGCGACGTATAATTCAGACTTGTTATCCTGTAAGAAGTGGCAATGAAAATTAATTGTTACAAATTCAAAAGATCGATAATGTCTTAAATAAAAATTAGAGGATCAGAAAAAAATGGAACTTACTTTTACTTTTATTCCTTAGAAAAAGAATCAAAAATCATTGTTTGTTTTTTGTGAATTTGAGATGTTTTGAAAATATTTTATAACGACTGGCCATTATAGCGACCGTTCCAATACAACGATTGATTCAAAAAGTCCAAAATGGAATCCCCTTTAATGACATGTTATTTTTAAATTTCGATTCAACTACCACTCGTTATAACGGCTTTTTTCTTTGGGACACAAGGGGTTGTTATAACGAGCGTTTATTATATATATATGTGTGTGTGTGTGTGTGTGTGTGTGTGTTAGTTAGGTTCCATATTTTACTTTTAGAAACATCTTTTAAATACGATGTCTTTACATCTACAATTTATTTTTGTTTTTATTTCATTTTTTTTATTTTCCTTTATAGCGTTTTTAATTTATACCATTACTACAATCTGTCCTTTTCATTTAGTATAAATCTTTCTTTTATTAGATTTTATAGTCAGAATTATTTAAACATCTCTTTGCATCACCCTTGTAATCCACTGTCTTTTTTCCATCTATTAATTACAGCTTTTATTTTGTACATTTTCCTTATAAATTTCTGCTTGATTTGTTAAATTTTAAAATAATATTTAAAATAAATTCTTTCTTTTCCTCTTACTGAATGCTGCTGTGTTACAATAGCTGTTAAGCGTAAACAATTATCATAGAAAAGCGTTCTGAAAAGCGTAAACAATTATCATAGGAAACAATAGAAAAAAATAGCTCCAAAATGTGTAAAACAAGTTAGGGTTTAGAAAAATTCAAAAAATATTTAGTACATACAATTGAAAGTTAAACTATATTAAGGAATTTGAAAAGCAAATTTAAGTTTCTACTGCAAGAGTATAGAGCAGGAGAGAGCTCAGTGATTAAGCATAGAAGGGTAACTGTCCAAGACTCTGAACTATCAGAAATGAAACTTTTACTTTGATATTAACAATACGATCAGCTGGGTTTTCAACATGGGAGCACTGAGTAGAAGTTCAAACACGCAAGTAACTAAGGAAGAACTCGACATGTAATGCAATAAATTTTGTCTTGAATAGATCACTGCTATACATCTATCTTAGTGAATAAGCTGAGGGTTTTTGAACATGAGAGGAGTAAGGCTGTTTTACAAATGTATACCGTCGTGATATGTTATCACATATATGAAAAACATGATTTAAAATTTTCTTGAGACAATTCTTTTACATAGCCATGACATTCCTTACGTATCAGTTCGAGAGAGGCTTATATGGTTTACATCATTTGATTCTTTTCCAATAAATACTCTACTTTACTGGCTTTGGTGTACTTTAAGTGTTTAAACATTCAGAGCTATATCGTAATAATATACTTAAAAGTATTTACCTTCTGCCAATCTTAAAAATGCACATTTTTTTTTCCTCAAATGCATTTGGTTCACAACAATTCCACTGATAAGTGGGTTAGGTTTTGGAGCGCTACGGTCAACCTACGCTTCTTTTCTACACGAGGGCTAATTAGACTGGGACCTACAGTTTAAAACCAATTCCAAACGGCTACAAACATCCATGCCAACAGTGTGACTCGAACCCATAGGATCTAAACCGAAAGCCAGCGCCCTAGCCACTCAGCCATCACCTGGCCGCAGACAAGCGGGATTTAACTTTTATACTCGTCAGTCGCCGATGGTTATGCAGCAAGTTCTGTTTCCTTGCCAAGTAACCACATAACTAAGCACCAGTTTCCCTTAATTGTGTTGAATTGCAGCACAATTAACATATGAGGATTTGGTCAGCAGATGAAACGTGCAACATAGATAGAATTTTCATACAGGATCAGTACATTAACAATGAAACCCCGATGTTACCTTTTTTTTTTTTGCAGCCCCAACCAAAAAATATCACGACACGAAAATGTTCAAAATCAAGGTGGAAGAAAAATGGTGGGTAAAACTAAATTACGAGTTGTAAAAAAATTAGTAGTGGTTAAAAACCATTATAAAAATTGTTTTTGACTGAAAATTGAAGACAAAAGAATTCAAATGGCCATCCAATAATCACAAAATTTCTCCATACTTTATAAAACTTCCAAAAAAATGTAACTTCTGCTTCGTTACTGTTTACATATTTTAAACTCAAGGGTATATTATATTACGATCGGCTTTTAAAATGTGTTTCTTGCAGGAATCATGATAGAATAAAACACTTTTAGTGATTTTATTCATTTTATGTAACAGGGAAAGAAGACATAGTACCTGCAATTCCGGTACTGTCGTCATCAATGTCGTTCGAGGAAAATTTCATTACGTCAGACAATGTCTGTACAGTGAGAATATAAGAAAACTGCGTATTATTTCAAATCAAGCGGAATAGAAATTTTTAAAGCTTTCTCTTGTGGAACCTATCTAATTTAGTGGAACTTTACAGCATGAGCCAGTCCGACATTCCATTTAAAATATCTTTCACGTTATATAAGAGGGAAATTTCAGGAGTCTTTTTTTTTCCTTTTTTGAAAATTTTACCGAATTTCTCTCACGTGATCAAATCTAGCACTGGCTCTCTCAAAGTTCAATGCTGTTACAACGAGAGACCTGGCTAATTTAACTTTGGGGCCGTTGGTACTGACAGCTTTCACGATGCCGTTTTGAAACATGTGGCTACACGAATCGACGCATGTTTGTCACCAGATCGAGTCTCCTCCCTTCTTGCTTTTTGAGAAAAAAAGTGGTGCGTGTAAAACTGGAAGAGGTAAAATCAATTCAAAACTCTTGTACGTGAAAAGGGAGAGAGAAACTGACCGGAAACATGCAAAATACCAAGAATATTTTGCTTTACTCTTAAATATAAAAAGTAGAGAAACTGACCTGAAATATGCGGAATACCAAGAGGATTTTGTTAGGCCCTTAAATTTTAAAAAAGAAATCACAAAGAAACTGGCCTGAAACACCAAAAAGATTTTGCTCGGTTCTTAAAAAAGTTTTAAATGAAACAGAGAAACTGACTTTAAACACGATAAATACCAGAAAGTGATTGCTCTACTGAATTTTTTTAATATAGAAACTGACCTGAAAGACGCAAAATATAAGTAATATTTGTTCGTCTATTAGAAAATAAAAATTTTATATCGAAAAACTGACCTGAAACACGCAAAATACCAGGAAGATTTTGCACGTCTCTTTAAAAAAGATAAAAAAAATAGAAAAGCTGGCCTAAAACAAGAAAAATATCAGAAAGATTTTGATAGTCTCTTTAAAAAAAAATTTTAATAAAAAACCTGACATGAAACATGCAAAATACCAGAAAGATTTTTCCCGTCTCTTAAAAAAAAATTAAAAAACAGAAAAAGATGACCTGAAACACGCAAAATACCAGGAAGATTTTGCCTGTCTCTTAAAAAAATAAAATTAAATAGAAAACTGATCTAAAACAAGCAAAATATCATAAATATTTTGCTCATCTCTTTAAAAAAAAAATTTAATAAAAAAGCTGATTTGAAACATGCAAAATACCAGACAGATTTTACCCGTCTCTTATAAAAAAATTAAAAACAGAAAAGATGACCTGAAACACGCAAAATACCAGGAAGATTTTCCGCGTCTCTTAAAAAGATAGAAAATAATAGAAAAGCTGGCCCAAAACAACAAAATACCATGAAGATTTTCCTCGGATCTTAAGAAAAATAGTACGAAGCATGTTGCTGGCATAGGATATTTATTGGAGCGGAAGAAAAAAAAACGGAAGAAAAGGGAAAACTTACAATACTGAAATATAAGATCAGTTTCACTGGTTACTATGCATGATTAAATAAAAATATTCCTCTTTATTCCTTACATATATACGTAAAAGGATTATGGCGATATTTAAAAATACAGTTCTATGAAAAATAGTTAAGAGTCTATAGAATGTAATATTAAGTTTGGCAGCATGAAATGTTTTATGCTCGCGGGCGTACAGATAACCTCAGGTTAAAAGAAAAGTCAGTCATTTCTTCCTTATTCTAAAAATAACCGAAAAATTGTCCTCCTTATAACTGTAATGGACAGATTATGATAAAATGTTTATAATTTTAGTCCAAAGTCTGTAAACATAATATATGTGGGAAATAATATCTATACACTAGACATCATAGTTTCGAAATCTTAAGTAGTTTTATATATTTTACCTTAGAAAGTTCTTTTTATAAGTCATATTTGCCTCACAAAGATTTATTCCGAGGCAGAATAAAATACACCAAAATAATCGTACTGTTTCTGTCCTAACACACCTTCTCTTAGACAGAAAGCAAAGCTCAATGCTTGTTAAAACTCAAACTTTTAAATAAATATTTAGGTATGCCAAAGGAATTACTAGAAATGCATTTCATAACATCTTGAACATATTACGCGTTTCATAACATCACTGTTTCCTTCGGTATCTAACGTTTATGCCGACAGTATCCGAAACAACTTATACTCCAGAAATTACAAAGGACTTTCATTCGTCATTTTAAATAATGCATCGCATTCCGATAAAGCAACTGGGCGATATGAGAGTTGGAAGAGAAGGAGTTTCTAGAATGTTATGTTTCAGTTTTACGTCTACGTCTAATATGCTCC
>OU015498.1:78442703-78446932 GCA_907164885.2 Dolomedes plantarius
TGGCGTAAACAAGTTAACGGGTGTACCATCCCGGGTGTATCTATCTGGTCCATCTAATCTTTTGGAATTGAAAGATGCGATTCGCCGAGAGGTGTCATATAGTATATATTCGGACTTGCTGCACTCTGCCGTTGCTGGATTTGTGACTCGCCTGCAATGTATTATCCTCGGTGTTGGGGGTCATGTGGAACACCTACTGCTGTAATAAACGATTTAGTAGCATTCTTTTCGTTATTTGCGTACCTTTTTTTTTTTACTTTTGTACGTTAGCGCCACCTTTCGGCTGTTTTTTGAGGGGTTTTTTTCCTGTCTTAAAGCCCGTAACCTAGCGATGCTAACCCTGCCACCGTTTTTTCATTTTGGTTATATTTCCGGTTTCTATGAATTTTTAAAATTTTTACGTACTTTATGCCCACCCGGTGTACATATATATATATATATATATATATATATATATATATATATATATATATATATATATATATATATGTGTGTGTATATATATAAATATATGTAATGTTCTAGGGCGTTAACTATATATTTAAGTAGGTCGAGGTATGCTAAATCTAAAGGAATTAATATGAAATAATAATTATTTAGCGAGACATTAGCCAGATGGGAAGAGAAATAATCAACAGATGGCCATACTTGTCTGTGAAATGATTTTATGCGGAGCACAGTCCTTGAGAGCCAGCACACAAATGACTAAATATCGAATGTTCGGAGAGAGCGCAACCGTGAGTCATCACATCACGCGATGTTTAATGCCAAAAATTAATTAATGCCAAAAAAAATAAATGTATATATTTATAATAAATACGACGATCAATGTATACAATTGATGTAAAAAAAACATATATACAGGTATACCTGTATATATTTATAAAAAAATCGTAAGGGATATGTTTAAAGACAAAATAATGTAGATGAAAATATTCAAATTAAATCTAATAGTACATACTAAAGAATATAGTACAGTTAATATAGTACAGTTTGAGTAACATATCTTTTATTGTATTTTAAAAATTTTTTGGATAATGTCCAATCGTCAGCCGAATTAGCAAGAAAAAAACTATATTTTTTGTCTATTTCGTTGTTATCACGTGACGATAAATTTATTTAATGTACCAGAAAAAGAAATCACGTGATCAGCATTTAATAAATTAAATTCAAAAAATTAATCTTTAAAAATTCACCAAAAATCAGAAAAGGGAAGTAAAGATTCGTAAAAGATTTCATTTTAAAGGAATTTTTATGATTTTTCTCGTGATATAAATCTTATAACCCTCAAATTATTATTTTAAATGCAAACTGAAAAAAAGTCACTAAAACAGCTTAAAAATTTAATTTAAAAAAATCTAAGAAGAATTTTTCAAAAATCTTTCTTAGTGCACCCCTACACCATAAGAAGAATCGCCATGTAAAATTTCAGCGTTAGGTCCAGCGGTTTGGTCTATGCGTTGTATGTCAGTCAGTCTATCAGTCAGTCAGTGAGTCAGTCAGTTACGGAACTGTTATATATATATATATATATATATATATATATATATATATATATATATATATGTAATATATCCATTATATTCTTCCTTAAAATGCAACCTGTAAAGGAAAACTAGCTCATATTTACATGGCTGGATCTAGACTCAGCCTGAAAGGAATTAAATCAAATTTGGAAAGCAGTCGGTTCGAATCGTTTTATTAGAGCGACAAAAATTACGTCCATCCATTTCAGATGCTCGGAGTGAAGTTAATATCACCTTTCAACCTTACGCCCGAGAAGCGAGGTACATCTGGCTGTTAATTTTGAAGGGTCAGCAAATTCTGGGGCTCGCGATATGAACTCACGCTTTCTTCCAGAAGTATACACGTGTAGAAATGCAACGTATGCGATTTTATGGGAAGTTCTGTTGCTATGGGTTTTTAAGCGATAAAGTAATGTTACTGGGGATTCGATTTAGGAAAGGGAATTTAAATGATAGAATGGAGGGCCTAATATTTAATTTATTACTCACACACACACACACACACATATATATATATATATATATATATATATATATATATATATATATATATATATATATATATATATATATATATATATATATATATATATACAAAGAGAAAGATGTTGACAAAACGGGAATTTTTCTATTTTGTGAGGGGAAAAGCAGTGGAAAACGCCATTAACAATAGATGTGGAGTTGTCTCTTGAAGCCATTCAAGGCTCACATCGATATTTTAATACTTCCTAGGGAGTCGTTCATAAACTGTGTGGGTGTCACTCCTTCATTACATCTGCTTTCAACTCTAGAATGGTCCTTGGCGAGGTCTAACTGAATTCGTTCACCAAGAGCAAACACTCATCCTGAATGAGATTCAAATCAGGAGACTTTGAAGACTACTGGAAAGTATTCGCTGAAAATAATCTTTCTTTTGAAGAAAATCATTGGTAAGATACATGTCGCGTATTATCATTCATGAATACGAATGGCAGACTCATTGCCCGCCGAAAGAGCCGAGCTTAAGATCTCAGTATTCCATTTCTGTTCATTTCAACTATAGAAGAGCATATGCTGTAGATATGGGTCTTTGTGGGCCCGACCGTACCGACAAATCGTCTCCGACAAATCGTTTTTTTTTCTGTTACAGTTAGAAAATACTATGCATTCCCTTCATATAGAGGTTTGAAAAGAATCCATCTGCAAATGGAATGTGGTTCAAAGGGGACCGCATTGCCCCACTGATTCAGAGTCCAGATTTTGACACTACTATTAATGCATATGGTTGGCATCCAGTTTAAGGCAGTTTCCCCTGCGCCTTCCTCTAACAGTTTATCTATACACACTGTTAATCTGTGCACATTATTTATCTGCTCTTCGGCGTCTTTCAGCTCACCAAAGTGCTGTTGCCTTGGAGACATGACCAACTGAAAGCAGTAGTAAGTGATTGCAACTCAGTGAAAACCTTGCCGTGGTGGTCATCTGATATCTCCAGCGTTTTAGATTCTTTTCCACAATGTGGAATCATTCATAGTAAAACATTCAGCTCTCTGGAAATTTCCTTCTATGCTGTCCGAATTCCATCATGCGAATCATTCTAAACTTAAAAGAAAAGTCAACTTGACGTCTTTTTTGCGTTATTAGGTTCTTGATTAACATTGAAAACATTCCTTTTCACTGTGACTTAAAGGAAACTGTAGCAACGTGGCTATAATCCACCCTTGACCCACCTGGCCTATTCTCGGAAGTGTAACTGAAATGTGGTTATCATTATTTTTTATTACCAAGGCGGATGTGGTAGCACTATCCGGACCTCATCATTAAGGACACCGGACGTCATTAAACACCGTGGGAATGTCTCTATTTGGACCTCCCGGAGATTCTGAAAAACAATCTAGATGGTTCGATAATATTTGGAAGGAATTTAAAACTACCAGCGGATTCCTGCAAGAGAGAAGAGGTTTGAGCTACGAGAGACTAACAGGAGAGCTGTTGCTCGGAGATTGAGCACCGGAAACCATCGCTAGAGAAAGTATCGACAGACCTGCTGTTCTGCGTGATAATGCATTAAATTGATAGTCTGGAGGGACAGATTCAATGCTGTACGAAACTGTATTGTAACTACACCTGTAAATAATTCAAAACAACTAAAGTAATAAAAGAGCTTAATTCTTGTGAATGGTTTGTCCATTCTCTAAAATACCTCTCTCGAATAGTGAGGTTTCGTTGTGGGGCCACGACACCACAAAACAAAATAAGACATGGACCAAGTGATCAGTTGTGTTTATGGACATCGATATGCGCCTCTTCATGAAAACCTAATAAATCCCACAGTGTTAAATATAGGAGATCTTTAATTATTGTTATTTGCTATTAAAAAGTTTTAAGGATACTTCATCTCTATCATAAAACTCAAGACCCTCTTCGGTGTAGTTATATAACTCTTAACTACAAGGGACACCCGTAATACGGTACAAAATCTACCTCAACTCGGATACTAAAAATACCTAGTATATTGTTTCTCGAAAGTATTGTCTCACTCTCGAACTTTAACGCTTCGTCATTCCGTCGTTTCGTGTTTGTCCCTCAATCGGTTTTCTCACCGCCGGATAATTTCTCAGCTTGTCAGAGTTTTGACACATCGTCCTCCGGGAAGAGAAAAGTTTAACACACCCCTTTGATTGTCTATGCACTTTCGCTTTTGATGTCAGAACTTGGGTCTTA
>OU015498.1:78447435-78914935 GCA_907164885.2 Dolomedes plantarius
AAAAAAAAATAAATAAATAATAATAATTCGATATGGAGAGGCTTCCGCTAATTTCGTTTGTAGATAACACAATGGATTAGAAACTGGAAAGACACAAGCATTTAAAAATTATTGCTGTTTATTAATGCAGTTCAAAGCTTCCATGGACTCGACTGGGAATTTGATTCTGAATAGAACCTGAGTATCACAAGCATTTAATTGTAGTGCTATTATTTATACCGTCGAGGCATTGATGATCTCAATTTTTCTGCACTGTATAATTTCTGAGTTATTTCTACTCTTTATGAACAAATCATTATTCATAAATACAGGAATCGAAGGTCACTTCTATGGCCTCGGAATAAGTTTTAATGAGTTACCTAAATATTCGAATAATAACTGCAATTAATTTGATGTAATTTAGAACAGTGACGTCAACATAACATTTGACAGTGTGCTTATAACATAACACTTTTGAAAAATTTTATCATTAATCTGACATACATTTAATAATTCACTTAACTTTAACAGTGAATAAATATACCTAATGTGTATCATGCAAGCATTAAGTAGAATACCTGATGCTCAGAGTAAGAAATGTTCCTTTCGATTCTTGAAGTACTATTAGTGTTTTGTTAAAAAATCAAAGCTACATTATAGCTTCATGATCACCACCTTTCATGTCGCGTCCTGAGCACCCCCGCATTAAGAGCGCCGTCCTGTCGCCCTACTACACGTATTAGTTAGCTGTTGATCAGTCACCAAGGCACAGCTCGTCTTAGCGGAATCATATGTTGTTGTCCAGCCGTCAAGGCACTTGCAGCGCGTCATAGCGCAATCATAATTGTTTACCAGCCGCCAAGGCATTTGCAGCGCGTCATAGCGCAATCATATAATTGTTTACCAGCCGCCAAGGCATTTGCAGCGCGTCATAGCGCAATCATATAATTGTTTACCAGCCGCCAAGGCATTTGCAGCGCGTCATAGCGCAATCTGTTGTGTCTATTAACTTTGATAAAATTTTCCATTACAGTCCACTCTCATTTTATTCAGGCATGATGCATGCCAGATCCAATGCGGATCAACCAAATTTCTTTTTAATTCATTTAACTTCAGTCGACAGATGCATGATGTGCATCATGCAGTCATAAAAACATCTTTACCCAAACATGATGGCAACAGTTAAAATGTATTATTAAATATCTGCACGTATACTAATAAATTAAGAGGATGGTATGACATAAAAAATTTTAAAAAGTAAGATAATAATAAATAAAATAGTGGTCAACATCGCCTGCAGACGGACACATTCACACTTAGTATCTTTCTTAACACGCCTCGCAGACATCAGACCACCAAATATATTGTATTTAACATGATATATATACTAAGCGTAATGGACTTAAAAAAAATTTTGGTAGCTAAAATTTTACTATAAAGTTCTATATTCTACTGTAGTTAAACACATTTATTTTTAAAATATGATTAATTACATTACTCATGTTTGGACATTGGTTACTCTGTAGCTGCAGCTATTGTGTGCTTTTATATGTAACTAGCTCGCTCTAGAAAATAATGGATCATTATTACTCATTTCCTTCAAGGAGGGAGATCACCTTAAACCCTTCAAAAAACTCAATTTTTTAATTATGATTTAATTTTGAAGAATAGAATATAAGGAATCTTATGAAAAAAATTTAAGTCGATACTACAATTAGAACCGATTTTATGGCCAAATGTATAAGCTAATAGTAAAGTAATTTATAGAAAATTTAAACTTTAATTGCGTTTTCTAAAAACTGTTATTTTGAAACCTGTGCGCACTATTTCTTCAAAACCAATCATCACAAATTGCTAAAATGTTTTGTACAAATGTATATCTTGCATGTTTATACAATTTCTACCTAAAGTAAGGTATTTTTTCGCAGAAATTGTTTTTAAAAAATTATATTTTTTTGTACATTGCAATACATTTGCCTGAAAAAATATTTTTATGTGAAATATGGTAACTATTTTAGGTGTAGATTAATTATAACCTATGCATAAATATATACAAATAATTTAATATATCTCTTATAGTTTTAAAAAAAATCTGCACATTGCATTGATCTAAGATTCACTATTCATAAAACATTTTTTTCTTAAAATAATTTCTAATAATCTCCCAACAATTCTGGTTTTTTTTTTCTAATAGATAAAATTTTGTACAATTCACCTTTAAAAATTGGTTTAAATTAATTACAAATTAACTATTTGACAACAGATTAAGCTTAGTAATAAAATCGGTGTATTTTTGTGCATGCAAAGGTGATCTCCCCCCTTAAGAATTTTAATGAGTTTAGCAAAAAAAAGCAGTCAAATAGACATTTTGAATGAAGATAAACAATTGTAAGTTGAATAAATAAATTCATATTTAAAAAACGCACTTAAAAAAACATTTTCTTTTGAAAAATACGAAAAATCCATATTAAAGCGTATGGTTTCTGTGTATAGGGGCATCAGTACAGGCGCGCGCGCCACCTAGTGGTGGCGACCAAATGGGAAACACTTTTTTAATACGGAGCTGCTCCTCTTCTGTAGCTTCATGTAGTAGGTTTAATACCAATTCCATGAGTTTAGGAACTTTCACGTTTTGAACCCGATTCGTAATATTTTCTGTCTTTCCAGTGTTTCAGCAAGAAAAAAAAAAAAATAATAAATAATAATAATCGATATGGGAGAGGCTTCCGCAATTTCGTTTGTAGATAACACAATGGGATTAGAAACTGGAAAGACACAAGCATTTAAAATTATTGCTGTTTATTAATGCAGTTCAAAGCTTCCATGGACTCGACTGGGAATTTGATTCTGAATAGAACCTGAGTATCACAAGCATTTAATTGATAGTGCTATTTATTTATACCGTCGAGGCATTGATGGATCTCAATTTTTCTGCACTGTATAATTTCTGAGTTATTTCTACTCTTTATGAACAAATCATTATTCATAAATACAGGAATCGAAGGTCACTTCTATGGCCTCGGAATAAGTTTTAATGAGTTTACCTAAATATTCGAATAATAACTGCAATTAATTTGATGTAATTTAGAACAGTGACGTCAACATAACATTTGACAGTGTGCTTATAACATAACACTTTTGAAAAATTTATCATTAATCTGACATACATTTTAATAATTCACTTAACTTTAACAGTGAATAATATACCTAATGTGTATCATGCAAGCATTAAGTAGAATACCTGATGCTCAGAGTAAGAAAATGTTCCTTTCGATTCTTGAAGTACTTATTAGTGTTTTGTTAAAAAATCAAAGCTACATTATAGCTTCATGATCACCACCTTTCATGTCGCGTCCTGAGCACCCCCGCATTAAGAGCGCCGTCTGTCGCCCCTACTACACGTATTAGTTAGCTGTTGATCAGTCACCAAGGCACAGCTCGTCTTAGCGGAATCATATTGTTGTTCAACCGTCAAGACACTTGCAGCGCGTCATAGGTATTCATGTGATTGTTTACCATCCACCAAGGCATTTGCAGCGCGTCATAGCGCAATCATATAATTGTTTGCCCGCAGCCAAGGCATTTGCAGCGCGTCGTAGCGCATTCATATAATTGTTTACCAGCCGTCAAGGCATTTGCTGCACGTCATAGCGCAATCTGTTGTGTCTATTAACTTTGATAAAATTTTCCATTACAGTCCACTCTCATTTTATTCAGGCATGATGCATGCCAGATCCAATGCGGATCAACAAATTTCTTTTTAATTCATTTAACTTCAGTCGACAGATGCATGATGTGCATCATGCAGTCATAAAAACATCTTTACCAAACATGATGGCAACAGTTAAAAATGTATTATTAAATATCTGCACGTATACTAATAAATTAAGAGGATGGTATGACATAAAAAATTTTAAAAAGTAAGATAATAATAAATAAAATAGTGGTCAACATCGCCTGCAGACGGACACATTCACACTTAGTATCTTTCTTAACACGCCTCGCAGACATCAGACCACCAAATATATTGTATTTAACATGAATATATATACTAAGCGTTATGGACTTAAAAAAAATTTTGGTAGCTAAAATTTTACTATAAAAGTTCTATATTCTACTGTAGTTAAACACATTTTATTTTAAAATATGATTAATTACATTACTCATGTTTGGACATGGTTACTCTGTAGCTGCAGCTATTGTGTGCTTTTATATGTAACTAGCTCGCTCTAGAAAATAATGGATCATTATTTACTCATTTCCTTCAAGGAGGGAGATCACCTTAAACCCTTCAAAAAACTCAATTTTTAATTATGATTTAATTTTGAAGAATAGAATATAAGGAATCTTATGAAAAAAATTTAAGTCGATACTACAATTAGAACCGATTTTATGGCCAAATGTATAAAGCTAATAGTAAAGTAATTTATAGAAAATTTAAACTTTAAATTGCGTTTTCTAAAAACTGTTATTTTGAAACCTGTGCGCACTATTTCTTCAAAACCAATCATCACAAATTGCTAAAATGTTTTGTACAAATGTATATCTTGCATGTTTATACAATTTCTACCTAAAGTAAGGTATTTTTTCGCAGAATTTGTTTTAAAAATTTATATTTTTTTGTACATTGCAATACATTTGCCTGAAAAAATATTTTTATGTGAAATATGGTAACTATTTTAGGTGTAGATTAAATTATAACCTATGCATAAAATATATACAAATAATTTAATATATATCTCTTATAGTTTTAAAAAAAATCTGCACATTGCATTGATCTAAGATTCACTATTCATAAAACATTTTTTTCTTAAAATAATTTCTAATAATCTCCCAACAATTCTGGTTTTTTTTTTTCTAATAGATAAAATTTTGTACAATTCACCTTTAAAAATTGGTTTAAATTAATTACAAATTAACTATTTGACAACAGATTAAGCTTAGTAATAAAATCGGTGTATTTTTGTGCATGCAAAGGTGATCTCCCCCTTAAGAATTTTAATGAAGTTTAGCAAAAAAAAGCAGTTCAAATAGACATTTTGAATGAAGATAAACAATTGTTAAGTTGAATAAATAAATTCATATTTAAAACGCACTTAAAAAAACATTTCTTTTGAAAAATACGAAAAATCCATATTAAAGCGTATGGTTTCTGTGTTATAGGGCATCAGTACAGGCGCGCGCGCCACCTAGTGGTGGCGACCAAATGGGAAACACTTTTTTAATACGGAGCTGCTCCTCCTTCTGTAGCTTCATGTAGTAGGTTTAATACCAATTCCATGAGTTTAGGAACTTTCACGTTTTGAACCCGATTCGTAATATTTTCTGTCTTTCCAGTGTTTCAGCAAGAAAAAAAAAAAAATAAATAAATAATAATAATTCGATATGGGAGAGGCTTCCGCAATTTCGTTTGTAGATAACACAATGGGATTAGAAACTGGAAAGACACAAGCATTTAAAAATTATTGCTGTTTATTAATGCAGTTCAAAGCTTCCATGGACTCGACTGGGAATTTGATTCTGAATAGAACCTGAGTATCACAAGCATTTAATTGATAGTGCTATTTATTTATACCGTCGAGGCATTGATGGATCTCAATTTTTCTGCACTGTATAATTTCTGAGTTATTTCTACTCTTTATGAACAAATCATTATTCATAAATACAGGAATCGAAGGTCACTTCTATGGCCTCGGAATAAGTTTTAATGAGTTTACCTAAATATTCGAATAATAACTGCAATTAATTTGATGTAATTTAGAACAGTGACGTCAACATAACATTTGACAGTGTGCTTATAACATAACACTTTTGAAAAATTTATCATTAATCTGACATACATTTTAATAATTCACTTAACTTTAACAGTGAATAAATATACCTAATGTGTATCATGCAAGCATTAAGTAGAATACCTGATGCTCAGAGTAAGAAAATGTTCCTTTCGATTCTTGAAGTACTATTAGTGTTTTGTTAAAAAATCAAAGCTACATTATAGCTTCATGATCACCACCTTTCATGTCGCGTCCTGAGCACCCCCGCATTAAGAGCGCCGTCTGTCGCCCTACTACACGTATTAGTTAGCTGTTGATCAGTCACCAAGGCACAGCTCGTCTTAGCGGAATCATATGTTGTTCAACCGTCAAGACACTTGCAGCGCGTCATAGCGTATTCATGTGATTGTTTACCATCCACCAAGGCATTTGCAGCGCGTCATAGCGCAATCATATAATTGTTTGCCCGCAGCCAAGGCATTTGCAGCGCGTCGTAGCGCATTCATATAATTGTTTACCAGCCGTCAAGGCATTTGCTGCACGTCATAGCGCAATCTGTTGTGTCTATTAACTTTGATAAAATTTTCCATTACAGTCCACTCTCATTTTATTCAGGCATGATGCATGCCAGATCCAATGCGGATCAACCAAATTTCTTTTTAATTCATTTAACTTCAGTCGACAGATGCATGATGTGCATCATGCAGTCATAAAAACATCTTTACCAAACATGATGGCAACAGTTAAAAATGTATTATTAAATATCTGCACGTATACTAATAAATTAAGAGGATGGTATGACATAAAAAATTTTAAAAAGTAAGATAATAATAAATAAAATAGTGGTCAACATCGCCTGCAGACGGACACATTCACACTTAGTATCTTTCTTAACACGCCTCGCAGACATCAGACCACCAAATATATTGTATTTAACATGAATATATATACTAAGCGTTATGGACTTAAAAAAAATTTTGGTAGCTAAAATTTTACTATAAAAGTTCTATATTCTACTGTAGTTAAACACATTTTATTTTAAAATATGATTAATTACATTACTCATGTTTGGACATTGGTTACTCTGTAGCTGCAGCTATTGTGTGCTTTTATATGTAACTAGCTCGCTCTAGAAAATAATGGATCATTATTTACTCATTTCCTTCAAGGAGGGAGATCACCTTAAACCCTTCAAAAAACTCAATTTTTTAATTATGATTTAATTTTGAAGAATAGAATATAAGGAATCTTATGAAAAAAATTTAAGTCGATACTACAATTAGAACCGATTTTATGGCCAAATGTATAAAGCTAATAGTAAAGTAATTTATAGAAAATTTAAACTTTAAATTGCGTTTTCTAAAAACTGTTATTTTGAAACCTGTGCGCACTATTTCTTCAAAACCAATCATCACAAATTGCTAAAATGTTTTGTACAAATGTATATCTTGCATGTTTATACAATTTCTACCTAAAGTAAGGTATTTTTTCGCAGAATTTGTTTTAAAAAATTTATATTTTTTGTACATTGCAATACATTTGCCTGAAAAAATATTTTTATGTGAAATATGGTAACTATTTTAGGTGTAGATTAAATTATAACCTATGCATAAAATATATACAAATAATTTAATATATATCTCTTATAGTTTTAAAAAAAATCTGCACATTGCATTGATCTAAGATTCACTATTCATAAAACATTTTTTTCTTAAAATAATTTCTAATAATCTCCCAACAATTCTGGTTTTTTTTTTTCTAATAGATAAAATTTTGTACAATTCACCTTTAAAAATTGGTTTAAATTAATTACAAATTAACTATTTGACAACAGATTAAGCTTAGTAATAAAATCGGTGTATTTTTGTGCATGCAAAGGTGATCTCCCCCTTAAGAATTTTAATGAAGTTTAGCAAAAAAAAGCAGTTCAAATAGACATTTTGAATGAAGATAAACAATTGTTAAGTTGAATAAATAAATTCATATTTAAAACGCACTTAAAAAAACATTTCTTTTGAAAAATACGAAAAATCCATATTAAAGCGTATGGTTTCTGTGTTATAGGGGCATCAGTACAGGCGCGCGCGCCACCTAGTGGTGGCGACCAAATGGGAAACACTTTTTTAATACGGAGCTGCTCCTCCTTCTGTAGCTTCATGTAGTAGGTTTAATACCAATTCCATGAGTTTAGGAACTTTCACGTTTTGAACCCGATTCGTAATATTTTCTGTCTTTCCAGTGTTTCAGCAAGAAAAAAAAAAAATAAATAAATAATAATAATTCGATATGGGAGAGGCTTCCGCAATTTCGTTTGTAGATAACACAATGGGATTAGAAACTGGAAAGACACAAGCATTTAAAAATTATTGCTGTTTATTAATGCAGTTCAAAGCTTCCATGGACTCGACTGGGAATTTGATTCTGAATAGAACCTGAGTATCACAAGCATTTAATTGATAGTGCTATTTATTTATACCGTCGAGGCATTGATGGATCTCAATTTTTCTGCACTGTATAATTTCTGAGTTATTTCTACTCTTTATGAACAAATCATTATTCATAAATACAGGAATCGAAGGTCACTTCTATGGCCTCGGAATAAGTTTTAATGAGTTTACCTAAATATTCGAATAATAACTGCAATTAATTTGATGTAATTTAGAACAGTGACGTCAACATAACATTTGACAGTGTGCTTATAACATAACACTTTTGAAAAATTTATCATTAATCTGACATACATTTTAATAATTCACTTAACTTTAACAGTGAATAAATATACCTAATGTGTATCATGCAAGCATTAAGTAGAATACCTGATGCTCAGAGTAAGAAAATGTTCCTTTCGATTCTTGAAGTACTTATTAGTGTTTTGTTAAAAAATCAAAGCTACATTATAGCTTCATGATCACCACCTTTCATGTCGCGTCCTGAGCACCCCCGCATTAAGAGCGCCGTCTGTCGCCCTACTACACGTATTAGTTAGCTGTTGATCAGTCACCAAGGCACAGCTCGTCTTAGCGGAATCATATTGTTGTTCAACCGTCAAGACACTTGCAGCGCGTCATAGCGTATTCATGTGATTGTTTACCATCCACCAAGGCATTTGCAGCGCGTCATAGCGCAATCATATAATTGTTTGCCCGCAGCCAAGGCATTTGCAGCGCGTCGTAGCGCATTCATATAATTGTTTACCAGCCGTCAAGGCATTTGCTGCACGTCATAGCGCAATCTGTTGTGTCTATTAACTTTGATAAAATTTTCCATTACAGTCCACTCTCATTTTATTCAGGCATGATGCATGCCAGATCCAATGCGGATCAACCAAATTTCTTTTTAATTCATTTAACTTCAGTCGACAGATGCATGATGTGCATCATGCAGTCATAAAAACATCTTTACCAAACATGATGGCAACAGTTAAAAATGTATTATTAAATATCTGCACGTATACTAATAAATTAAGAGGATGGTATGACATAAAAAATTTTAAAAAGTAAGATAATAATAAATAAAATAGTGGTCAACATCGCCTGCAGACGGACACATTCACACTTAGTATCTTTCTTAACACGCCTCGCAGACATCAGACCACCAAATATATTGTATTTAACATGAATATATATACTAAGCGTTATGGACTTAAAAAAAATTTTGGTAGCTAAAATTTTACTATAAAAGTTCTATATTCTACTGTAGTTAAACACATTTTATTTTAAAATATGATTAATTACATTACTCATGTTTGGACATTGGTTACTCTGTAGCTGCAGCTATTGTGTGCTTTTATATGTAACTAGCTCGCTCTAGAAAATAATGGATCATTATTTACTCATTTCCTTCAAGGAGGGAGATCACCTTAAACCCTTCAAAAAACTCAATTTTTTAATTATGATTTAATTTTGAAGAATAGAATATAAGGAATCTTATGAAAAAATTTAAGTCGATACTACAATTAGAACCGATTTTATGGCCAAATGTATAAAGCTAATAGTAAAGTAATTTATAGAAAATTTAAACTTTAAATTGCGTTTTCTAAAAACTGTTATTTTGAAACCTGTGCGCACTATTTCTTCAAAACCAATCATCACAAATTGCTAAAATGTTTTGTACAAATGTATATCTTGCATGTTTATACAATTTCTACCTAAAGTAAGGTATTTTTTCGCAGAATTTGTTTTAAAAAATTTATATTTTTTTGTACATTGCAATACATTTGCCTGAAAAAATATTTTTATGTGAAATATGGTAACTATTTTAGGTGTAGATTAAATTATAACCTATGCATAAAATATATACAAATAATTTAATATATATCTCTTATAGTTTTAAAAAAATCTGCACATTGCATTGATCTAAGATTCACTATTCATAAAACATTTTTTTCTTAAAATAATTTCTAATAATCTCCCAACAATTCTGGTTTTTTTTTTTCTAATAGATAAAATTTTGTACAATTCACCTTTAAAAATTGGTTTAAATTAATTACAAATTAACTATTTGACAACAGATTAAGCTTAGTAATAAAATCGGTGTATTTTTGTGCATGCAAAGGTGATCTCCCCCTTAAGAATTTTAATGAAGTTTAGCAAAAAAAAGCAGTTCAAATAGACATTTTGAATGAAGATAAACAATTGTTAAGTTGAATAAATAAATTCATATTTAAAACGCACTTAAAAAACATTTCTTTTGAAAAATACGAAAAATCCATATTAAAGCGTATGGTTTCTGTGTTATAGGGGCATCAGTACAGGCGCGCGCGCCACCTAGTGGTGGCGACCAAATGGGAAACACTTTTTAATACGGAGCTGCTCCTCCTTCTGTAGCTTCATGTAGTAGGTTTAATACCAATTCCATGAGTTTAGGAACTTTCACGTTTTGAACCCGATTCGTAATATTTTCTGTCTTTCCAGTGTTTCAGCAAGAAAAAAAAAAAATAAATAAATAATAATAATTCGATATGGGAGAGGCTTCCGCAATTTCGTTTGTAGATAACACAATGGGATTAGAAACTGGAAAGACACAAGCATTTAAAAATTATTGCTGTTTATTAATGCAGTTCAAAGCTTCCATGGACTCGACTGGGAATTTGATTCTGAATAGAACCTGAGTATCACAAGCATTTAATTGATAGTGCTATTTATTTATACCGTCGAGGCATTGATGGATCTCAATTTTTCTGCACTGTATAATTTCTGAGTTATTTCTACTCTTTATGAACAAATCATTATTCATAAATACAGGAATCGAAGGTCACTTCTATGGCCTCGGAATAAGTTTTAATGAGTTTACCTAAATATTCGAATAATAACTGCAATTAATTTGATGTAATTTAGAACAGTGACGTCAACATAACATTTGACAGTGTGCTTATAACATAACACTTTTGAAAAATTTATCATTAATCTGACATACATTTTAATAATTCACTTAACTTTAACAGTGAATAAATATACCTAATGTGTATCATGCAAGCATTAAGTAGAATACCTGATGCTCAGAGTAAGAAAATGTTCCTTTCGATTCTTGAAGTACTTATTAGTGTTTTGTTAAAAAATCAAAGCTACATTATAGCTTCATGATCACCACCTTTCATGTCGCGTCCTGAGCACCCCCGCATTAAGAGCGCCGTCTGTCGCCCTACTACACGTATTAGTTAGCTGTTGATCAGTCACCAAGGCACAGCTCGTCTTAGCGGAATCATATTGTTGTTCAACCGTCAAGACACTTGCAGCGCGTCATAGCGTATTCATGTGATTGTTTACCATCCACCAAGGCATTTGCAGCGCGTCATAGCGCAATCATATAATTGTTTGCCCGCAGCCAAGGCATTTGCAGCGCGTCGTAGCGCATTCATATAATTGTTTACCAGCCGTCAAGGCATTTGCTGCACGTCATAGCGCAATCTGTTGTGTCTATTAACTTTGATAAAATTTTCCATTACAGTCCACTCTCATTTTATTCAGGCATGATGCATGCCAGATCCAATGCGGATCAACCAAATTTCTTTTTAATTCATTTAACTTCAGTCGACAGATGCATGATGTGCATCATGCAGTCATAAAAACATCTTTACCAAACATGATGGCAACAGTTAAAAATGTATTATTAAATATCTGCACGTATACTAATAAATTAAGAGGATGGTATGACATAAAAAATTTTAAAAAGTAAGATAATAATAAATAAAATAGTGGTCAACATCGCCTGCAGACGGACACATTCACACTTAGTATCTTTCTTAACACGCCTCGCAGACATCAGACCACCAAATATATTGTATTTAACATGAATATATATACTAAGCGTAATGGACTTAAAAAAAATTTTGGTAGCTAAAATTTTACTATAAAAGTTCTATATTCTACTGTAGTTAAACACATTTTATTTTAAAATATGATTAATTACATTACTCATGTTTGGACATTGGTTACTCTGTAGCTGCAGCTATTGTGTGCTTTTATATGTAACTAGCTCGCTCTAGAAAATAATGGATCATTATTTACTCATTTCCTTCAAGGAGGGAGATCACCTTAAACCCTTCAAAAAACTCAATTTTTTAATTATGATTTAATTTTGAAGAATAGAATATAAGGAATCTTATGAAAAAAATTTAAGTCGATACTACAATTAGAACCGATTTTATGGCCAAATGTATAAAGCTAATAGTAAAGTAATTTATAGAAAATTTAAACTTTAAATTGCGTTTTCTAAAAACTGTTATTTTGAAACCTGTGCGCACTATTTCTTCAAAACCAATCATCACAAATTGCTAAAATGTTTTGTACAAATGTATATCTTGCATGTTTCTACAATTTCTACCTAAATTAAGGTATTTTTTCGCAGAAATTTGTTTTAAAAAATTGATATTTTTTTGTACATTGCAATACATTTGCCTGAAAAAATATTTTTATGTGAAATATGGTAACTATTTTAGGTGTAGATTAAATTATAACCTATGCATAAAATATATACAAATAATTTAATATATATCTCTTATAGTTTTAAAAAAAATCTGCACATTGCATTGATCTAAGATTCACTATTCATAAAACATTTTTTTCTTAAAATAATTTCTAATAATCTCCCAACAATTCTGGTTTTTTTTTTCTAATAGATAAAATTTTGTACAATTCTCCTTTAAAAATTGGTTTAAATTAATTACAAATTAACCATTTGACAACACATTAAGCATAGTAATAAAATCGGTGTATTTTTGTGCATGCAAATGTGATCTCCCCCTTAAGAATTTTAATGAAGTTTAGCAAAAAAAAAGCAGTTCAAATAGACATTTTGAATGAAGATAAACAATTGTTAAGTTGAATAAATAAATTCATATTTAAAACGCAATTAAAAAAAACATTTCTTTTGAAAAATACGAAAAATCCATATTAAAGCGTATGGTTTCTGTGTTATAGGGGCATCAGTACAGGGGCACGCGCCACCTAGTGGTGGCGACCAAATGGGAAACACTTTTTTAATACGGAGCTGCTCCTCCTTCTGTAGCTTCATGTAGTAGGTTTAATACCAATTCCATGATTTTAGGAACTTTCACGTTTTGAACCCGATTCGTAATATTTTCTGTCTTTCCAGTGTTTCAGCAAAAAAAAAAAAAAATAATAAATAAATAATAATAATTCGATATGGGAGAGGCTTCCGCAATTTCGTTTGTAGATAACACAATGGGATTAGAAACTGGAAAGACACAAGCATTTAAAAATTATTGCTGTTTATTAATGCAGTTCAAAGCTTCGATGGACTCGACTGGGAATTTGATTCTGAATAGAACCTGAGTATTACAAGCATTTAATTGATAGTGCTGTTTATTTATACCGTCGAGGCATTGATGGATCTCAATTTTTCTGCACTGTATAATTTCTGAGTTATTTCTACTCTTTATAAACAAATCATTATTCATAAATACAGGAATCGAAGGTCACTTCTATGGCCTCGGAATAAATTTTAATGAGTTTACCTAAATATTCGAATAATAACTGCAATTAATTTGATGTAATTTAGAACAGTGACGTCAACATAACATTTGACAGTGTGCTTATAACATAACACTTTTGAAAAATTTATCATTAATCTGACATACATTTTAATAATTCACTTAACTTTAACAGTGAATAAATATACCTAATGTGTATCATGCAAGCATTAAGTAGAATACCTGATGCTCAGAGTAAGAAAGTGTTCCTTTCGATTCTTGAAGTACTTATTAGTGTTTTGTTAAAAATTCAAAGCTACATTATAGCTTCATGATCACCACCTTTCATGTCGCGTCCTGAGCACCCCCGCATTAAGAGCGCCGTCTGTCGCCCTACTACACGTATTAGTTAGCTGTTGATCAGTCACCAAGGCACAGCTCGTCTTAGCGGAATCATATTGTTGTTCAACCGTCAAGGCACTTGACGGTTCCTAAAATCATGTACTTGTAGTTCCTAAAATCATGCCATGTACCTAAATCCTAATGTCCTAAAATCATGCCATGTGCTCCATAGTACTTGTAGTTCCTAAAATCATGCAGCGCATCGTAGCGTATTCATGTGATTGTTTACCATCCACCAAGGCATTTGCAGCGCGTCATAGCGCAATCATATAATTGTTTGCCCGCCGCCAAGGCATTTGCAGCGCGTCGTAGCGCATTCATATAATTGTTTACCAGCCGTCAAGGCATTTGCTGCACGTCATAGCGCAATCTGTTGTGTCTATTAATTTTGATAATATTTTCCGATACAGTCCACTCTCATTTTATTCAGGCATGATGCATGCCAGATCCAATGCGGATCAACCAAATTTCTTTTTAATTCATTTAACTTCAGTCGACAGATTCATGATGTGCATCATGCAGTCATAAAAACATCTTTACTAAACATGATGGCAACAGTTAAAAATGTATTATTAAATATCTGCACGTATACTAATAATTTAAGAGGATGGTATGACATAAAAAATTTTAAAAAGTAAGATAATAATAAAAAAAACAGTGGTTAACATCGCCTGCAGACGGACACATTCACACTCTTTATCTTTCTTAACACGCCTCGCAGACATCAGACCACCAAATATATTGTATTTAACATGAATGTATATACTAAGCTTTATGGACTTAAAAAAAATTTTGGTAGCTAAAATTTTACTATAAAAGTTCTATATTCTACTGTAGTTAAACACATTTTATTTTAAAATATGATTAATTACATTACTCATGCTTGGACATTGCATACTCTGTAGCTGCAGCTATTGTGTGCTTTTATATGTAACTAGCTCGCTCTAGAAAATAATGGATCATTATTGTCTGCTATCGCTGGATATGGGTGTCAGCCGCTGAGCCCCAAACAGGAACGGCGTACAACAGGATGGGACGCAGTACGGTTTTATTCAAGAGTAGTTTGTTATCTAAACCCATTTGATTCTAGTACAGGAGGTGGGCGATATCCTTACGGGCTATAAAATATTTTCTACTATTATGTTCTATATTTTTCTTCCACGTCAGTCGACTATCGAGGTAAATACCTAGATATTTGCCTTCTCTCTCAAAGTGAACCAGGTGATCGCAAACTGTGACCGGAGGAGGTGAAATTCTATTGTAACTGAAAAAATAGCTTTAGTTTTTGAAGGACTTAACTGGAGTCTCCACCATTCGAACCAACGTTCAAGAATTCCAATATGTCTCTGTAGGAACTTGTGCATGTATTTAACATTATGATGCTTATCTAGTATTGCCTTGTCATCCGCAAACATGGCTAGTGTAGTGAATAGTGACTGAGGAATGTCATTAATAAAAATATTCAAAAGAATAGGTGCTAACTTAGAGCCCTGAGGGACTCCTGCATTAATTTCGCGCAGACTAGAATATGATAGTGCATGGCGGACTTTAAAGGATCTGCCGAGAAGGTAGAAGTGTATTAAGTGGATAATTGAGACTGGTATTTTAAGCTTAATAAGTTTGTAAATGAGAGCGCTGTGCCAGACTCCGTCAAAAGTCTTCTCCAGATCGAGTAAAATTATTCGAGAATGCATCCGATTCTGGAAACCATCATGGATGAATTCCGTGACTCGAAGCAACTGGTGTGTTGTTGAGTGGTGGGCTCGGAAGCCGAACTAAGCATTAATAATAACATTTTTTTCGTCCAGGAACTTTTTGATTCTGTGACACAGTATGTGTTCCACTAGCTTGCTAAGAGAGGAGAGCAGGTTGATTGGTCTATAGTTTTTTGGCACAGACTGATCCTCACCAGTTTTTTTAATAGGGAGGACAACAGCGGTTTTCCAAGCAATGGGAAAGTATTTATGTTCAAATATTTTATTAGTTAATTCAGAGAGGTAGTAAATATAATTTAGAGGTAAGTTTTTGATAGCTGAGTTAGATATGTTGTCAAGGCCGGAAACTTTTTTATTGGGGAGCGAGGTAACAGCATTCTGAATTTCTTCTGGGTTGGTAGGTTCGAGAGGGTCATTATTGATGATAGAGAGTCTATTACTGAAAAATTTTCCAAGAATATCGTTAACTTCAACAATTGTATCGGGACAGAAAACTTCGGTGTGGGGAGAGAACTGATTTTCGTAATTGTCTGCCAGGGACTGAATTTTGTCGGAGTCACTCGTAAGAATGCCAGATGGTGTGTTGAGGGGTGGGAGGGGGTAAAGGGTTTTTTGACACGTTTAAGATATGTCCAGAGGCTATTGTCAGTTGGTGCGAGTGACTCGATAAAATCAGTCCATTTTTTATTTTTGTGTTTTCTAATTTCAAGTTTTATTTAATCATTTCCTTTAAGGAGGGAGATCACCTTAAACCCTTCAAAAAACTCAATTTTGTAATTATGATTTAATTTTGAAGAATGGAATATAAGGAATCTTATGAAAAAAATTTAAGTCGATACTACAATTAGAACCGTTTTTATGGCCAAATGTATAAAGCTAATAGCAAAGTAATTTATAGAAAATTTAAACTTTAAATTGCTTTTTCTAAAAACTGTTATTTTGAAACTTATGCGCACTATTTCTTCAAAACTAATCATCACAAATTGCTAAAATTTTTTGTATAAATGTATATCTTGCATGTTTATACAATTTCTACCTAAAGTAAGGTATTTTATCGCAGAAATTTGTTTTAAAAAATTTATATTTTTTTGTACATTGCAATACATTTGCCTGAAAAAATATTTTTATGTGAAATATAGTAACTATTTTAGGTGTAGATTAAATTATAACCTATGCATAAAATATATACAAATAATTTAATATATATCTCTTATAGTTTTAAAAAAAAATCTGCACATTGCATTGATCTAAGATTCACTATTCATAAAACATTTTTTCTTAAAATAATTTCTAATAATCTCCCAACAATTCTGGTTTTTTTTTTTCTAATAGATAAAATTTTGTACAATTCACCTTTAAAAATTGGTTTAAATTAATTACAAATTAACTATTTGACAGCACATTAAGCTTAGTAGTAAAATCGGTGTATTTTTGTGCATGCAAAGGTGATCTCCCCCTTAAGAATTTTAATGAAGTTTAGCAAAAAACAGCAGTTCAAATAGACATTTTGAATGAAGATAAACAATTGTTAAGTTGAATAAATAAATTCATATTTAAAACGCACTTAAAAAAACATTTCTTTTGAAAAATACGAAAAATCCATATTAAAGCGTATGGTTTCTGTGTTATAGGGGCATCAGTACAGGCGCGCGCGCCACCTAGTGGTGGCGACCAAATGGGAAACACTTTTTTAATACGGAGCTGCTCCTCCTTCTGTAGCTTCATGTAGTAGGTTTAATACCAATTCCATGAGTTTAGGAACTTTCACGTTTTGAACCCGATTCGTAATATTTTCTGTCTTTCCAGTGTTTCAGCAAAAAAAAAAAAAAATAAATAAATAATAATAATTCGATATGGGAGAGGCTTCCGCAATTTCGTTTGTAGATAACACAATGGGATTAGAAACTGGAAAGACACAAGCATTTAAAATTATTGCTGTTTATTAATGCAGTTCAAAGCTTCGATGGACTCGACTGGGAATTTGATTCTGAATAGAACCTGAGTATCACAAGCATTTAATTGATAGTGCTGTTTATTTATACCGTCGAGGCATTGATGGATCTCAATTTTTCTGCACTGTATAATTTCTGAGTTATTTCTACTCTTTATAAACAAATCATTATTCATAAATACAGGAACCGAAGGTCACTTCTATGGCCTCGGAATAAGTTTTAATGAGTTTACCTAAATATTCGAATAATAACTGCAATTAATTTGATGTAATTTAGAACAGTGACGTCAACATAACATTTGACAGTGTGCTTATAACATAACACTTTTGAAAAATTTATCATTAATCTGACATACATTTTAATAATTCACTTAACTTTAACAGTGAATAAATATACCTAATGTGTATCATGCAAGCATTAAGTAGAATACCTGATGCTCTGAGTAAGAAAGTGTTCCTTTCGATTCTTGAAGTACTTATTAGTGTTTTGTTAAAAATTCAAAGCTACATTATAGCTTCATGATCACCACCTTTCATGTCGCGTCCTGAGCACCCCCGCATTAAGAGCGCCGTCTGTCGCCCTACTACACGTATTAGTTAGTTATTGATCAATCACCAAGGCACAGCTCGTCTTAGCGCAATCATATTGTTGTTCAACCGTCAAGGCACTTGCAGCGCGTCATAGCGTATTCATGTGATTGTTTACCTTCCACCAAGGCATTTGCAGCGCGTCATAGCGCAATCATATAATTGTTTGCCCGCCGCCAAGGCATTTGCAGCGCGTCGTAGCGCATTCATATAATTGTTTACCAGCCGTCAAGGCATTTGCTGCACGTCATAGCGCAATCTGTTGTGTCTATTAACTTTGATAATATTTTCCATTACAGTCCACTCTCATTTTATTCAGGCATGATGCATGCCAGATCCAATGCGGATCAACCAAATTTCTTTTTAATTCATTTAACTTCAGTCGACAGATGCATGATGTGCATCATGCAGTCATAAAAACATCTTTACCAAACATGATGGCAACAGTTAAAAATGTATTATTAAATATCTGCACGTATACTAATAAATTAAGAGGATGGTATGACATAAAAAATTTTAAAAAGTAAGATAATAATAAATAAAATAGTGGTCAACATCGCCTGCAGACGGACACATTCACACTTAGTATTTTTCTTAACACGCCTCGCAGACATCAGACCACCAAATATATTGTATTTAACATGAATATATATACTAAGCGTTATGGACTTAAAAAAAATTTTGGTAGCTAAAATTTTACTATAAAAGTTCTATATTCTACTGTAGTTAAACACATTTTATTTTAAAATATGATTAATTACATTACTCATGTTTGGACATTGGTTACTCTGTAGCTGCAGCTATTGTGTGCTTTTATATGTAACTAGCTCGCTCTAGAAAATAATGGATCATTATTTACTCATTTCCTTCAAGGAGGGAGATCACCTTAAACCCTTCAAAAAACTCAATTTTTTAATTATGATTTAATTTTGAAGAATAGAATATAAGGAATCTTATGAAAAAAATTTAAGTCGATACTACAATTAGAACCGATTTTATGGCCAAATGTATAAAGCTAATAGTAAAGTAATTTATAGAAAATTTAAACTTTAAATTGCGTTTTCTAAAAACTGTTATTTTGAAACCTGTGCGCACTATTTCTTCAAAACTAATCATCACAAATTGCTAAAATGTTTTGTACAAATGTATATCTTGCATGTTTATACAATTTCTACCTAAAGTAAGGTATTTTTTCGCAGAAATTTGTTTTAAAAAATTGATATTTTATTGTACATTGCAATACATTTGCCTGAAAAAATATTTTTATGTGAAATATGGTAACTATTTTAGGTGTAGATTAAATTATAACCTATGCATAAAATATATACAAATAATTTAATATATATCTCTTATAGTTTTAAAAAAAATCTGCACATTGCGTTGATCTAAGATTCACTATTCATAAAACATTTTTTTCTTAAAATAATTTCTAATAATCTCCCAACAATTCTGGTTTTTTTTTTCTAATAGATAAAATTTTGTACAATTCACCTTTAAAAATTGGTTTAAATTAATTACAAATTAACTATTTGACAACAGATTAAGCTTAGTAATAAAATCGGTGTATTTTTGTGCATGCAAAGGTGATCTCCCCCTTAAGAATTTTAATGAAGTTTAGCAAAAAAAAGCAGTTCAAATAGACATTTTGAATGAAGATAAACAATTGTTAAGTTGAATAAATAAATTCATATTTAAAACGCACTTAAAAAAACATTTCTTTTGAAAAATACGAAAAATCCATATTAAAGCGTATGGTTTCTGTGTTATAGGGGCATCAGTACAGGCGCGCGCGCCACCTAGTGGTGGCGACCAAATGGGAAACACTTTTTTAATACGGAGCTGCTCCTCCTTCTGTAGCTTCATGTAGTAGGTTTAATACCAATTCCATGAGTTTAGGAACTTTCACGTTTTGAACCCGATTCGTAATATTTTCTGTCTTTCCAGTGTTTCAGCAAAAAAAAAAAAAAAATAAATAAATAATAATAATTCGATATGGGAGAGGCTTCCGCAATTTCGTTTGTAGATAACACAATGGGATTAGAAACTGGAAAGACACAAGCATTTAAAAATTATTGCTGTTTATTAATGCAGTTCAAAGCTTCCATGGACTCGACTGGGAATTTGATTCTGAATAGAACCTGAGTATCACAAGCATTTAATTGATAGTGCTATTTATTTATACCGTCGAGGCATTGATGGATCTCAATTTTTCTGCACTGTATAATTTCTGAGTTATTTCTACTCTTTATAAACAAATCATTATTCATAAATACAGGAATCGAAGGTCACTTCTATGGCCTCGGAATAAGTTTTAATGAGTTTACCTAAATATTCGAATAATAACTGCAATTAATTTGATGTAATTTAGAACAGTGACGTCAACAAAACATTTGACAGTGTGCTTATAACATAACACTTTTGAAAAATTTATCATTAATCTGACATACATTTTAATAATTCACTTAACTTTAACAGTGAATAAATATACCTAATGTGTATCATGCAAGCATTAAGTAGAATACCTGATGCTCAGAGTAAGAAAGTGTTCCTTTCGATTCTTGAAGTACTTATTAGTGTTTTGTTAAAAATTCAAAGCTACATTATAGCTTCATGATCACCACCTTTCATGTCGCGACCTGAGCACCCCCGCATTAAGAGCGCCGTCTGTCGCCCTACTACACGTATTAGTTAGCTGTTGATCAGTCACCAAGGCACAGCTCGTCTTAGCGGAATCATATTGTTGTTCAACCGTCAAGACACTTGCAGCGCGTCATAGCGTATTCATGTGATTGTTTACCATCCACCAAGGCATTTGCAGCGCGTCATAGCGCAATCATATAATTGTTTGCCCGCAGCCAAGGCATTTGCAGCGCGTCGTAGCGCATTCATATAATTGTTTACCAGCCGTCAAGGCATTTGCTGCACGTCATAGCGCAATTTGTTGTGTCTATTAACTTTGATAATATTTTCCAATACAGTCCACTCTCATTTTATTCAGGCATGATGCATGCCAGATCCAATGCGGATCAACCAAATTTCTTTTTAATTCATTTAACTTCAGTCGACAGATTCATGATGTGCATCATGCAGTCATAAAAAACATCTTTACCAAACATGATGGCAACAGTTAAAAATGTATTATTAAATATCTGCACGTATACTAATAATTTAAGAGGATGGTATGACATAAAAAATTTTAAAAAGTAAGATAATAATAAAAAAAACAGTGGTCAACATCGCCTGCAGACGGACACATTCACACTCTTTATCTTTCTTAACACGCCTCGCAGACATCAGACCACCAAATATATCGTATTTAACATGAATATATATACTAAGCTTTATGGACTTAAAAACAATTTTGGTAGCTAAAATTTTACTATAAAAGTTCTATATTCTACTGTAGTTAAACACATTTTATTTTAAAATATGATTAATTACATTACTCATGTTTGGACATTGGTTACTCTGTAGCTGCAGCTATTGTGTGCTTTTATATGTAACTAGCTCGCTCTAGAAAATAATGGATCATTATTTACTCATTTCCTTCAAGGAGGGAGATCACCTTAAACCCTTCAAAAAACTCAATTTTTTAATTATGATTTAATTTTGAAGAATAGAATATAAGGAATCTTATGAAAAAAATTTAAGTCGATACTACAATTAGAACCGATTTTATGGCCAAATGTATAAAGCTAATAGTAAAGTAATTTATAGAAAATTTAAACTTTAAATTGTTTTTTCTAAAAACTGTTATTTTGAAACTTGTGCGCACTATTTCTTCAAAACCAATCATCACAAATTGCTAAAATTTTTTGTATAAATGTATATCTTGCATGTTTCTACAATTTCTACCTAAATTAAGGTATTTTTTCTCAGAAATTTGTTTTAAAAAATTGATATTTTTTTGTACATTACAATACATTTGCCTGTAAAATATTTTTATGTGAAATATGGTAACTATTTTAGGTGTAGATTAAATTATAACCTATGGATAAAATATATACAAATAATTTAATATATATCTCTTATAGTTTAAAAAAAAATCTGCAAATTGCATTGATCTAAGATTCACTATTCATAAAACATTTTTTTCTTAAAATAATTTCTAATAATCTCCCGACAATTCTGTTTTTTTTTCTAATCGATAAAATTTTGTACAATTCTCCTTTAAAAATTGGTTTAAATTAATTACAAATTAACCATTTGACAACACATTAAGCATAGTAGTAAAATCGGTGTATTTTTGTGCATGCAAATGTGATCTCCCCCTTAAGAATTTTAATGAAGTTTAGCAAAAAAAAGCAGTTCAAATAGACAGTTTGAATGAAGATAAACAATTGTTAAGTTGAATAAATAAATTCATATTTAAAACGCAATTAAAAAAAACATTTCTTTTGAAAAATACGAAAAATCCATATTAAAGCGTATGGTTTCTGTGTTATAGGGGCATCAGTACAGGGGCACGCGCCACCTAGTGGTGGCGACCAAATGGGAAACACTTTTTTAATACGGAGCTGCTCCTCCTTCTGTATCTTCATGTAGTAGGTTTAATACCAATTCCATGATTTTAGGAACTTTCACGTTTTGAACCCGATTCGTAATATTTTCTGTCTTTCCAGTGTTTCAGCAAAAAAAAAAAAAATAATAATAAATAAATAATAATAATTCGATATGGGAGAGGCTTCCGCAATTTCGTTTGTAGATAACACAATGGGATTAGAAACTGGAAAGACACAAGCATTTAAAAATTATTGCTGTTTATTAATGCAGTTCAAAGCTTCGATGGACTCGACTGGGAATTTGATTCTGAATAGAACCTGAGTATTACAAGCATTTAATTGATAGTGCTGTTTATTTATACCGTCGAGGCATTGATGGATCTCAATTTTTCTGCACTGTATAATTTCTGAGTTATTTCTACTCTTTATAAACAAATCATTATTCATAAATACAGGAATCGAAGGTCACTTCTATGGCCTCGGAATAAATTTTAATGAGTTTACCTAAATATTCGAATAATAACTGCAATTAATTTGATGTAATTTAGAACAGTGACGTCAACATAACATTTGACAGTGTGCTTATAACATAACACTTTTGAAAAATTTATCATTAATCTGACATACATTTTAATAATTTACTTAACTTTAACAGTGAATAAATATACCTAATGTGTATCATGCAAGCATTAAGTAGAATACCTGATGCTCAGAGTAAGAAAGTGTTCCTTTCGATTCTTGAAGTACTTATTAGTGTTTTGTTAAAAATGCAAAGCTACATTATAGCTTCATGATCACCATCTTTCATGTCGCGTCCTGAGCACCCCCGCATTAAGAGCGCCGTTTGTCGCCCTACTACACGTATTAGTTAGTTGTTGATCAGTCACCAAGGCACAGCTCGTCTTAGCGCAATCATATTGTTGTTCAACCGTCAAGGCACTTGCAGCGCGTCATAGCGTATTCATGTGATTGTTTACCATCCACCAAGGCATTTGCAGCGCGTCATAGCGCAATCATATAATTGTTTGCCCGCCGCCAAGGCATTTGCAGCGCGTCGTAGCGCATTCATATAATTGTTTACCAGCCGTCAAGGCATTTGCTGCACGTCATAGCGCAATCTGTTGTGTCTATTAACTTTGATAATATTTTCCATTACAGTCCACTCTCATTTTATTCAGGCATGATGCATGCCAGATCCAATGCGGATCAACCAAATTTCTTTTTAATTCATTTAACTTCAGTTGACAGATGCATGATGTGCATCATGCAGTCATAAAAACATCTTTACCAAACATGATGGCAACAGTTAAAAATGTATTATTAAATATCTGCACGTATACTAATAATTTAAGAGGATGGTATAACATAAAAAATTTTAAAAAGTAAGTGTTCCAGTCTGATCATCTCCGGACTTTTCCTTCTTCGATTATATTAACTCCTTTTTATTTTTAATCGTAAACTGTTCGCAATGTAATTCTACTAACAGCTGCTGTGGTGAATTGTAGCGCGAGATTTCTATAAATAGATCACTTCCTGTATAGCGCGCATGCGCATTGATTTTCAACATTTCGATTCCCGCGTTAAGTAAATTTTTGTCACTTCGAAAGGGTGCTTCTTACTAAGAGCACATTCTATTTTCATTAAATGTTATTCTTAATATTAATTCTGTTGACTTTCGTTTCTTTTGTCGTTTGATTTAGAAACTTTTAACCACTGAACCTCATGTTGACTACTTCCATTTGGTGCATCGGCACTGGAAGTTTTGATTTGAAATAAATTCATTAGAATAAAACTCAGTTGGCGTTTTCGTTCCCTTGTGGTAGGTTTTGTTAGGCGAGAAATACTCGTACTTCGGTTGCGAAGACCGACGCCATTGTGATTTCGTTTATGGATTAACACGGATTTGATGCCTTTCCAAGGTAAGAAGAATATTTTTATTAGATGCTCTAGAGCTCAATTATTTGAAACTATAAGAAGAGCTTGATTGAAGATTTGAAAAATTGTTGATTTAGTTGATATAACTGTAGAAATTTATTTAGTTTTTGAGTATAGAATTCCAATTTTATAGAAGTGTTGAAATGTTGAATATGAATATAAATATATAGTAGAATTTTGATTTATTGAATATTGTTGAAGTATCACATAACTTGAGAGATGGATGAATTGTCGAAACAAAAAAAGATGAGAGGCGTTGTTCGCGCCGCAGTAACTAGATTTTTGAACAAACTCGAAAGCGAATTTGATCAGTTAAATACTGAAGAGCTATTAGAACAGAATTTAATTCAACTTTTGGATTTAATTAAACAAATAAAAGATTTAGACAAGGCAGTTCAGTCTCTTATAACAGAAGAGAAAGAATTTGATTCTGAGATTAATTCTGCTGTTGATTATAATAGTAAAATGACATTGTGGAATGCAAAGCTTTCCGCACAACTGAAAATTATTTGTCGTAATGTTGATCGAAATACATCGGGTCAAGATGATGGTAGAACCAGCGAAAGCAGTGCTAGTGGAGTTTCATCAATCTCTCAAAATCATTTGAAAACTGTTAAATTACCTAAATTGAATATTGATAAATATTATGGAGATCCTTGCAACTGGCTAGAGTTTTGGAATAAATTTCAGAACGCAATCAATAAAAATGAAACTTTATCACTTATTGATAAATTTAGTTATTTAAAATCTTTGTTAGGCGGTGTTGCCGCTAACGTAGTTAATGGATTCGCACTAACTGAAGAAAATTATAAAGAAGCCCTCTGCCTCTTAGAATAGAGATTCGGCAAAGATTTCCTGGTAATAAATGCCCACATGAACAGATTATTAAATTTATACCCTGTTAAAGATACAAATAATATAACTGGATTACGTAAACTTTATGACACCTGTGAGGTGCAAATTAGAAGTTTAGAATCCCTCAACGTAACCTCTGGAATGTATGGCCATTTATTATACCCTATTTTAATAAAATTAATTCCAGAGGAGTTATCCTTAGCATTTAATAGAAAACGATTGGATCAAGAAATGAATCAATTTGATGTTTCAGAATTATTGAAATTTCTTAAAATCGAAATAGAATGTAGGGAATCTTCCATTTTGTTTCAAAATTCAAAAATTGAAAGAAAAAAACCAGTCAATCAGCATTCGGGTTCAAATTATCAACATAATTTTAGCTATAATAATTACAATGCTCGTGAGACGTCGCGAAATCAAAGTCGTCCTTTCATTTCATCTAATGTAGAAAAAACAGTAGAATATTTAGCGCCAATTTCAGAAACGGCATGCCTCTACTGTAAAGCAACAAACCACAATTCTGAACATTGCAATAGCATAACTGTTGATGAAAAGAAGGAACTATTAAAGAAACAAGCGCGTTGCTTTCTGTGCTTACAGCAAAAACACAGAATAAAAGACTGTAGGAAAAAGGAAATGTGTGATATTTGTAATCATAAACATAATCGGTCTATTTGTTTTCAATTTGGCAAAACGATTGACGATAAAGTTGTTACCGCAGTTTCGCATTGCCAAGGAAATATTAAAAACAATTCGGTAGCAAAAAACCAGTCAGGAGTTTTATTGCAAACCTGTACTGCGATGATTAGATCTTCCTCAAACGAAGAAAAAGAACCTGTTAGGATTCTTTTAGATAACGGATCGATGAAAAGTTTTATTAATTGTACAATTTCTCAAAAATTAAAGCTTCCCGTAATAAGAACCGAAAAGCTTTCTGTTTATGCCTTTGGTGTTAAGGAAGCAACTCAAAAAATTTATGATGTTGTAAAAGTCCGTCTGGAAAATAGAGATGTGCCATCTTTGAACATTGAAATTGAAGCATTAGTTACAGACCAGATTTCGGCAGCTAACATACCAACCCCTGACCTAAACATATCTAAAAGCTATAAATATTTAAAAAATCTACAACTTGCAGATTCCTATAATTATAGAGACAATGAAATAGTTATTTTAGTTGGATCAGATTTCTATTTTAACATAGTAAGTGGCAGAATTAAACGATTAGATGACAAACTTGTAGCTTCAGAAACACTGTTTGGTTGGTGCCTTCTGGGAAGAGGGAGTGTAAATCATGAGTTGGTTAGTATGAAAGTTGCAGTTGAAGAGAAGACCATTTGTGATCAGTTGAAAGAGTTCTTTGAACTCGAAGGCATTGGAATCAGTGCAGAAGCTGATGCCAAAGATGAAATTGAAGAGGAGATAATGAGAAATTTTAATGAAGGAATTTCATTTCAGAATAGACGCTACAAGGTCAAGTTACCATGGAAACCTGAAATGAAGCAGATGTTAGATGATAATAAAGAAGTTGCCAACAGGAGATTCCAAACGCTTAAGAAATCATTCATTAATGATCCTTTATTTTTTACAGAATACCGAAAAGTTCTCGATGACTATAGGAAAGAAAATATCATAGAACCTGTAGAGAGGGGAGCGAAAGAAGTGAACTGTTTCTATCTCCCACACAGAGCTGTAATTAGAAATGACAAGAGTACTAGTCGTCTGCGCATCGTTTTCGATGCCTCCTCTCATGGAAAAGGAAAAATTTCTTTAAACGATTGTTTGTATGCTGGTTTAAACTTATTACCTGATCTCTTTAATCTTTTATTGAGATTTAGAACGAACCCCATAGCTATTACTTCGGACGTCAAGGCAGCGTTTCTGCAAATAGAAATAGATGAGGAAGACAGAGATTTTACAAGATTTCTTTGGAGCGAAAGCCACACAGCAGACGAGAACCTTCAAGAATACCGATTGACACGAGTTTTGTTCGGGGTCACATCCAGCCCATTCCTGTTGAACGCTACAATTAAATACCATCTGAAGGGGTATGTAGAAATCTTTCCTCATACTTGTCAGTTGTTGCATGATTGTCTATATGTCGACGATTATATTTTCGGTGAAAAGACTGTTGACATAGCACTTACTACGTGCCTACAAAGTCGTGATATTTTTAAAGAAGCTAGTATGTATTTAAGAAAATGGAGAACTAATTCTCCAGAATTATTAGCTAAATTAAAAGCGCTTGGATTTGAAGTTGAGGACTTTGAGGACTCTTTTGACAAACCTTTAGTTCCTTCAAAAGTTCTGGGAGTTGGATGGAATCCAAAAAACGATGTGTTTTATTTTGATACTCAAAATATTGAAAAATGCCTGTTTAAAGGGAACGAGACTAAAAGATATGTACTGCAAACTGCCGGTCGAATATTTGATCCAATCGGTCTTTTAGGTCCGTTCACAATTCGTATCAAATGCTTACTATAAGAGATATGGTGCCTTGGGTTAGATTGGGATGAGAACATACCAAAACAGACTGCTATGATTTTTAAAGAATGGTGTGATGACATAAAAAAGTTAAGTGAAATTCGTGTACCCCGTTACTATTTTACACATGCCTTAAATCAAGACATTGACAATATTCAGTTGCATTTCTTTGCGGATGCATCTATCAAAGCATACGGGACAGTTGCTTATTTGCGTGCAAAATTGAAAGACAACACCGTTGTGATTAGTTTTGTTGCATCTAAAGGAAGGGTAGCCCCCTTGAAGACTTTATCCTTACCAAGACTCGAGCTAATGGGAGCCCTGTTGTCAGCACGGTTAAGCGACAAAATAATTAAAGGTTTAGAGTTTCCGGTTTCCAAATTTTTTTTTGGACGGATTCATCCATTACATATTTTTGGATAAAGGGCTCACCTGACAGATTTAAAGTTTTCGTAAAAAATAGGGTAAAGGAAATTCACAAATACACTAATCCAACTCAATGGGCTCATTGCCCTGGGAAAGAAAATCCGGCGGATTTGATTTCACGTGGACTCGCTGTGTCTGAATTAAAAAACAGTGATTTGTGGTGGCAAGGACCATCCTGGTTAAAACAAGACGAATCCACCTGGCCTAAGAACTTAGAACCATCTAAGGATTTAAAATGTGAAAAGAATCAACAGACACTTTAAATTAAAACAATTACAGCTTTAAATACAAACGTTTTAGATAAGAATCAGGACTTTGATAGTTTTATAACTAAATATTCCTCTTTTTCCAAATTGATTAGAGTAACTGCTTACTTAATTAGATTTAGTAATAATTGTAAACTTAAACAAATGGATAGAAAAAGGGACAACTTAAGTGCAACTGAGTTACAAAATGCCACAAATGTTTTAATTAAGAGAATACAAGCTTCTGAATTCAGTACCGAAATTAAATGCTTGAAGAACAACCAACCTCTTCCAAGAAGTAGTAAGATTTTGTCGTTAAACGTTTTTATTGACAAGAACGGATTTTTAAAGGTTGGCGGACGATTGAAGTTTTCTGAACTACAAGAATCACAGAAACATCAAAAACTCTTACCTAAATCACATCACTTTACTCAGCTACTCATTAACTATTACCATATCAAATCTTTGAACTCTGGAACACAAACCACACTTTATTTGATTCGCCAACAATATTGGATACCCTCTGGTCAAGATAGGGTGCGAAGAGTCATTAGTAAATGCTTGACATGCTTTAGATCAAAAACTCAAACTATTAACCAAATAATGGGTGATCTGCCTAGAGACAGAATTGTACCTTCTAGACCTTTTGAAAAAGTAGGTCTTGATTTCGCTGGACCTATCTTAACTAAACCTAATCTAAAAAGATCCAGAGTTAAAATAAAATCATACATCGTTATATTTATTTGCTTTTGTACAAAAGCAGTTCACTTTGAGGTCGTATCAGACTTAACGACTGAAGCATTCTTAGCTTCATTGCGAAGATTTGTGTCAAGACGTTCGAAACCATCTCTCATTTGGAGTGATAACGCCACCAATTTTAAAGGCGCTAAAAATATTTTGAATTCTTTATTTCAAATTTGAAAGTCTAACCCAGTACAGAATTTCAGCGCTGAAGAAGGCATTCAATGGACTTTCACACCACCTGCATCACCTCATTTTGGAGGCTTGTGGGAAGCCAACATAAAATCAATGAAGAGAATACTCCTGAAAATTGCAAAAACCACCATTTTAAATTTCGAGGAGTTAAATACAATAGTAGTTCAGATAGAGAGTATTCTTAACTCTCGTCCCCTGTGTCCAATGTCTGCGGACCCCAATGATCTACAGCCATTAACTCCAGGGCATTTCTTAATTGGTGCCCCTATTGCGTCGTTTCCTGAACCTCATACTGCTCCAGATTCCTTTTCTCCTTCCTCTAGGTGGGGCTTAATTCAAGAGATGAGGAAAAAGTTTTGGGACAGATGGACCACAGAATATTTAAACCAGCTGCAGACAAGACCGAAGTGGACCCAAAGACTACAAAACCTAGAAGTAGACCAACTTGTACTGCTAAAGGAGCCCTGCAAGACACCCTTGGAATGGAACCTTGCCAGAGTCATTGGAGTCCATCCTGGAGCAGACGGAGTGGTACGAGTACTGGACTTAAAGACATCTAAGGGAACCTTCCGCCGAGCGATCACGAAGGTTGTGCCCTTACCCATCAGTGAAGATGTTGGACAGCCGTCCAACGGTGGCCGGGATGTTCCAGTCTGATCATCTCCGGACTTTTCCTTCTTCGATTATATTAACTCTTTTTTATTTTTAATCGTAAACTGTTCGCAATGTAATTCTACTAACAGCTGCTGTGGTGAATTGTAGCGCGAGATTTCTATAAATAGATCACTTCCTGTATAGCGCGCATGCGCATTGATTTTCAACATTTCGATTCCCGCGTTAAGTAAATTTTTGTCACTTCGAAAGTGTGCTTCTTACTAAGAGCACATTCTATTTTCATTAAATGTTATTCTTAATATTAATTCTGTTGACTTTCGTTTCTTTTGTCGTTTGATTTAGAAACTTTTAACCAATGAACCTCATGTTGACTACTTCCAGTAAGATAATAATAAATAAAATAGTGGTCAACATCGCCTGCAGACGGACACATTCACACTTAGTATCTTTCTTAACACGCCTCGCAGACATCAGACCACCAAATCTATTGTATTTAACATGAATATATATACTAAGCGTTATGGACTTAAAAAAAATTTTGGTAGCTAAAATTTTACTATAAAAGTTCTATATTCTACTGTAGTTAAACACATTTTATTTTAAAATATGATTAATTACATTACTCATGTTTGGACATTGGTTACTCTGTAGCTGCAGCTATTGTGTGCTTTTATATGTAACTAGCTCGCTCTAGAAAATAATGGATCATTATTTACTCATTTCCTTCAAGGAGGGAGATCACCTTAAACCCTTCAAAAAACTCAATTTTTTAATTATGATTTAATTTTGAAGAATAGAATATAAGGAATCTTATGAAAAAAATTTAAGTCGATACTACAATTAGAACCGATTTTATGGCCAAATGTATAAAGCTAATAGTAAAGTAATTTATAGAAAATTTAAACTTTAAATTGCGTTTTCTAAAAACTGTTATTTTGAAACCTGTGCGCACTATTTCTTCAAAACTAATCATCACAAATTGCTAAAATGTTTTGTACAAATGTATATCTTGCATGTTTATACAATTTCTACCTAAAGTAAGGTATTTTTTCGCAGAAATTGGTTTTAAAAAATTTATATTTTTTTGTACATTACAATACATTTGTCTGTAAAATATTTTTATGTGAAATATGGTAACTATTTTAGGTGTAGATTAAATTATAACCTATGGATAAAATATATATAAATAATTTAATATATATCTCTTATAGTTTAAAAAAAAATCTGAAATTACATTGATCTAAGATTCACTATTCATAAAACATTTTTTTCTTAAAATAATTTCTAATAATCTCCCAACAATTCTGTTTTTTTTTCTAATAGATAAAATTTTGTACAATTCACCTTTAAAAATTGGTTTAAATTAATTACAAATTAACTATTTGACAACACATTAAGCTTAGTAGTAAAATCGGTGTATTTTTGTGCATGCAAAGGTGATCTCCCCCTTAAGAATTTTAATGAAGTTTAGCAAAAAAAAGCAGTTCAAATAGACATTTTGAATGAAGATAAACAATTGTTAAGTTGAATAAATAAATTCATATTTAAAACGCACTTAAAAAAATATTTCTTTTGAAAAATACGAAAAATCCATATTAAAGTGTATGGTTTCTGTGTTATAGCGGCATCAGTACAGGCGCGTGCGCCACCTAGTGGTGGCGACCAAATGGGAAACACTTTTTTAATACGGAGCTGCTCCTCCTTCTGTAGCTTCATGTAGTAGGTTTAATACCAATTCCATGAGTTTAGGAACTTTCACGTTTTGAACCCGATTCGTAATATTTTCTGTCTTTCCAGTGTTTCAGCAAAAAAAAAAATAATAAATAAATAATAATAATTCGATATGGGAGAGGCTTCCGCAATTTCGTTTGTAGATAACACAATGGGATTAGAAACTGGAAAGACACAAGCATTTAAAAATTATTGCTGTTTATTAATGCAGTTCAAAGCTTCGATGGACTCGACTGGGAATTTGATTCTGAATAGAACCTGAGTATCACAAGCATTTAATTGATAGTGCTGTTTATTTATACCGTCGAGGCATTGATGGATCTCAATTTTACTGCACTGTATAATTTCTGAGTTATTTCTACTCTTTATAAACAAATCATTATTCATAAATACAGGAATCGAAGGTCACTTCTATGGCCTCGGAATAAGTTTTAATGAGTTTACCTAAATATTCGAATAATAACTGCAATTAATTTGATGTAATTTAGAACAGTGACGTCAACATAACATTTGACAGTATGCTTATAACATAACACTTTTGAAAAATTTATCATTAATCTGACATACATTTTAATAATTCACTTAACTTTAACAGTGAATAAATATACCTAATGTGTATCATGCAAGCATTAAGTAGAATACCTGATGCTCAGAGTAAGAAAGTGTTCCTTTCGATTCTTGAAGTACTTATTAGTGTTTTGTTAAAAATTCAAAGCTACATTATAGCTTCATGATCACCACCTTTCATGTCGCGTCCTGAGCACCCCCGCATTAAGAGCGCCGTCTGTCGCCCTACTACACGTATTAGTTAGTTGTTGATCAGTCACCAAGTCACAGCTCGTCTTAGCGCAATCATATTGTTGTTCAACCGTCAAGGCACTTGCAGCGCGTCATAGCGTATTCATGTGATTGTTTACCATCCACCAAGGCATTTGCAGCGCGTCATAGCGCAATCATATAATTGTTTGCCCGCCGCCAAGGCATTTGCAGCGCGTCGTAGCGCATTCATATAATTGTTTACCAGCCGTCAAGGCATTTGCTGCACGTCATAGCGCAATCTGTTGTGTCTATTAACTTTTCCATTTTAATATTTTCCATTACAGTCCACTCTCATTTTATTCAGGCATGATGCATGCCAGATCCAATGCGGATCAACCAAATTTCTTTTTAATTCATTTAACTTCAGTCGACAGATGCATGATGTGCATCATACAGTCATAAAAACATCTTTACCAAACATGATGGCAACAGTTAAAAATGTATTATTAAATATCTGCACGTATACTAATAATTTAAGAGGATGGTATGACATAAAAAATTTTAAAAAGTAAGATAATAATAAAAAAAATAGTGGTCAACATCGCCTGCAGACGGACACATTCACACTCTTTATCTTTCTTAACACGCCTCGCAGACATCAGACCACCAAATCTATTGTATTTAACATGAATATATATACTAAGCTTTATGGACTTAAAAAAAATTTTGATAGCTAAAATTTTACTATAAAAGTTCTATATTCTACTGTAGTTAAACACATTTTATTTTAAAATATGATTAATTACATTACAAGACAAAATCAATTATTCTGTAATTATGTTTCCTTTTGATTAAAATCCTAACGAGTGAAATGCAAACATAAAACAACGTTATCGATGGCCACAAAAGGTAACTAATCTTTTAGATTTTTGTGCACTCATCAATAGATAAATTAATTACATAATATTATAATACACAAAATTAAATATATAGAGTAATTAAAACGCATAACGAGTACCAAGAAAACATAAAACAACGTTATGAATGATCCCAATAGTTAACGAATCTCTTGTACATCATACATCAATACTTTAATCCTAAATAGCAGAAGTTAAAAAAATGTTGAATCAGTCAACAATTTCATAATGTTGAAACCGGCATTTAATTGATAGTGCTGTTTATTATTCGTCATGCAGTTCGAAGATTTGCTGGATTTTTATTATTAATTAGTACAAGAATTGAAGGCAGTAGTTTACTACTGTGACCTTGGTAATACTGCTTTATACTTGCGTGATACACGTCATGTTTATTACTAACAGTGAAAGTAAAATTAATGAATAAAATATTTGCCAGTTCCTGATTGAAAAAAAAAATTAAAAGTATTGTGCAGTTCATAGATTGTGAACGGACTTCGGAGATGCTATGATTAGATGTTATGACATGGATTGGAACCTGAGTATCCTCTTATAAGGCCTCTTTCAAATGAGGCTTATAGTTGATTCAACCAGTTGAACGGGCGACTGTCAAGGAGTGCAGCCAGATAACAAATGGTGGAGAATCTCCCGAACCCCTTTACACGCATTCAACTCATCCGCCCAGGCGGTTTGCCAGCAGGCACATGTGCCGCTAACGTTCTCATCCCCACTAGTTGACTCAACACAAAAGATATTACTGGACGTACGTCCTTCACACCAGTCGCCTAGTGGAATCAACTCAGTTCAGTATGAAAAGCGTTGCAATTACAAGTTTCATTGTAGAGCAGTTTATCGAAGAAATTCGCATTAGTCCCGCGATATGGAACAGGAGGTGTGATGATTGCAGTGAAAAAATTAAAAAGAAAGAAGCTTAATTATTAGAATCATTTAACTAATTATTTGAATGATCTGCGCAATTTGGTGCCCCCTAGTTGTTTCCATGGAAAAATTAGAAGGTTTCAAATTTTGTTACTATCAAACTATGTATATTAAGCAAATATCGATATAAATAAATACAGATGCCTGCTCAATAAAGTAGTCGGTACCATTCAAATTTAAAAGTTCATTTGTTATGTTGTTAATGGTGTTAATGGTGGTTACAAACTGCAAAATTAAAACAAAATGTTTAACTGTTTAGAATTTCTTTAAGGGAATGGTGGACATTACAAAGCGATTTTTTAAATGTTAACCTAAGAGATATGAAATTTTGCATATATATTCATTAAAGTATAACTATATCAAACACCTTATAAAATTTTATAAATACACTGAATTTTTTTTAAATTAAAAAAATTGAAATTATTATTTTTTAAATGCTCCTTGTGATCCATATTTTAACTTCCCCTATTAATTTTGCATTAATATTGCTTACAAATACATTTTGAACAGAATTATGTATTAATTTGTGCTTTCGTTGAATAGTTAATTAGGATCTATTTTTATGCTTGTACTCTGAATTTTCGTGAAATTTTTGTACTTTTCTACACTTAAGTTAAACATTGATAATCTGAATGATGTCAAAACCTGAAATGGATACTTAACTTTATTTTAATTCTTTATTTATTATAAATCTAGATAGTACGCGTCAAAACTTGACGATAAATAATTGAACAGTTCCAATAAAAAAAAGGTTCATAACCTTGTTAAAATATTAGAAATTTTTACAGAATATTAGCTGTTATCTATCCGATGTTATAGTTAAAAATGTTGTAAAAATCCGAGTTTATAATTTTAAAAAAGTCTTCTTGGAAAAAAAAGCATGCTTACCGCTGATTTTTCAACCCGACTTTCACAATCTAACTAATATGCTATCTATACAATCTAACTAATATGTTATAAATATGCTATGTATAAATATATTTAGCAAAAATAAAATATATAAACTAAAGAAAATCAGATTAATAAATCATACAAATTACACACGTGCAAAAAAATTTTGTAGTCTATTTAGGCAGCGCTGCAATCGCGTTTCAGAATTTTTTTATTTTCATGAATTTTAATGATGTATACACGTACATTTAATAATTGGATCCGGTAGGCAGCTTTCCAATCGCGTTTCAGAATTTTTTTTTTATTTTCATGAATTTTAAAGCTGTATACACGTGCATTAAATAACAATTAACTTAACCTACAAATTTGTTAAACAAAAGATTTTGGTGTTTTTAATTTTTGTTTATTATTGTATTTTTGCATGAAATATTAATATAGGCTGATATATTTGTGAAGCGGTCGCTCCGGAAGCGTTACTTGACAGAGGCATACACAGAACACGGCAACTATTAGGGGAATTTTATTTCTTTTTTCATTATAAACTTTATTTTAATTATAAAATTTCGTTAAAAATTATGACGCAAGGAGCATTTCAAAGACTAGCAAATCTGGAAATTACTCATTCTAGGATAAAGCCATTTAAAAGATGTTTTTTCACCTACCTTTAATATTTATTTTTCTAAAGTCTTCACACGGCAGTCAACTAGTTCAGAGTCAACCAGGCAAATCAACTAAACCGCCTCGTCTTTCATCCGAGGTGATTAGTTGATTCAACAAGTTGAACGGGTGGCTGCCAATGTCACGTTATTGAAACTTGTGCATGCTGGCAAACCGCTTGGGCGGATGAGTTGATTGCGTGTGAAGGGATTCGGGCGATTCCTCACCATTTGTTATGTGGCTACATTCATTGATAGCCGCCCGTTTAGCTAGTTGAATCAACTAACCGCCTCTCTGAAAGAGGCCTAAGACACTCAGATTCTTACATTGATGAAACCGGTGCGTAAGGCCTCTTTCAGAAGAGGTGGTTAGTTGATTCAACTAGTTGAACGGGCTGCTGTTAAGGAGTGTAGCCACATAACAAATGGTGGGGAATCGCCCGAACCCCTTCCCACGCAGTCAACTCGTCCGCCCAGGTGGTTTGTCAGCATGCACAAGTTTCGCTAACGTGACCTTGACAGCCGCCCGTTCAACTAGTTGAATCAACTAACCGCCTCGGCTGAAAGAGGCCTAACTGATCGTGTTGTGACTTAAAATATTTCGAAGCATCGTTATTAAGTGTTGGGGCGATGCCTATGTTTCTCTTAACGCTATATGAATGGTCTTTTGTTGAAATCCGTTTACTACTTTCTTCATACATTATTTACATACGCAATACAAAATTTTGCCGAATAATAGTCGTAAAAAAAGGAATACTCGATAATACATATCTAGACACATAAGAATCATTAATTTAAAAACAAAATAATTTATTAACATATATTTCATCATTGGTATTAATGTTATTATTTAAAAATGATTACACAGGGCAACAGTAGTTTTGGTGCTGGGGTATTTGGAGCTGATTTCATATGAATTTGCTGCCCAGAATTTAAATATGGCATTAGTTTTTGCCTAGGAGATCAAATTTCTAAGATATAACATTTTAGTGAAATATACGTTACACTATTTTAAGTTAAATCCATGGATCAAATTAAAAAAGTAAACATGGAATTTTTTATCATTATCATATTTTTTAAAGTGTTAAAGGAACATAAAAATCATAGAGAATATTGCAGTAGTACTTATCTAATTACAAAGATCAAGAAAGAGGAAAAAGGCATCGAAGAAACTAACTAGTCACTGAACACTTTAGAACCTTCTTTTCCGTGACATTTTGAATGTATTTTGGAACAATCCCTTTTTAAACTCCAGCAGTAATCTGCCATCATGTGCGTATGCCATCTTCCTTGGTAGCGGTCCACCATAGTTTTAATATCCTGGTGAAATCTTTCACCTTGTTTCTCACTGGTGTCTCCTAAATTTTCAGGAATATGGTCTAAGTGGCTGTGTAAAATAGAGCACCTTAATGCTCATGTTACACCCAAGGGATCTGAAACTGTTTCGCATCTCGTTTACCAGTTCAACATAGTTTTCAGCTTTGCATTTGCCCAGAAAATTTCCGACAGCTGCAACAAATGAAGTCCAGGCTTTTCGCTCAGCCTCATTCATGAAATTTACGAAGGCAGGATCCTTAATGATTTGTCTTATTTGTGGGCCGTCAAATATTCCTACTTTAATTTTTTCCGTACTCAACTTAGGCATTTTTTTACCCTATATATGCAAAGCATGATCTGTTCTTATCAAGAGCCTTTCAAACTGCTTCATTAGGCCCAACTTGATGCAGTGGAGGAAAAAAGATTTTCTCTCGTCCAACTAAGGGGTCGTTAATGACATTCTTTTCCCTAACGTCCATGTTTTCTCTCTTAGGCCTCTCTTTTCTAAACCAGTGGTGTTTTTTGTCTCTGCTATCTAAGAGGAACACGATGCAAGGATATTTGGTGCAGCTACTTAAAAGGTGCAGCTGTTCAAGGAGCAAGTTAACCATTTTTAAGGGCAAACAAATCCCCCATTGATGTTCATGATACTTTATCTTCTCCAAGACCAAAGCTATGGTCTTCTTTCATTTTCGATGAGTGAGCTAACGGTATTGAACCATATTTGTTCCCATTGTGTAGAAGGAAACTTTTCAAACTTCGCTTTGAGCTGTCAATAAAGGTGACAATCATATGAAAAATATTCAGGAAGACCCATTTTTTCCCAGGAATTCCAGTTTTCCACGAGGAAAAATCACCCATATTTGAATATATTGAGCAGAAGAAAAACATTGATAGATAAGTGGATGTACAGTAAAGCCTCGTTTATCCGGCTCTCGTTGATCCGGATCATATTTATAGACATTATTTTTATTCAATGTTCACATTCGATTATAATTTTAACTATGGTAGCAAGAATGTAACTACAAATACGCCAAATATTCGCTTTTTAGTTTGATTCAATGTACAGTTACTGCATAGATTGTACAAGAAATTAAGATAATAAAATGTTTTTTGTTGAGTTTAAGAAAGCTTTACTAGACTTACTAATTCTTTGTTAAGAAATGATGGGAAAAGTTATTTTTATATTTTTTAATGTCTTGTAAACAATACTATGTAATTTTGTTACAAACCAAAGTAAGTCTTCTTAGTTAAGGATTTTGCATTGCTTATTACCCATATTACCCAGATTAACTGGATTTTTGATTGTCCGGATTGTCTATGGTCCCAGTTAGTCCGGATAAACGAGCTTTTACTGTATCTAAAAAAGTAGAGCTGATAGAGAAAAACCGATTTCATATTTAGATTCAGCGCCCCAAATATAGCTAAAATCAGTTCTAAAATCCTAGGCACAAAGAAAAAAAATTTTTTTGTAGACCTGTGTTATTGTACCTTATATATGGTTATTTATTATAAATTAATTATTTATATATTTTTTTGCTTTATAATAATATTAATAATAATAACTTTATAATTATTAAATTTTTATTATTTTTTATGTTATTGATATTTCTTCTTATTTTTTGTTCTCTTAGCAATAACTTAAAATGTTGTTTAAAACTACCATTAATTAAAATTTTTTGATACAATCTATAAAAATTATTTTCCATCTTTTTTTCAAACTTCATTAAATAAAAATACATTAAAAAAAGTGACGTAAAGAGATATTAAGACTCTCATAAAATCTAATCCTAACATCTAGTTACTGCATTTAAAAATATGTGTAATTAATTACAAGTGAAAATAATTTATGCTGTGATTGTGTTTCTTCTGATCAAAATATATAACGAGTATCACGAAAATATAAAACACTGTTACCGATGATCACAACAATTGACTAAGCTGTTCCATTTCCATACGTATTACGTATATCAATAATAGTTTACTCCCAAAAAGCAGAAATTAAAAACAGAAGGGAGTCAATATTGCTTGCAGGCGGAGCTAATATCTGTAACGAATTTCAATGAAGCAAACACGCCTTACAAACTCCACACCTTCAAAGTCCTACTTTGCCCAATAAATATTTATAATTTCCGTGAATGTAAAAGATAAAAGTTTATAGCTAAACTTTTTTAAGATATGAACTAGCAAAAGGTTATGATATAACAATTAGGGGGTAATGTTTTCACAGTTACATTTTTGTCTGATGCAATTGTGATAACGTTTGGATGACCAAAATTTAGGGTTTAATGATCGCAAAAACTGTTGAATGATACAGTCCATAAGTATGATATTAAGCCGTGTACCTTAGCATAATACAACTGATGTAGCGGTTAAAAGCTTTCCTTGAGGTTTTTGTTGAATCAGCATAACACCTCTTGTTAGTCTTCTTATCTTGTAGTAAGCGAGGATTGGAGTTAAAAAAAGAAAGCAATTGCACTCTTTATGGCTTCAAATAAACGATAAAGTATAAATTACTCGCACTGTTAACGTTGCGTAAAATTACTCAAGCAGCAGAAGGACGGAAAAACGGAAATTCTGAATAATTAATTATCCTGTATCACCTGAGAAATAAGGAATGGTGAAAATCTATTCAACAACATGACTCATTTTAAATAATTGCCAGTAATTGACAGTTTTTGTACGACCAATCACACCGATGAGTGACCAGATGTAATTCCATACCTTCCTGGTGGATGTTCGTAAATGCGGGTCTTCGATACTTCAGTGCACTATCTGTAATAAGAGCATTTATGTAGGAGTAGATATAATCGCATCTTGTCTCAGTTTAACAACTGTGGGGGTTTCTGTTTAACTGACTACAGAATTACCGGATTGTATCGGAGGATCCCTTACATATTTACAATGACATATTTTTTTTCAAAATATCCTAACGTTTTAACAACAGAAATCTATATATTTTCCAAACAGTGTTCGTATTGTGTTCGCAAGAGGTAAAATTAAAATATAGGGAAACATCTCCGTATTTAAAAAAAATGTCTCCAAAGTTCTTTTATAAATTATTATAAATCCTTTATCTTTCATAGATAATTTATATCTTCGATAAATAATTTATATCGTTCATAGATTATGTTTCAACATTGTAATAAATTTATTGCTGTGTGATGTAATAACCTTAGGAAAGAAAATCAGTTTACTCTTAGAAATAATTTTAACTGTTTATTAGGTAACCTTCGGAAATTTATGGATTATTTTGAAAGATTACAAACAAGTTCGGTGGAACCTCAATTATTCCCTTTGTCCTCTCTGATGTGTTCAACACTAAAAATTGTTGAGAATCGATAATTTAGTCTGTATATTAGTGAAACTGAAAGGACAAAAACGTATATAAAAATCAGTATATTCTTAGTGAATTCAGGGACAGGACCAGATATTGCTGTTGTCACAACTTTCCTGTGGAGTTCTAAGGAATATTACTGATTTCCCTATGGCATGGGTAGGCAAATAGCGATCCGCTACAGATTTTTTTGTGGCCCACCAAGACACCCAGAAAAATCCGGACAGCCAGAAAAACTGCCGAAGACAACCAAAAACTCCAAGACAGCTAGAAAAACAGCCAATATTTTATAAACCTTTAGCTTACCGGGCCCATTTTTCTGATTCAATCTTTAGGACGGGAAATTTCATACCCCTTTGTAAGAACGGCCATTAACGGGCTATATATATATATATATATATATACATTCCTGAGCCCGTATTCTCGGAATGCATGCTATCCCACCATGTAAGGAAAAGGTTATATTTATTTATTTTTCTGATACAATTTATACCTTTTCTGAAATGCAAATTAATAAATGCAATAATTTTAAAAGGTGCGACCCTCCGCTAACCTTCACTTACACAAAGTGGCCTACGGGCCAAAACAATTGCCCTCCGCTTCCCTAGGGCTTGATATGAGCGCATCGACTTTTCCTATTTTAAACTTCGGATAGTTCCCGCTTTCTCTCTTTTTGAGGAGACTGAGTCAAACGAAAGAAATAAAAGAATGCATGTTAATTTTTAAATTTTAGCATTTATATGTAAATATTTGATCATTCTCCACCATTACTTCGACACAAAAGAAAGAATTAGTCCAGTGATGCCATCATAACATCGTCCAAGAACGCCCAAACCGATTTTTGCAACATCACACATCTGAAAATTAAATCAGATATATCAGACAGTCATTGTATTTCTTCATTTACCTTGAACCTATACATTACTTGCACTATGCAAGCATAAAACAGCATCACCTATGATGGTGGTAGAAGTTAAGAAGCAATATCTTAGATATCTCTTGGTATATTAATAGCTAACTTCGAAAGAGCCTTCAGGACATTCAGGAAGAGTAGTGGGAACTACAATACATGGGCCGGGCCCTCCACTGTAGGATGATATAGCAATGCATAAAACTTCAGTGATCAGTAAAAAAATACGAAACTAGGAACGAAAATAGAAAGTGGGGGAGTCAAAGAAGCTTCGATAGTACAAGTAACAGTAAAACATGGGGAATAAAAAATAAAAATTTTTAGACGGGGCCAAGCTCTAAGAAAGAACTTTGTCACCTGGACCAAAGGGAAATGACTGGCAATGAAAAGGGAAGTTTCGGAAGTGAAACTGATAAGATAAAAGAGCGGTTACATGAAAGAATCAGAAAGCGAGGTGACTAACAGAAACAGGAAACAATTAAAAGTTACGAACAAGAATGGCAGAGGGCCGTTTCTTGTTAGCTGGGTTAGCAGGGTCGTAATCGGAAAGATTTTTAATAAGATCATTTGGTAAATTTTTATGAAAGTTAATCGCAAGATTTTGAATATAATTTTGAATAGTGTTGAGATTTATCTCCCTATAAAAGTAATCCCAAAGAGTTGAAATAACATTCAAATTGTAAAAAATAGAAATAAAAATTAGTGGTCAACATCGTCTGCAGACGGACACAACATGACCGTTTTGATTCACGAACAACCCACCTCGCAGACAACAGACCAACAAATATTGCTCTAGTACGACTAATAGTTATAACAATCTTGTAAGACATATAAAAATTTCTAATAGCTAAAAATTTTGTTATTAAAAATCTCTCTGTATTCTATTTGAAAACTTGTTAGTTAGGTTGATATAAATATTAGCGACGAACATTGTCCACGATCAGGAATTTATGTCGCATGTCCTAACCCGGAGCTATATTTCGAAATCATCTATATCGTTGAAAAGATGAATCCGAATTTTATTATTTTCTGGCATTCCAGTGTCTGATCTATAAAAAACTTTCGCTATGGTGGATGCGTCCACTGTACCGCTTGTGGATAGTAGAAAGGTATTAGTACCTGGAACGATACAAGCATTTAACTGATAGTGTTGCTTATTATTAGAACACTAGACTACCAGAACATTGAGTGGCGCAACAAATATTTATAATAATATCAGTAAAAGTACGAAATGTTTGGAAGTTAAACATTTTGTAATAAAAATCCTCTCTATATTTTAAGAGAGGTATTTACAGGAGATTAAGACGATATAATAAATAGGGTAGAGATTTTTCACAGTTTCGTTTGTGGCTAATTTCTAATTTAGCTAATTTTAGATCTTCTAACGAAATTACCGTGGTTTATTAACGTAGGAGTACTTATCGTTGCTTACCCCTCTCTCTCTCTTTTTTGGTACTTTTCTGTTTAACTGTTTACTGCTACAGGGTTTGGCGCGCTGCCAAAATTTTAACTCGCGACGCCGGACAGTTCTCTCCATAGCACCGTTATTGAGGAACGTAACCCTACGTCAAAAGTTATATAATTTGTTATGTAATAAAAATAATTACTAAATCATCCTTAGAGATTTTATTGCAGCAAATTGTTTGATTGTATCCCGCTAATGTATTTTATAAGGTCATATTCACAAGGTGACCGGTCTTATTTACAAGGCTGTATAAACGGAGGGTCAACGGAGGTCTATTACATTATTTTTATTTGAGCGTTTTCAATGCATGCTTATGAGTATAAATTAATGTTTAGCACAGGAAAAGTGTTCATGAAATGCTCCACCTAGAAAGCATTGAAATTTTGTGAAACCCCTGGTTCCCAGCTTGTACATCATGACCAATGGGAGATTGCAAAGTATTTTTAGAGGTTTTAACGGTTATTTTTATTTACAAATAAGGACAATTTTTAAAAATGACTTAAGCTACACTTCGAAAAATACGATAACGTATATATTACCCGTTATATTATATTTAGTACCATTTTAACTCTTTGCAAAAGCGGATCTTCAGTTTTTCAAATATCTCCGTATCTTATTCCGCAAGATGATTCTTCACTTCAAAACAAAGGCGAAAAACAGGTAGAATCTTTGCAATGAGAACCCAGTTATATAGTTGGTTGGTCATATAAAAGTTCAAACGTCATATTGAACATTGTATTTTGAAAATATCTATTACCAGTGGGTGAACTAACGTTGCTCTCTACGAGCAAAGGTATAATTCAGGAACACTGTATTTTTAAATTTTTTTTTGAAAAACAATTAGTAGGGCATAGGGCTTCTTGACTATTTGACCCAATTGCTTTGCCATGGAACTATCATTCACCCTGATTCGAATTCGGCTGAAGGTTTTTCTTCCGGATACGATTCTCTTGGTTTAACTAAGTAGCGATGACATGTCTTAACTGATTAGTAATTTAAAGAAACTTTCTTGATAAGTAAACTACTTTGGGCATTGCAAGTCATGAATTTTTCACAGATTTGATATGATTATGGAGTTTTAAGAAATAGCTTTAAGTGCTGTTCTCTGATTGGTTCAGGCTGGTTAGGAGGCGGTGACCTAAACTGAAGCTAAATTTTATTTTCTCATATCGTAATCAGCTTTGATGGGTTTTCCACTTCGCTAATTTCCTTTATGTATAATTTTTATTGAACTTTGAACTATTACGACATAGGCAAATTATAATTTTAATTCACGTATTTGATGTGAATGGGAAAATTTTGCATCTTCATGTGCTGTTTTCTGGATTGTCCACCAGATTAGTGGGAGGTTCCTTGGAGTGAAGTTACTTATTCCACTACTTATCTCAAAGTTTTAATTGTTATTAAGACTTTGAAAATTTCATTTTGATTCCATATTCTCTTTTGTTAGGAGATAAGGTGAATTTTGTTTTTGCTATGAACTCTAATAAGCCAAAATTGGCTTGGTCTTTCATTTTGGATATTACGCTTTTTCCGAAAATGTTTTATTCTAAACTTCCAAAACTTTGATTCGATCTCATACCTTCTGCCAAAATGACAAAATGTGTGTGGTAAAGACGTTACAATGTGCTCCATAAAACCAGATGCAATCCTTACATTACTTGTGAGTGGACACTGTAGGGAAATTCATGTTTTTTCCACCCGTAGAATATTATTCATCTTCCTTTAGGACAGGAAGAAACTCAGGATTAGGATTGTTACAAATGAATTTTTTAACTGGGTTTTTATGATATAAATTAATACTTTTTTTCTCTCTGTAAAGTTCCCTGATAAATTTTTGAAATTTCCCGAAATCAACTGTAATATTTCCTGGATTACAAGAAATATAATTTAACGGAATTAAATTCGTCTAATATGTGATAGAGAAATTGAATGAAGACTCTTTCTGAGTTCTGCGTAACCGGTTGTTGACTGATTTTAAATACAGCTCAGATGATTTGAAAATTCTTATGCGTTGTTTAGTCTCTTTCTCCATAATAATGCATAAAAACGAAACATTTTCACAATAAGTATATAGGTTTTTTGCTTTCATAAGTTTAATTTTTTTTTCTTTTTTTAGATTTTAAAACAAAAATTTTCAAACGATAAGATTCATTTCCTTTCATCCCTTTTGAAGCCAGTGATGTCTGTGATTGCATTTAACCTTAATCTTTTAGGTACAGCTTATTTAACTCATGGATTACATCACATCTCAGAACAATGTCACTATATATATGCCCTGTAAATAAATCATTATTATATAATTGTTATTAAAATATAAAATGCTTTGTAGTGGGAGAAAAAAGAATTAAAATTATTTTTTATAGCTAAATGCAGCTTTATTTTATGCCCAAAAATTTTACATATAAAATATACACATGTCTTACCTTTTCATTGAACAGATATCTCTACTGTATTAAATATTAAGAAGATTTTTATAGATTAATATGCTTGAGGTGGTTCACTTCATATTCGTTTCAATCAGCTCCATTTGTGTTCCGATGGAAATCTCTGAATTAGAGGACTCAAGCCCTCCTAATTAAAAAAAAGTTTGAATCCTATTCATAAACGGCTACAAACGTCCATGCTAACCGTGGGTCTCGAACTCTGGTACCAAATGCCAGCGATCTAGCCATTCAGCCATAGTCTGGTCCGGTGAAATTAAGAACTCTCATATTATGAATCTGTTTCGTATATTTTCCTTCAATACAGTATCAGAGCCCAAAAAAAAATCTGTAAAGGGAAGGCGCCCGCATTTCTGTCTGTAGATAATACCATCGCGGTATAATATGAAAGACCCATATTTAGCGGTAATTTACCGAAGTCCCTGCCTGTTTCCTTTTGGCAAAGATACTGTCCCAGGCCCTGATTTTCCATTAGGCCCAGGCCTAAGGGTCCTCGAATGTTGCCCCCCCCCCAAAAAAAAAAAAATTTATTTTAAAAGAAAAAAATTTATTTTAAAAGAAAAAATTCCCAATTCAAATTTGTTTTCATTTTACCTATTTTAATAGCAATTTTTTTTATATATCCTTTCAAATTTGATTCATTGGTTCATCATTCGTATAGTTATATGCAGGGCTAGATTTGAGGCGGAACGCGCCGGACGGCGTTCCGGTACGCATATAAGCAAACTGTACTTGGATAGAAACCTGGATGCTGTCATCATGCAACTCAGAACGCTATTTTTCAGCCCCCATATGACTATGAGAAACAAAGTGCTACTTTACAAACAATGTGTACTTCCCGTCGCCCTATATGCTGCTCCTGTGTGGTTTTCCGCCGCACAAACCCATATTAAAAAAATAGAAATCTTCCAGAATAAAACTCTCAGGCGTATCCGCCGAGCATTCCGTTACCTGTCGAATTCGACTATCAGACGTGACTTCGACATTTCAACTTTCTCGAAACAGGCTCATAAAATTTGTAAAAAATTTTATGAAACCCTTCCTAACATTCGTAATGAAGTACTCGCAGAATTGCCAGATTATGATCATTCTCTCCCTGCTAATCGTAAACGCCCTAGGGCGTGTCTCCTTAGGAGCTAACATTAACTACCGCATCGCGATACTCTTTCTATCTTGCACACCTGCTTATGTCCTGCCGTAGCGCAGAGGCATCGCGCTGATCTGTGAAACCCTGAGTTGTGGGTTCGATCCCAGGTGGTATCGCACCTTCCAAATTTTTTATCTTGATATTTCTTTTTCCCCCGTGCAATTCTGCTTCCTACTCATTACGAATTGTATGACCCTGAAGAGGGCCTTTTTTTTTATCTTTTGGTGAGGGCCACCTAACTTATTCCTATTTCTTGCCTTGTAGCTTTAAACTTAAATTATTAATTTTTAAACTTATTAATCTCTACTACTTGTTAAATTCCTAAGATATTATTCCCCACCCTTTTAATTATTGAAAGTTTAACTTAATTTACTAGTAATTTTATTGATGTAACCCCACTCTTAATTACCTAATTACCCTTTAAACTTTAACTACTGAGCACACTATCATCGATTACATGACATCTTGCGTACTGGAGATAAAACCACATGGCCAAGGAACTCCATTCATCTCTATATTCTGCTCAGAAACCTGGAGGATAATGCGCGCTTATCATTGGTCGAATCGTCCTGTCATTCATTCCAATTCCTGAAAGGCGTTCTCCTTTCGACCAAAGCCAAAGATGTATCGCTTTTAAGGAGTATATGCGCTCATGATGATTTCACTCATCAATTTTTAATAATATACTGTTATGCTCTATGCTAAAATACTTAATATAGGAAATACCATTAGTTTCGTAGCCGATAAAAGGCTGTATGTGAAAAACACGAAATTTGACGATAAGTACAACGCATTTGACATAAAGCCACGGTGAAAATACGATTAACACAAGTTAAAATGCGTACAAATTTCAAATAAATTTTGAAATAGGCGAAAATAAAGTTTTAAAAATTGCCAAAAAATCACAGCAATTGAAATTTTTTTTTTTTTTCTTTATCCAATGCGGAGGCACTTGTAGCAATTGAAAATTAAGCTGTGAAAATATGCTTGTGTGTGAAAACGGTAATGCCATCTGTATGAAGATAGGGAAAGTAATAAAAGTTACAAAGTAAAATTGTAAGAACTCCTTTAAACTTTATACCAACTCATCGCTGTTATCGATCAATTCGAAAGAAAATATGGAAAGAATATTCGTGTTTTTCTAAAACAGCTGCTAGAATGCTGAAAAATTCTTAATATGCTGTTTTTTATAATGGAAAATTGGTTTATTTTCCATTTAATGCACTATAAAATTACAATAATTTAAACTTATTTAATGTTGTATAAACCAAGTTAAATTTCTGTTATTTTTTACACCAGTTTATTTAATGTTTTATTTAATTTTGCATTTTGTTGGTTGTTTTGAATAAACAAAAATATCTTGCATGTCACATTTTTTTATTGAAAGGAAAAAAAAATTAAAACAAAAAAATTTAATTTTTCCCTTTTGAGGTTTTTTTTTTTAATAACCACACTCACACTAGGTTTTAACTTTATTAGCATTTGTTTTATTAATGCAAGAATTATTAATTACATGAAAATTCAGAATGCTACATAGTATATTTTTTCTTCAGTGAATGTAAAAAAAATAAACAACGTGAGCTAATGTCCATGACCATGCATTTTTGCATTTGGTTGATTAAGCTTTATATTAGTACATAAGGAATGGCTTCTTTTTCTTTTTACTGATACACCTGAAGCTGGATACACCTTTTTACTGATACACCTGAAGCTACGGCCAGATAGTAAACGTTTCGAACCTCTTGTAACTTTTAAAGATCTCCTGGCAATAGATGTTGGTTGAACATGGATTGACGCGCCAGCTCTGCCGAAGAGAAATTCTGTTACAAGCAGTATGAAGGAATTCTTCCCACTGGCCCTCAGAACTGATTTTATTCAACTTGGAATAAAATTTTTATGTCCGGTTAAAGATTATTTATGCAATTATTTATCCAATTATTTATCCAATTATTTTTGTCCATTATGGACTTTAAGCTACTTCGTATCAGAATTTTCAACAATAACATTCTGAAACTGAACAGGGAAGTCTTCATTTCTAACATCCATACGTCTCAATAACAAATCCATTTTGTCAAGATGGCGTTTGTTTTGATCGCATTACAGCGCTTTGAATAGAGGCGGGATAACAGCAGCCAATGACAAGAGCGCATTACCCGCCAGATTTCTATCCAAGTACAGTTTGCTTATATGGTTCCGGTACCTCTCTTTAGGAACCTCTCTTTATCAATAATCTGGAATCCCCCCCACACACCCCGGAAGGTTACCGTTCCGGTACCTCTATTTCTAGAAATCTAGCACTGGTTATATGTATAGTTCATCATATGTATATTATAGCGTATATAAGGGATTAATAAGTTTTTTGGTTGCATTGTATTAGTGTTTTAATGATGAAGTTAATATGTTGTATTGCTTTTTGTTATTTGATAATGTTCTAGGCTTCTACGCTTCAAATAGCCAATTCTTGGTAAAATGGTACTTTCACAATGATTCATGATTATTTTTTTTGTGTGTCAATTTTGGAAATTTTATGCCCACATCAGTGTTTGCAGACGGAAATAACATCTGTGAAAAACTGAGTGACGTTAACACGTCTCGCAGACTTCAGACCACAAATATTCCATAAGACCTTAAGAAAATGGTGTCTAACTGCACTTCCTGGGCCTCGTCCTCTAGTGCAGACTTTCAGAGAGTAAGCAGCGGCGAACCATGATTTGACAGAAAGTAGGAAAAGGAGAAAAGTGATTGGAGTGCTCAGGATCGCTCAGGATTGAGTTCGAAGTAGGCAAAATGAGCAAGCAACTTGCAAGGACAGTAGTTCAATTGGCAGCATATTTCCCTGTTGACTTACTCAGCAGATCAATCATCCGCTGCCCGAACGCTCTGCACCTCCAATGACCCGAATCCTGGTCGTTCGCGAAAGACATCTATAGCAGTTCCGAAGTCGGCCTTTCAGAGAATTGGGTCATATTGAAGAAACAGCTCTGCAAAAGAGTCGATTCTTATTTAAATATCTGGATCTTCAAAAAGTGTCGAATCTTTTTGAAAGACCTGTATCTTCAAAAAAAGATTCAAATCTGAGTGATCCGGGTCATAAAGATCTGTTTACAGTCGGCTAAGATCTACCTCGGTCTTTCCGGCCTGCGGTGAACGATATGGGAGCCGCCAGATCCGAGATACTGAGATCCGGATCAGTCGTTCATTTCAAACAGCCGTTCAGGGCGAACGGCTCTGAGCTGATTTACCCATCTCTGCTTCTAGGTAAACAACTTCTGTTTCCCTGAATGTTTTGCTAACATATTCTTGTTCTTCAATATTTGCTACCTTAGCTCTCTGATTTGTTTGAAATTATTTCCTTCTCTATTTTACTTTCGGTTCTTCCTTCTTAATATTTTTGGGATTGTGCCAGCAATCTATAGCTTTATGTCCTAGTTAAAAACAAATATAACAGATAATTTTTCTGGCAGTGTTTCTTTTAAAATATTCTTCTCTCTGATGAATCCTGAATGGTTTAGAAGTTTCTTCTTTCGTAATGTTCAAATATCTTTCATGATAAAGTCTGAATGTTCGCGTATACTTAGGTTTTCTAAATTAGCTAATTGCACCGCTATGAGATTGTAAACTTCAGGTAGGTCTCTTATGATACAATCTAGAAATTCTTCATCGTCAATTGCCGCTCCTAAATTTCTAACATGCTCTAATAATTTTTCAACTCTCAATAGATATTCCTTCCAATTTCCCCCCTTCTTCATATACAGTCTTGAAACATCGGTTTGTGCTTTTGTAATTCGTTTTACTAAATCTCCTTCATGTCTCACATGCAGAGAGTCCCAAATTTCTTTGCTTGTTTTGCATGTTAAAATTAGAGATACCAAAGTGTCACTCATAGAACAAGTGAGAATACCTTTTGCTTGTGCACCAAGCTTCTTCCATTCCTTCCTTTCCATTTCATCATTCGTCGGTTCAGTGATTAAAAAGGTATCTAAATCTTTGCCTTCAAGAATAGACTTCATTCTAAATTTCCGTGGCGAAAAAAAATCTTTCCATCAAATTTCGGAATCTGAAAATTCTCCATTTTCACCACTTCGGTTTTCCCGAAAACGAAAGTCTTTTTGTTTTGAAAAATGTTCTAATTTCAGCCGTATCCACTGAAACTAAATCAGATTTAAAGTACACTCATGGACAAAAAAATTAGCGCACCAAGAAGGACTCGTCAAAACGAAACGAAATTTTACATACGTAATGACTACTTTGATATAAGTAAATGATAAGAAAATCAAAGAAAAAGGATAATTTATTTCAGAGAAAAAGGCAAAAGAACGGAGGAGTTAATACTCCGTTGGACCCCCTCTAGCGCGAATGCACGATGCGATACGATCGGGCATTGAGTCATACAAGTTCTGTATGATGTCTTGAGACATTTCGTTCCAAATTTGCTGTAACCTTGCCTCTAGTTTGTTCAAACTCGTGGGATGCCCAACTGGTCGTCCCAAATGATCCCAGATATGCTCGATTGGAGACAAATCTGGGGATCGGGCAGGCCAAGGAAGGGTAGTAACAGTGCGGAGACAGTCTTGTGACACCCTTCCCGCATGAGGCCGAGCATTGTCTTGTTGAAAAATGGCTCCTGGGAGCCGTTGCATGAGTGGCAACACATGTGGTTGCAGGATTTCATGAACATACCGCTGGGCTGTCATGGTGCCACGGAACAATACTAGGGGTGACCGTGTATTGTAGGCAATGGCACCCCATACCATCACACCAGCTGTGGGAGCGAGGTGTCGCTGTACAGCAAAGGCCGGATTGAAGCGTTCACCACGGGCTCTCCACACACGAACACGATTGTCATCACTGCCGAGATTGAATCTGGATTCGTCGCTAAAGACGACCTGGTTCCATTCCGCTGCAGTCCAGTTTCCTCGTGCGCGGCAAAACTCCAAACCGAAGCGTCGATGGGTGGGCGTCAAGGGCAGCACATGTAATGGGCGCCGCGAAACCAACTGTCCTCCAGCCAGGCTCCTTCGTATGGTTCGAGAAGACACAGAGGCCCCTAGTGAAGGTGCTACCTGTGCCTGGATGGCGGCCGATGAAGCAGTTGGCTGTAAGCGGTCATCTCGACGACTGGTCTGTCGAGGGCGTCCTGAGCCTGGTCTTCGTGTACATGACATCTCTCGGGTCCACTGGTCCCAACACCTCCTCACAACACAATCAGAGCGGCCTAATTGACGAGCTACTCGCCTAGCTGACCACCCAGCTTCCATCATCCCGACGATTCTCCCCCTCTCAAACTGCGACAACTGCTTATATTGTCTTCGAACACGGCGTAATGGCATGTCTATCTCAGCTCTTCCTTTGTAAATGATTCAGCACACTCAAACAAGCTTTGGTTACCTGTTTTATACTCCACAGAGTACGATGTTCAATGCCCTCTACCGTTTATACGTAATGCGCAATCACGCTGCATTTCTAATCATTTGCATATCTCCCCGACATGTACCTTCATTGCAAGTTTCGTTACAATCCCGCAATTATTTCTTGGTGCGCTAATTTTTTTGTCCATGAGTGTATTATCTCCGGAGTTAAAACATTATTTTCTTCCATCGTAGACTACCATACCGAGTTTCTATATTAGGTTTCTGTATTGGGTTTCTATCCTGGGCCCATAACTTCTGTAAGAGGAAAAAGTAATTCCCGCCATTCATCTTTTCAATCTTTTTTCTACGACTACAACACACCGTTGCCACACGGGCAAGTACAAACATTATATTTACTGAGTAAGAAACAAACTAAGGGGGAAATGCAAGTTGATGGTAATAAAATTATCCCACAAATTCACAGACTCTGGTACCGAATGCCACCGACCTAGATATTCGGCCATCGTTCGAGTTCATAAGTATGATTTTACGAGATTCTTAAGGGCAGATCTATTACGCCATTTAATTTTCTTCCAAGAACGTCCACATTTTGCATACAGCCTCACTCTTTTTAAAAATAAATCTGAAATCAGGCATAAATTTTACTAATTCAATGAACTTGAGCTGATACATAATACGCATGATGCAAACATAAAGGAGCAATAATTATTGATGGTGCCAGAAGTTAACTAAATTTTACAAATCTCTATAAATATTAATAATTTACTACCAAAGAGTAGATATAATACGCAAATCAAAAAGAAAAAAGAAAAAGAAAAGTGGTCAACATCGCCTGCAGACGGAATCATTAATCATAATTGGGAGAGGACAACACGCCTCGCAGACACCAGACCACCGTAGAAAACCTTAGGAAAAACTGATATATGTACCGAATTTTGCTCACATGGAAAAATAGTGGTAACTAATTTTTTTTAATCAAAAAACTCTGTATTGTAACTGAGAACTTGCAGGAAGTTCTCCTACCCAGCAGGCATATTATCAAATAATCTATCTCGATGAAATTAGGAATTCTCATGATAGGAATCTGATGCGAAATATTTTCCTTCTTTCAAGTGTCTGAGTGTTAATGTACACTGCTGGCCACTGTAAATGCAACACCCTGAAGGAAACATGCAAATAACATGAAATTTACAACATGCATTAGCGGAGGTGAGATATGCAAATGATTAGAATTTCAGCGCAGACGCACATCACGCGCGCCTGTGGCGCCACTTCAAAGCGCTATTTAATTCTTGGAGATTTCGACGATTTCAAGTTCGGAAATTGTGTTTTTCTTGTGGTTTTTTCAAAAAAACGATCAATTATGCCTCGTCGAAAACAGCGATCATCTTTTGATCAAGTATCCGAGTTCGACAGAGGAAGGATAGTGGCCTACCGAGATTGTGGATTATCTTTCAGGGAAATCGGTAGTCATGTTGGACGAAACCAAACAACTGTAATGCGGATATGTTATCGTTGGATGCAGGAGGGTACGACGGACCGGCGTGTTCGATCGCATCCACCTCAGCGCACCACTTCACGTGATGACAGGCAAATTGTGCGAATGGCAGTGACGGATCGCTCAGTCACATCACGAACCATAGCACAGCACATGCAGTCTGTAACGCATCATCCAGTGTCTGCGCGTACCATTCGACGCCGTTTACAGCAGAGTGGTCTCTCCGCAAGACGTCCATTGCTTTGTCTACCCTTGACGCAGTACCACAGACGTCTCCGCCGCCAATGGTGCGATGACAGAAGGATGTGGACGGCAGACTGGAATGAAATTGTCTTTACTGACGAGTCACGCTTCTGTCTGCAACACCACGATCGCCGCATTCGAGCCTGGAGACACCGTGAAGAGAGGATGCTGAACAGCTGCATTATGCACCGCCACACTGGTCCTGCACCGGGTATTATGGTATGGGGCGGTATTGGATATCACTCTCGCACACCTCTAGTACGCATTGCCGGTACTTTATACAGCCAGCGCTACATCTCCGAGGTGTTGGAGCCAGTTGTCCTTCCTTATCTTCATGGCTTGCCCACAGCCATATTTCAACAAGATAATGCGCGACCACACGTGGCACGCATTGTCCAACGGTTCTTCGTCAATCGCCAGATTGAATTGCTTCCCTGGCCGCCTCGCTCTCCGGATCTTTCACCGATAGAAAACATGTGGTCCATGGTTGCTCTACGATTGACCCAGATTCCATCCCCAGCTACCACAGAAGATCAACTTTGGCAAAGTGTGGAAGCTGCTTGGTCTGCTGTAGCCCAAGAACTCATCCAAAGTCTCTTTGAATCAATGCCGAGGCGTGTGGCAGCGGTGATCTCCAACAATGGCGGCTACTCTAGCTACTGATTTTGGCAGGAACCACACTTCACAGAAGTCTATAAATTTAATCATTTGATACTTGGTCAACATGTTATCTACAAAATAAATTTTGTTGTGATATCTCTTGTCTTTCTTGGTGTTGCAATTTGGGTGGCCAGCAGTGTAATTGGGCCGATTCGTGAAGAGTAGTACATTGCGTTAAAAATATTTATCAAGAATTTACTTGCCACACACTTTCCGATTAAATAATACATTTATTTAAATACAAGAGAGCGTAGATTGGAACATGACGGCACTACATCTTCGCCTGTAGGGCTGGAAAATATTTAGATTTTACAATCATTTTGCATCTGCGGCAATACTATGTTTGTTACATATCCATGGGCGTTTATATTCCTCGTGAGAAAGGTGGTGACCTAGGAGAGCATATATTTCCTTAAATCAATTTTAAGAAGATTAATCACAGTCTCTCGCAGCACATGCAGCCACGTGGTTCAAAAATATTTATTCTTAAGCTGACGGAAAAGTTGCACACTCACGGAAAGTCAATGAGCATTCATTGCCGCGCCTATGGGGACCGTATTGTTCAATTAAACCAGTTCCCAAGGCAGTCCGCAGAACGTCGACTTCCCTATTTACTCCTGTGGGAGCCCAGAGTCCTAAGTGGACGCTTTCACAGCAAGATATAACATAGAAATTTAAAAAATGAAAAGGAAGTAGTGGTTAACATCGCCAGCAGGCGTAGATATCAGGTTTCTTTTGTTGTATACAAAACACCTCGCAGACATCAGACCACAGAAGAAAATATCATTACCCCTAATATTTATAACTAGTGTTATTAGCCCGCCAAAAATGACTTGCTAATTTTAATTTTTACCAATTTACATCTGCAAAGTCAATATTATTTGTATACTTAATAGCTTCTCTACTTTCTTTTATTTAAATTATACACATTTTTAATTATTTAAAATTATGCAATATCAGCACTATTATGATCCATTTAAGATGCAATTTTTTAAAAATTTAAATAAAATCTGAACTCCACATAATAGCATCACTTTACTTAATTCTATTACATGTATTAATTATGAAATATTAAATTCTGTCTGTTAACAGTATCAAACGTAATAAGGAAACGTATTAAAGTAAATTTTCCCGTAACGCTAAATAATTAATACATTAACTGCGGTGGAAAAATCTAGGGTAGGACTGCAGTTTAGGGTGCCCCTTGTTTTCTTGGCGCCAATAGTGCCCCGGAATTTGATCGCCAAGTGTGCGATTTTTCTCACGCGTGCGGCAATGTTATTACTCCTGCAAATTTTTGACCTGTTTGTCATGTGATTATTTTGTGACGCATATATCACGATGGATGTTTATTGCCGCAATATTAAATGGCACGTTTGCACTATTGGCGCCAAAGAAACAAGGAGCACCCTGAAGTGCATTTTAATAAAATTCTACCAAGCTACGAATGGAAAGCTTCTAATTTGTCTCTTCTAATTTATTTCTTTTTTGCTTCTTCTAATTTATAAACTTCATACATTGTGTTAAAGATTTATTTATACCGCTGTATTCGGACAAAGCTAGTTCTGCCTGAACTAAGTACCCATGTTTTCTGTCTTAAGTTTCAGAATTTTTTTGATAATTTAAAAATTTGTACTCCATACGTTTGCAAATGTAAAAATTTGGTACAATGCAATTGTGCATAAAATTTATCTATATTGTGTTTTTTTACCATTTTAATACTTATAGTTTACGCTTTTTATTGCATTTGCATAGCTTTTATGGATGTTTATCGTAAAAAAAAACAAAGGGGAACCCCGAAGTACATTTTTGCTGCACTTGAGGGTGCCCCCGGAATTTGGTTCTTTCTCTGTCTTAATAAACGCCAAGTGTGCGAGTTTTCTCACGCGTGCGCCAATGTTGTTACTCCTGTGGCACGTCGGCACTATTGGCGCCAAAAAAAAAACAAGGGGCACCCTAAACTGCTGTCCTACCGAATTTAGTTGTTTCATAATTTTAATTCATAAATGAACACGCGCCAAATATAAACCATAGAGGTTTTCGGTATTTTTCATTTAAAGATGTTACAAGTTGAAAAATATTTTTATATATTTTGATCGAGAGGAAAATATAATATAAAAATATTTCAACAATTAAAGCTTAAATTCAAATTATTTTATTTTTAAAACGCGGTAATCAAAGTACATTTGAATATGGCAACAAAAAGGAAAAAGCGTTCCAGACAAAGAGATATATGTGTGCTATTATTATTTTAATAAGCTTTGTGAACATTTAAAAATTTTCTAAAAGCTAAATTTTTTTTTATTAAAAGGCTCACTGTATTCTAATTGAGAACTTGGAGGAAGAAAAGATAAGGTGATATAACTACAGTGAAACTTCTCTAGCCGGCCACCCGTATTCGAAGGACACCTCTCAGAACGGAAACTATTTTCAGAAGTATTATTGGCCGTCATAGTGAAATCCACCCCTATTCGATGGCCACCCCTCAAAACGGCCACTTTTTTGGGAACTATGACAGGCCGTATCATAACATTTTCTTGCTCTTCAGCGCCTGATCGAAAAACACTTTCGGGAAGGGACAGGTGCCCACGTATCTGTATGTTGTTACAGTAAAACCTCGTTTAAGTGGCCCTCGTTTCTCCGGATCTGATTTGTAGACTTCTTTTTATTTAATGTTCACATTAGATAATTATTTTTAACTATGATATCAAGAACGTAACTATAGGTACGCCAAATAGTCGCTTTTTAGTTTGATTCAATGTACAGTTCCTGCATAGATTGATTGTACAATAAATTACGGTAATGAAATGCTTTTTGTTGATTTTAAGAAAATTTTACTAGAGTGTCACAGGGCATTGGCGTGGATTGACTCACCAGCTACAGAGGCTGTTCGCACATTTTTTAGACGATTTTGGTAAGCGGTAATAAAAAATCGTTTGATGCAAAAGAAATAATTGCAATTGTACTATGTTTTTAAAAGTCAAAATTATCGTTGAGGCTTGAAAGTTTTGTTTTTAATCAAAATGGCATTTTTAACAAAGCAGTGGTTCGAAGGCTACATTTATGCTCTTTCCGAAGAGAAATATGCATACTCCGTTATCCAAAAACGATGTGAGAGTCATGGTTTTGTGATATCTAAAGCGTCGATGGGTAATATCGTCAACAAGAAAGGAAAAAAACCGTCAAATTGGAGCCTCAAGTGGGACAAAAATTCCAAACAAGTACCCAAGGAAAAAACGGACATATTCGACTATTGTAAAGGTACGTTGTTTAATGTTAAAAGAAAATCCCCCTAGTCAAAGGACAGTTGCAAAATCATTAAAATGCTCAGTGTCCACTGTAAACAAAATGATAGACGTTGATTTAAATCTTAAGAAAGCGAAAAAACGCAATGTGCATCGTCTTCTTCCAAATCATATCGCTGAACGCAGGACACGCTGCAGAATTCAATATGAGAAACACTTATCCAAAGAAAAATGGAAAACAATTGTCACAATAGATGAATCATAGGTGTATTTAAATGATTACAACAAAAAAAGAGCCATTTATTATCATAAAAGGGGAGAAAAAAATTTAAGTACATGTTTCAAAGAATCGAAAGAAAGTTTTTCTAAGGGATTCATGATTGTTGCTGGTTTTTCTTATAATGGCAAGTTAAAAATAAAGAGAGTGGAAAAAAATGTCTAGATTAACTCCAAATACTATCAGGAACATATTTTATCGCCAATTTTTCTGAATGAAATACCATCGATTTACCCACAGTGCCAACAATCTGTGAGATTCCATCAGGACAAAGCTAGCAGTCACACATCAAAATCCACTGTAAATTTCCTAAAAGAAATGGAACAAAAAACTGGTATCAAGGCCATATCCTTCACTGATATCCCTACTAAATCTCCCGATGTATCACCTATGGATTTTTGTGCTTTCGGACTTTTAAAATCTGCATTATCCAAACGTCGTCCCAAAACCCTTACAGGACTCTGGAAAGCTGTTCAGGAGGAATGGGATAGAATACCTCTTCTGACACTTCAAAAGGCATTATTATCCTGGAAATTGCGGTGTCGAAAGATAGTTCAGAATAAGGGATGTCAAATAGAATATTTAAAACACAAGAATTTTATGTAGTTTAGTTTTGTGAATACAATATACATCGTCTAAAAATGTGTGATCAGCCTCTGTATTTGTGCTACAAACGAAATGGCAAGCGATGATTTGGCGCAAGTGGCTGCAGACGACCTTCTGCAAATGTTAGGAACAATAAGTGGGTGCTGAGATGTTGATACGGAAGGCGTCAGTAGGTGGCTGAAAGACAATATTGACGGTGGCTACGGCACTATGACGGAAGAAGAAATTGTAGCAGCATGCACATCTACAGCAGACAGCGAGGAAGATGATGACGTGGACGAGGAGGAAGCGATCACACCGCCACAGCGGACGACACATGCAGATGCTGCTCACCAGTTGATAAACATCATGTCGTACTTGGAGCATCAGCCCGACACCACTTCGGCTGAACTATTAATGATTCATTGTTATTCATACTATCATTCATTGTTATTAATTTTTATTTCCTTTAATTTATATCTGTATATTAATTATGGTTATTTCTATTATGTATTATTAGTAACGTTTTAAAATTATAATACTTTTAATAAAAAAACTTGTTATCAACCTTTCATGATCTGTTGTTTTATTACTGACATTTAATTTTGTTATTAGTTTTCATTGCTTAGTAATAATTTCAAAAGTTGTTATCAAAATACTTGTTAATTAAAATATTTTGACGAAATCATAAAAATTTGTGTTCAATATTTTTAAAACACATTCTATTTAAAAACACGATTAATTACATTACAAAACAAAATCAAATATTTTCTGATTGTGTTTATTTTTAGTCAAAATACATAACGTGTATCATGCTAGTAAAAACGTTACAGAGGATTACTATAATTAACTAATCTCATAAATTTCTGATCCCCTTTCTCTGATCCTTTGTCTGATGCAACTGTGATAAAGTTGGGACGATCCAAATGTAGGGGATAATGATCGCAAAATCTATTGAGAGACATATTTCATAAGTATGGTATTAAGCCGTCTATTTTAGCACAAAAAAAAACGATGGAGCGGTTAAAACCTTTCCGCATGGTTAAACGGTGCGTAAAATTACGCAATCAGCAGCAGAACGTACGAACGGATTTTCGAATTATTGATTATCCATTATCGCGTAAGAATTACAGAATAGTAAGAATCCCTATTCAGTTTCAAATGTTATTATCAAACTACTTGTCGATTAAAATATTTTGATTCAGGCCACAGAAACTTATTTTTTTAAACTCATTTTATTTAAAAGATTAACTACATTACAAGAAGACGTTGGGTGAAGTGGCCCGGTTGGTACAGACAGCGAGCCGGTGATCTGAATGTCCTAGGCTCGATGCTAGTCGCTGAAAAATCCACTGCCGTGTACACTAACGGCGGCTGGTGCACGAAATATCTGTCGTGGCTGCAATGTCCTCCAAGTTCTCAAATTTGCCTCTGGAGGGGCGGGGTCAAGTACTTCCGGTCTCTTAAGGAGACCAGTAATACCACGATGAAAACAGGCAAATGTCTAAGGACAAGGCCACTTCATTGGGAAAAATAAATACAAGACGAAATCCATTATTCTCCGATTGTATTTTTTTCTGTCAAAATACAGTGTATTTTGAATTGTAATTGTGTTTTCTTGGCCAAAAGAAGTGTAATATGCAAGCAGGAAACGCATTGCTGAATATCACAATAATTTATTAACTTCTTGGATTTCAGTGGGTATATTAATGGTCTACTCCCAAATAGCAGAAATAATAATTCTCATAATAGTTGCCGTGATCTGTGTATGCCTCTGTCAAGTAAAGCTTCCGGAGCGACCGCTTCACAAATATATCCGCCTATATAAATCTCACGTGCAAAAATACAATAATAAACAGAAATTAAAAACACCAAAATCGTTTGCTTAACAAATTTGTAGGTTAAGTTAATTGTTATTCAATGCACGTGTATACAGCTTTAAAATTCTTGTAAATAAAAAAATTCTGAAACGCGATTGCAGCGCTGCCTACCGGATCCAATTATTGGATACACGTGTATACATCATTAAAATTCATGAAAATAAAAAAATTCTGAAACGCGATTGCAGTGCTGCCTAAATAGACTGCAAAAATTTTTTGCACGTGAGTAATTTGTATGATTTTTTAATCTGATTTTCTTTAGTTTATATATTTTATTTTTGCTTAATATATTTATACATAGCATATTTATAGCATATTAGTTAGATTGTATAAGTCGGATTGAAAAATCAGCGGTAAGCATGCTTTTTTTTCCAAGAAGACTTTTTTTAAATTATAAACTCGGATTTTTACAACATTTTTAATTATAACATCGGATAGAAAAACAACTAATATTCTGTAAAAATTTCTAATATTTTAACAAGGTTATGTACCTTTTTTTATTGGAACAGTTAAATTATTTACCGTCAAGTTTTGACGAGTACTATCTAGTACAATAGATGAAGAAACACGAAAATGGCTGACATCGTCTGCAGACGGAACAAACAAGTGTTCATTTTTATGATCTAAACGACTTGCAGATAGATCCCAGACCACTACACTTATGTTTGCGTAACAAATATTTATAATACTTTAAATAAATATAGAAAAATTGTTGATAGCTAAACACTTTGAAACAAAAATGCTCTCTATATTAGAGAGGAACCTAAAAGGAGGTTGAGATGACATAACAATTAGGGCTGAAGGTTTTTCACAGTTCTTTTTTTATGGTTAATGCAATTGTGATGAAATTTGAAAGATTCAAATTTAGGGGATAAGATCATAGAAAGTGCTGAGTGAGACAGTTCATAAATATGATATTAAGCCGTCTACCTTAGCATAATACAACTATGTAACGTTTAAAAGCTTTCCTTGTGATTTTTGTTAAATCAGCTTAACTCCTCTTGTTAGTCTTCTTATCTTTCAGTAACCTAGAAGTGAGAGTTAAAAAAACAGTTATATTCTGTATGGCTTCAAATAAATGATGAAAGAAAAACGATTCGTACATATGAATAATTATCCAGTATCGAGTGATAATTATGAAATGGTTGAAAGACCTATGCAGCAACGTGACTGGTTACTCATGAGTACCTACAAAGGACAGTTGTGGTACGACCAATCACATCGATCAAAATCTGGATGTAATTCCATATCTTCATTTTGTTTGATTGTAACTGTGGGTCGTCGATACTGTAGAATGGCATCTGTAATAACAGTATTTATGTAGGATTAGATAAAATTACATTTTATATCCATTCATCTAAGATGGGTTTAACGGACAGCAACAGGGAAAAATTGGCACATTTTTGTTAGCCAGGGTGCAAGTGATATATCGCCAATTATGCTTTCTTAAGTCGTATTTTCAAATGTTTTGCTTAATTAATTGTAACGCACGCGATACGTGTGCTTGAATGAACAAAATATTTAAGTAAACATGAATTTTATTCCTTAAGTAACTATTTAGTTCTGAGGCCCATATCTTCAAAAGGACACTTCTTTTCGTCCTGACAGAAATTTAGCTAATACGATTTCAAATGGTGGTGTGCCGTTCCTCAATTTTTTTTGTGTCGCCATTGTGAGCTTCATCTCAATTGCTCTATCCTTTATGAGATTGGGAAGAAAGAAAGTACAGTTTGAGGTTAATTAGACTCCAAATTTTATTCATGTGACTTTCGGGGTTATTTAGCTGGGTCTCTGAACTTACTCATATTATCTCACATGATTCATAGCTGCTAATCCGCCATCTTCTTCCAACGTTTCGTGTGTGACAATACTTCTTTAAAATTTAGCCTATTTATTACCTATTAAACTAATTTCCTTGAGTTGTTAGGCTGACGACTTTTTATTCCTTCTAAATAACGCAAAACAATTAAAGAGGTATTGAAAATGTAGAACACATAAGAAAAGTATATCTTACTTTTAATATTTTTTCCGTTGGATACAAAATCGAAAGCTGCACTATGGAGCTTCAACATGGCTATCTTCAGGCATTATTTGCTGGACTGATTTGGGAAAAATTGTTTTAAAACTCGTTTGGGGATATGGCCACAAGTGTAAAGAAACCAGCCATTGGCAATAAGAAGTGATTAAAAGATATAGTTTTTAGTGGGCGTTCTGAAAATTTGGTGATCTATAAATAGATCACTGGGCGGTAACGGGTTAAATCAGGCTAGCAGAACCTCGGTTCTTAACCAGTCTTTCATCTACGATTGTTGGATGCTTTACTTCTTCTCTAACAGCAAACTAGATTACGAGTCACTTATTCACAAGGCTGCATAAACTGAAGGTCATCGAGCGCTAAACTACGTAATACAAACCATGCGAATGCCATTATGGCCCAGATCTCTGTTTAAGATGGTGACGGATTAATAAGTTAGACATACAGGGATTCAACCATGATGAGCGTTGAGCGATATGGCCTCACATAATGGCGACTTCCCGCGCTTAGGGAACTGTGGACATTAAAATTTACTTTTTTTACTTTTCATCATAGAGATATGAAATTTTGTACATATACACATTTCACTATAAACAAATAGAATACCTTAAAATAAATTTCCAATCTCATTATAATTTTAAGATTTTTTTAAAAATTTTAAATTTATAAACAAAATTTAAAAATGCTCCTTGCTACTTAATTTTTGAGATATTTCCTCGATTTTGCTTTTTGATCTCTTTATAACAAACAAATCTGGATATCAATTATTTAATCCCTTGAATAGTTAATTTTTGAGAGATTTTTTTTCTGAATTCCGTCCCGATTTTCATCAAAATTTTGCCTTTTGAAAAGTTATAAATCAAATTTAATTCCTTAATGAAGTCGAATTGTAAAATGCATTCCCAGTTTTTTTGCAAACAGCATCGGGATTCTTCCTTATCAATATCATGAATTTTGAAGAAAAATTAAGTAGCATGGAGCATTTAAAAAATCTAAAAACCTTGAAAAATCTGTTTTGAGAAAAACAGATTTAAAATTTATTACTACACTTACCCATTATAAATTACTTTGTAGAAGCTTCATAAATGATTTTTTACTTGAAAAAAATTATTTTGGTACTTATAATCTACAGAAATATATACATTTTTTACAATAACACATTCAGTATTACAGTAACGAGATTTGCTCAAATACAGGTCCACCGTTCCCTTAAACGAGAATATAATCTATTTTAGGAAAAATATAATCTATTCTAGAAGACGTATTTCTGCACCATAGGAAAATGTGGTTATAACTGCATTCCTTGGGCCATGCTGTCTAACACAGATATTTCAGATTGTGATATCGGGGAACCAGTAAGCAGCGAAGAGTGAAATGGAGTAAGATGATTGATTGGCTCCAGGATCCTACAGTTTTGTTTCCTCAAAGTGAAAAAGCAATCGTTGCAGTCAGAGTTGCTATCCCTAAACTTTCTTCTCTCAATTTTCTCTTCTATAGCTCCGCATTTTAACTCTCTCCCATTTCCGGGACGAACTGCTATAGTCAAGTTATCTTCTTTTCTACTGTTCATGCCCGATGCCGACTCACTTCGGTGAATCCAGGTGAAGGCATCGAACTCACGGATCATGAGCGCTCCAATCACTTTCTTTACTTCCTGTCCAATGATGGTCCCCCGCTACTTAGTATCTGAAGGCCTGCACTAGAGGTCGTGGCCCAGGAAGTGCAGTTAAACCATTACTCCTATGGTCCTATGATCAGAGCTTGGGAGGATGAAGAGATTTTTGTTGTCTGTGTAAGCTGGGAACCAATTACTAGTAACGAAGAGAAAAGGGGAAGAAATTGATTGGTTAGTTTGTCATTTATTAATATTTATATTCGTTTTCCCTAGAAAACTTAGTGATAAAATTTGTAACCAATATAGTAAAATGTGAAACCTATAGGTGCTAGCGTACTAGGTTCCGACAAGCACCTGGCATAGTGAAGGATTTTTCCTGACTTATAATTTCGATAACTTGGCTCTTTTTTGTCTCTTCCCTGACTTTTTAGTTCGGGTCTAGTTACCACTTTTTTTCTGAAAAGAAAAAAAGTGGTTCTCGCCAGTTTTTGGTAGTTTTTCGCAAATATTTAAACTATCACTTTTTATAGACAGCTTTTGGCTTTAAGTATTTTTTGCGCAACATTCGCAGTTACACTATTGTTTTAAAAGCTATTACTCGTAGAAACTCTGAACCCTTTATGGGGTTGGGGGAATCGAAAGGTTAGCTGAATACCTGAACTGGCTGTGCATCCCGATCCCATAACACACAGGTAGGAGGATCTGTGAGGCACTCACACTGACTCTCGTTCTACGCTGGGGCTGCTGCCACCCTTCGTGCCGAAGCGACCGGTTTCAAGCTGAGGTCCCCGGAAGTTCACCACTATCACGCCTGTGCCTGGATGAACGCATCTCGCCGCTCAGAGGAAAATTTGTGAATCAGTTCTGCCACGTGAAAGGGAACGGTTGTCCAGAGGGATGCCTTTGGATTGGAAATTGACGATTCACGGCCTACTTGGCCTGCACAACGTAGATGACAGAGGTTCAGAATGATCACTCTCAAGTCAATTGATACCCCAAATCAATCGAGGTTTCAATATTTCACGAGGTTTTTACGAAGTGGTTACTATTGTTAAACTTAGTGACAATCAGTAGAGTGTTGGTGACAGCATATAACGACAGAAACATATATAAAATAATCTTATTAATAAAAGAAAGTGTTTGCGTGTGTGTGTGCGTGTGTGTATGCGATCCCCAGGCGAATCTGTGAAACTTACAGACGTCAAATTTGGCAGACGGGTAGTTCAGACTATGGGAAGGTGCACCTCGAAGCCCGAATTTTAAATTTTATTCAAGAAAATTTTTTATTGTATGTTTGTGCGATATTTTATGTTTTTTTAACTTCAGATTACGATATCTCGTTATCTTTCTCATTCATATAAACCTCATTTCAAGTCTCTATCTTAAAATTTCGATTTTTAATTAAATTTTAAAGAACGATATTTCAACACAAATTTTATGTGGTTCTTTCAACGCGGTACTCTAGGCGTTGGAATCAATCATTCATAAGAAATGCGCATGCGCACAAGGAAACGTTTTATTTACTTTTGTCGGTGTTCACTTTTTCTGTATTCTGTCAATTTTTGTTTAATTTAGTTACTTTTTTGCATATTCTTTCTTTTTATGGTTCTGTCTGAAACTCTGGAATATTTTTTATTATCATTCTAATACTTCGAAACTTAACAATGTTTACCAGGGGTGTTTTAAAACAACTGTTAATTATGTTTGTGTTTAGCTTTTAGAAATAATAATTTTGTAAAGGTTTTTTTGGTATTTTATGCTAAAATAGCACTTACAAATCAAAAAAAGAAACAAAAACTTACCTGTAAATAGCATACCTTTTTTATAAATTGATCAATTTTAAGTAATTTTTAATGAAATTTAGCTAAAACATCTATCATTCTGCACAAAATCCTAAAGCTAATATTTTAAACTAATTTTAGCTTTTGATTGTGGAAATTTTTCATGTTAAAACATGTTAACAATATATTTAATATTCATTATTTTGTACGTCAAATATAGTTGCACATTAATTTCATAGAAATTTATGGTATGACTTTCTTAAGTAGCATGATTTATTTTTTCTCGATGATATCTTTTTCTTAATTGTCAAAATTTGAGAACATAACTTTTATAAATTAAAAAAAACACAAATAACAGTTTAGGTTAACAAGAATTATTGTCAAGAATTATATTTCACATGATTGGACAAGCCACAGGTCAAGAAGTGTTGAAATTTATGGAGGTAAGGTTAATTTTTTTTACATGCAGTAATTGTTTCATGTCCTGATTCATAATTTAGAATCGATAGCTGATTTATACCTCATTTATATTTTTAGAATTTAACTTCTTACTTCTGTTTTAACTTTCCTTTCTATTTTACCATCATGTTTTGTTTTGCTATTATTGAAGTGTGTAAAATATTTTTCATTGATTACTATGATTTAAAAATTTTTTTTGTATTATTGGCCTGTACTTTTTTTATTCATACTGTGTTATTCATACTGTTATTTTTTCTACGTTATTTATACTGTATGTAGTTTTTAAATTGATTTGGTATTGTTTACTTTTCAGCTTTTCCCGAATGATTTTCCGAATCTTTACCCCGGAAAGAGAAGCGAGACTAGAAGAAATCAGACAACAACAGCAAAGAATAGTTGGACAAAAACCACAGGATCGTCATGATTTGTTAGCAAGAGTGTTTCATCAAAAACAAAAATCACTTATGAGTCTCATCACAAAGGCAAAGATTTTTGGAGAAGTTAGGTGTCATATGTACACCATAATTGCAGTTTTGGCTGATTTAAACTCTGTATTCTCACATTTTGATGCCCCTGTAGCAGTAGTGGATTACATGGTTAACTGGAGTTACTCATTTTGTTCCATTTTAAAGGAATTAGGCTGTGGTTCATATGGGAATGGCGTTTAGAAACATACGGCATATGAGGCAGATATTACGGATCAAATAATAGCCAAAGATGACACCACTTCAGTCAGTTGTCACAAAACAACCGTCTCTGTCCACATGTTGCAGAAGCCTCGTCTACACGATTTCTTCATTCGGGAATGGCGTTTAGAAACATACGGCATATGAGGCAGATATTACGGATCAAATAATAGCCAAAGAAAGCAAGTGTCTATAGACAATGTGTGGATTATCCCGTATTGCCCTCTACTAACCACAATTTTCAATGCCCATATAAATGTAGAGTACTGTAATTCAGTTTTATAGTGTGGCGTGTGAGTGGAACACTGGTGTGTGGTTTTCAAATGATTTTAGCTTTTACTGGAAATTAGCAGAACATTAGCATCCAAAACAGTAATCGTTTGGAAAGTTTTTATTTATATACACAACTCACTACCATAATACTCTTAAAATTTATATTTTAACGCATTTCGGTTACTGCTGTTGTTTGTAAACACACGATCTTCATTGCCATGCTCATTTCAGAAATTTCTCATTGAGATGATGCTCATTTAATGCGTGTTTTCAAAAGTGAAATATACCATGTTCTGTAAATGCCCCGAAAATATTTCTATACTGGAGATGTAGACAGATTAAAGAATTTAAGTAAACTTTTGTGTAATTTATACATTTGTGTGTGTTAAATTATTTAAATTAATAGATTTATATTTTTTATACGTTTTATTCTTGCATTCTTTTAGGGATTTATAGTGCTGCGTGTGAGTGGAACACTGGTGTGTGGTTTTCAAATGATTTTAGCTTTTACTGGAAATTAGCAGAACATTAGCTTCCAAAACAGTAATCGTTTGGAAAGTTTTGAATTAAATTTATTAAATGCTGATCACGAGATTTCTTTTCTTTTTGTGATACTTTAAATTAATTTTGCGTCACGTGCATAACAACGGAATTAATTGACAAAGAAAATATTAAAATACAGTAAAAGATAAAATTTAACCACTAGACAAATTGAGATGGAAATTTTTAAAAATTTTGTTCAAATTAGTATGTTTTATGGATATTAAATCAAATCTATATATAAAACTGTAATTTCCTCACAAAATATGCTTCGCCATGACGATAAATAAGTCCCAAGGCCAAACTTTAAAATATGCTGGCGCACATTTACGAGAAAATTGTTTCTCGCACGGTCAGTTTTACGTAGCTTGCTCACGCGTAAGTTCGCAGACGAGCCTGGTAATATTAGTTCCGCCCAATGAAGAAACAAAATATATTGTTTATAAGAAAATCCTCTAAAAAGCAATTTCACTACTTTTTCATTGTAACCCGTGCCCACCGTGAAGGCATCCAACAAGTTCTTGATAACTTGGTCGTCGCGATGGAGCACATCCCTCGCTCCGACACTTGGCTACTTAACTAGATGGTAAACATAATATCTCTCTCGCTCTTTGATATTGGCTACCAACCCAGGCCTTGGTCCAGGTCCTCGTAGTCATCCGCAACTATATAGAGTCGCCCCATAGAGCCAATCCTTACAACCCTAACAATAAAACATTACAACAATAAATGAACCATAATCGCTATTAACACAATACTTTATTCAAAGATAATACAGTTCACATAAATACAATGGGTTTACATCTAGAAAATTATAAATATAATGACAAAAGCGTGAGAGCTTAGGTAGTTATACAGAGGAAATATAAAACGTTTGACAAGCTTTAATCTGGATGGACGTGTATGTCCATCAGTTCTTTAACGATTTTATTCACTACTCGGCTGCAGTAGTGATCGTTAAAGAATTTATGTTTGGTCCAGTTTCGGGCATCCCTTGGCAGGTTACCGCGATGTACTTCGAAATGTCTGCAATCGAACAGACAGTGCTCTACTGTCTGTTCCTCCCCACAATTGCAGCTGTCCATCTTCCCAAAGAATCTGGCTTGATACTGTCCAAAGCAGCCGTGTCCAGTAATCGCCTGGTTCTTCAGGAAGTCCCCTTGGACTCTATCCAGACGAACTGTCTGGAAGATCTCGAAGGTGCGTCTGCCTTTAGTGGATTGGTTCCACCTTTCTTGCCAATCTTTCATGGCTTCTTTCAATAATATGCCCTTTAGTTGCCTTCTGGTCCTTTTATAAGTGTTATTGATGGTGGGTAAGTGAGTCGTTTTCTTGGCTACTTCGTCCACCGCTTCATTTCTACTATTTCCAGCATGGGCTTTCACCCAATGCCAGGAAATGTCCAAGTCGTGATTAGATATAGTCTTTTGGAGATTATCCACCAAAATAAAACTTCTTTATTCGAAGTTATAAATAAACTGAAATATTATTTTGCACTCAAAAATAATAAAATAAAACTGTGTCAGGCTCGCAGTCGAGATATCGCACATATAATAGGATCTACCTCAGCCGGCAAAACAGAGAAAAAGAGCGAGAGCTAAAGAAAGAGCAAACAAACTCGCTATACAGTCGATATATATACACTCAATATTTGCATAAATTATAAAAATTATAAAATGAGTTGATCCCAACTCGTAATTAATTAACTTTGGGGAAAAAAACGAATGAAAACCCCACTAACATTTGATGAATTCAAATGAAGTCATACAACAGAATCTCGGGTAATGACGTCATTTACAAATGATATACAAGGTTAACACGGTTGATTACCCGATCACTAGGATATTAAAAAACGTATTTGACAATTGCCAAAATCAAAATAGTAGCGAGAGGGCAACACCACACTACGAGAAAACTAAAGGTAAAATACTTGTTGCTAAAAATCCCAACAGATACGGTGATCATTTAATGCTACAATTAGGCATAAAATAAATGTTAATCCTTTTTTTGCTAGAAATTTTTTTTAAATAAAATTTTTTTAAATTTTTTACATGTTAAAGTAAAATAAGTTGAATGACTTATCTTTACTTTAGAGAAATTGTATTTGCTTTAGTTTTTAAACAAAATTAGGAGTACCCCAAAGATCAAACGTTAACTTTTATCTTTAAAACATTTAATTGTCCTTTAAAGTCCAAAGGACAAAATTGTTTATGTGCAAAAACAAGCAATAATAATATTTTAAAAATTTTCAGTACGATTAGATTTTTCAGCTCTCATAATATCTGTGGGAGACCTCGTATAAAGCGTGGAATTTTGTATTATTACACATTAAAAACCAATATTTCGAAACAATTTGTACGTTTTACCCATGATCTCGTATTAAACGTGCACGTATTAAGTGGGTTCTTCTGTATTTTATTGTTATTTTTTTTACATTAAATGTCAACACTTTTCCTTTAATCCTGAGACACGAAATATAGCCCCAAAAATTATCCTTACGAGGATATGGAGCTCTGCTCTCCGGTGTCTCGCTAACACTCCATGTTGTGGCATTTCCCCTCCCCATGGCCCAGGAAATTTATTAACCTCGGCTTGAAACGAAGTAAGCCCATCGGCGAACTGCGAAGATGAAATAGTTTTCCCCTGCGGAGGGGTGACTTACAAAAGGGTCAGCTTTTCGACTCGCAGGCGAGGAGCGACTTACAATAGCGAGGCGCCCCGATGTCTAGAGGAAAGACACTATAACACAAAAGACTAACAAAGGCAGACCATCCCCCTGATGAGACGTCTTAATGACCCAACCAGCGATGACGATATAAAGAACAAGTATCGTTTTGCACACGGGCCAGGGCCAAGGGCCTATCAGAGCCCAGATTCAAGGAGTGGGGATGTTAGAGATCCCGCCAGGGAAAAAAGTTTTAAAAGCGGATGCAGGAGATTTTTTTACAGGAGACGAGAGATTATAAGCCAGAGTTTAGGAGTGATAGCTGATCTCCTAGCTCCATTCAATTTGAGTGACTTTGATATTTTTTGGAGGCTCAGCCCTCTGCGTGAAGAAGACCTTTTTCTCGCTGAGAAGGGTCGTTTGGAGATCAAAGCTTGATCTTTCCTATTTTCGAAGCAGCTAGCTTCTTTTGTGAGAGTGTGGGACGAGCCGTCCACTACTCTGTGATAATTAGATCAAATTGCGTTTGGAGTTCGAGTTCGTCTCATTCCAGTCTGTTCCGACGAGTGGAATCCGTTCCTAGCAACTGAGACTTCTGCAGTTAGAGCTTTATTGCCTGAAGGCCCGATGTACGATCCGTAGCGACAGAGCATCCAGCCAGCTGAACGTACAATCTTTAACGTGCATCGCAGACTTCAACGGACATTATTAGTGTAAATTGATGTTCCAGAACACGACCTAATCGTGAAGTATTTTAATCCAGAATCCCTAATAAATTGATATCAGTGTAACAAGTTCTTATTAGTAAACTCTTCTGTCACTATACATAACCGGTGTGACGCTACCTAGCATGTCGGCTTTGACACCAAGCACGGAATATGTTACAATGTCAATGTCGCATTTTGAATTATCTTATGTTGCTCAAGAATGGGGAATATCAAATTAGTATTTCACTTAAAGTGAATAAACAGAGACCTCAACAATGTAAAATTTAAACACAATCTGACTTTTTAAGCAAACAAATATGATGAGACCTAGCTGAAAACCCGTACTTCGCTACGGAGTACATTCAAATTAAATACACCGGTCAATGTATGCAATTCATGCCAAATATATATATATATATTATATGATAAATACGACGATCAATGTATACAATTGATGTAAAATATATATGTATATATATTTATAAGAAAATCGTAAAGGATAATTTTATAGACAAAATAATGTAGAAGAAAATATTCAAATTAAATCTAATATAAAGAATACTAAAGAATATAGTACGGTTAATATAGTACAGTTTATAGAACATTTCTTTTACTGTATTTTAATATTTTTTTGGATAATGTCCAATCGTCTGCCGCATTAGCAAGGAAAAAAAAATAATTTTTTTTTATTTAGTTGTTATGCACGTGACAATAAATTAATTTAAAGTACCAGAAAAAGAAATCACGTAATCAGCATTTAATAAATTAAATTCTAAAAATTAATCTTTAAAAATTCACCAAAAATCAAAAACTGGAGGTAAAGATTCGAAAAAGCTTTCATCTTAAAGCAATTTTTATGATCTTTCTCGTGATATAAATATTATAACCCTCAAATTATTATTTTAAATGCAAACTTTAAAAAAGTCACCAAAACAGCTTAAAAATTTAATTTAAAAAAATCTAAGAAGAATTTTTCAAAAATCTTTCTTAGTGCACCCCTACACCATAAGAAGAATCTCCATGCAAAATTTCAGCCCTTTAGGTCCAGCGGTTTGGTCTGTGCGTTGTATGTCAGTCAGTGAGTCAGTTCCGGAACTGTTTTACATATATATAGATGTGGAAGCTTATCGAAAATTCCCAAATGTTACTTCAGTACGCTAGGGCCGTGGCGGCCTTGTGGTACAGCGCGCTGGTTTTCGGTGCTGAGGGTGCTCAGATCGAATCCTGGCGAAACGCCACTAAAATGCCTCCGTTTGTGTCGTCCCTTTATAGGGGGCAATGCTGGTCGACCTATATGGCGTCCCCATAATAAAATGGCCAGCAAAACTGCAGTGATTTATAGGCGAATGTCTTCGCCACATGTGCCTCCGCATTGAAAAAAAAATGCTTCAGTATGCTATGGAAATGCATTTTATTATTTTGATTGCAATCAAAAAAATTATCTACGAAACTGAACAACAACAACACCAACACCAACAAAATCGTAAAAAATCTAAAGATTCAAAATACTACAGTACAAGCCTTCTCCTGTTAATAAACAGTGTGTTTTTAGCATCGTTACTTGTTTTACAGATTATAATTTGTGCGCAGTAGATAATTAATACCTGTTAGGTATTCTTCATTATCTCATCAACAATCGTAAATGAATATTGGAAACTTTTTTTGGTGAAATTCGTTAAACAGTTACTTTAATTCAATAACACCGCCGCCCCCAGAAAGCCTTTCGCAACCCCCTATTGCAGGGGTAGGCAAAATCTCGGCCCGCGACCCGTTACAGATTTTCAGGTAGTCTCTTTTAACGAAACTACCGCAGGTTACTAACGTAGGATTACTTATCGTTACTTACCTCTTTTGTATGTATATACACTGCTGGCCACTGTAAATGCAACACAAAGAAGGAAACATGCAAATAACATGAAATTTACAACATGCATTAGCGGAGGTGAGATATGCAAATGATTAGAATTTCAGCGCAGACGCACATCACGCGCGCCTGTGGCGCCACTTCAAAGCGCTATTTAATTCTTGGAGATTTCGACGATTTCAAGTTCGGCAATTGTGTTTTTCTTGTGGTTTTTTCAAAAACACAATCAATTATGCCGCGTCGAAAACAGCGATCATCTTTTGATCAAGTATCCGAGTTCGACAGAGGAAGGATAGTGGACTACCGAGATTGTGGATTATCTTTCAGGGAAATCGGTAGTCGTGTTGGACGAAACCAAACAACTGTAATGCGGATATGTGATCGTTGGATGCAGGAGGGTACAACGGACCGGCGTGTTTGATCCATCCACCTCAGCGCACCACTTCACATGATGACAGGCAAATTGTGCGCATGGCAGTGACGGATCGCTCAGTCACATCACGAACCACAGCACAGCACATGCAGTCTGTAACGCATCATCCAGTGTCTGCGCGTACCATTCGACGCCGTTTACAGCAGAGTGGTCTTCTCCGCAAGATGTCCATTGCTTTGTTTACCCTTGACGCAGAACCACAGACGTCTCCACCGCCAATGGTGCGATGACAGAAGGATGTGGACCGCAGAATGGAATGAAATTGTCTTTACTGACGAGTCACGCTTCTGTATGCAACACCACGATGGTCGCATACGAGTTTGGAGACACCGTGAAGAGAGAATGCTGAACAGCTGCGTTATGCACCGCCACACTGGTCCTGCACCGGGTATTATGGTATGGGGCGGTATTGGATATCACTCTCGCACGCCTCTAGTACGCATTGCCAGTACTTTAAACAGCCAGCGCTACATTTCCGAGGTGTTGGAGCCAGTTGTCCTTCCTTACCTTCAGAGCTTGCCCACAGCCATATTTCAACAGGATAATGCGTGACCACACGTGGCACGCATTGTCCAACGGTTCTTCGTCAATCGCCAGATTGAATTGCTTCCCTGGCCGCCTCGCTCTCCGGATCTTTCGCCGATAGAAAACATGTGGTCCATGGTTGCTCTACGATTGACCCAGATTCCATCCCCAGCTGCCACAGCAGATCAACTTTGGCAACGCGTGGAAGCTGCTTGGTCTGCTGTACCCCAAGAACTCATCCAAAGTCTCTTTGAATCAATGTCGAGTCGTGTGACAGCGGTAGTGTGGCAGGAACCACACTTCACAGAAGTCTATAAATTTAATCATTTGATACTTGGTCAAGATGTTATCTACAAAATAAATTTTGTTGTGATATCATTTGTCTTTCTTGGTGTTGCAATTTGGGTGGCCAGCAGTGTATGTATGTACGCGTTATGTATATATATATATATATATATATATATATATATATATATATATATATATATATATATATATATATATGTATGTCAAAATTTTGACGCATTTTGGTACTTTTCTGTTTAACTGTTTACTGCTTGTCCAAGCGATACAGACTGGGTTTGGCACGCTGCCAAAGTTATAACTAGCGAGGAACGGACGGATGGTTTTAGCGTCTGAAATTTTCCTTTCCGGAGAACCATTATGGAGGAACGTAATCCTACGTTAAAACTGCCAAAGACAGCCAAAAACTAGAAGACAGCCAGAAAAACTGCCAATATTTTATTCAAATTATATTTATTGATTTTTAAAATATAAATTATAACTTTTTTCGTCTCCCAGTGGCTAAGTGGATAAGGCATCAGTCTGCCACACCGGGGGTGTGGGTTCGATTCCCGCATAAGTCTTGGCTGTATTCTGGGGAACCGGTCAGTCTTCCGCCTGCAATTGGAACCCCATCTAGAAAGGGGAGCTGCAACCCATCGTCCATCGCCGGTGTCATCGTCTGTCAATAAAATTCTTCTGTGATTGTGTCATTTGTCTGTTTCTATGTCTTATATTCATATGTACACCGGACTGGGGTGTAATGTTGTCGTCCCCCAGGGACATTAGCCACACACACACATAACTTTTTTCTGAAATGCAAACTTAACTGATAAATACAATAATTTTAAAAGGTGCAGCCCTCTGCTAACTTCCGATTCCACAAAGGGGCCGCCGAGCCAAAACAATGACCCACCCCTGCCCTAAGGGGTTGCGACCCACAGGTTGGGAAACAATGATCTAGCTCTTTTAGACCTTGGGGATAAACACGGATACACAGTAAAGGAATGTATGCAGGAAAAAATATATTTCTTACAAATTGAAAGTTGTTTTTTTCTGAATAAAATTTTAGCCTGTTTTCAACATTTAAAAAAAAATATATATGATGCAATTGCATGTATTAAACTACAGTACTACAATGTGAGAACATTTTAGATAATAGCTAATAATTTTTGAAGTGAAACTTCTTTATTGGCGGCGGTGAGGAGAAAATTTATTATCACGTTGCGATTTTGTGTTACGGAACCGCGTTGCACTTCCGGCCTAGAATGCGCCAGAGAGTTGGGGCTTGCGATGTAAGCCATGGACGCGCGACCTATAGACGGTGCCAACTGACTGTGCTGATGCGAATCCGTCAGCTTGTGGAGGCATAAAATGTAAATAATTAATTTATAAGCAACTCAAAAATATTTTAATAATTATAAATGTTACTTTGCTATTATTGTTAAAATCATATTTGGCAAAAGTTATATATGTAGTTGTTTAGAATCCTGTACTTGAAAGATTTTTACGTTAGTTGGTGAATAAATGATTTGGTGTTGATATTATAGTATTCTTTTTTTTTTTTTTTGGCTGAAAAAAAGCATGTTTTATCCAGTTATGTAAATCGTGCAAATGAAATACGTATTTTAAGATTCAATTTGTATATCTAACGAAAATTCCTCCGTATTTTTTGGAAAGAATTTGCAAAACGAGTCACCGTAAACATTTTATAGTAAAGTTATTTATGTAAAGTTATTAAGTAAATCTTTTTAGTTATGGCTTTTTCTCTGGGAAATGTCTATTAAAAAAGATCGTCAATCTCTTACGGGAGACGATTTGAAATTAAACAAAGGCTCCAATAATAAACTCTTCAAATGCTTGGGATAAGCAGTTGTGTACCTTGACGATAATGAAAACTGAAAAAAATCACAAATTTTCAGGGGCAATGCAGATGATTGCCAGAATTCAAGAATTGGAAATTACTCTGGGTGTAATAAATAACAATATTTTTAAGGCTATGAACGCATCAATGACAACCTCTTAAAAACCACGAAAATTTAAGACCTTTAGGATTTTCAGTACTTTGAAAATCGAGTCGGATAAGGCGAATAATTCTTTGAGTGGTGCTTGTACTATTCATTTCCCATGACAGTAGCGAGTGCAGAAAAAAATTTACAAAACAAGGTATTGCAAATTTTTTATTGTAAAATTGTTTATGAAATAAATCATCTGAAAGTATCTGCTTACTATTATTCAAATTTTGGTTAATTCCCAATATACGGAGCCCCTTGTATTTCACTGCCTTGGAACCGCCATCTTGGTTACGTCTCCCGTCGCCAATTTGGCGATGGGAGACGTAATAAAGATGGCGGTTCCATCGCAGAGGGAAACATGAAATAATATAAATGACAACATGCAGAACTTTCATTGAAAAATTATCTAGAAAATAAAAAAATGAAGTTAAATGAGGGCAGTTGATTTCTTTTCTTTCTTTTTTTTTTGTCGCCCAAGCAGAACGTGTGTTTTTGGAACGGGAAAGTCCCGAAAAGTCCCAAAAATACGCATTTTTTAAACTGTACAACCACAGTAAAGCACAAAAACACACAAATACAAAAAATAAAAGCTGAAAAATAATGAGAAATTTGTTATGTGTGGGGGGCTGCCGCCCCCCAACCCCCGCTAAAAAAAGTCAGTATACTGCAAATAATTAATTTAAATAAATATAAAATACATCTTGGTTAAATATATCAGCAAATAAAAAAATGAAAGTTCTGCATGTTGTCATTTATATTATTTCATGTTAAAATTTAAAAAAAAAACTTACCGGTTATTCACTTTCGGTTTAGCTTCTTTTACGTTTTGTTGATTTTTCGGTGTTTTTGGATACCCCCAATTCGTCTGTAATCCAAGAACACGGCGTTTTTTTTACCCACAAATAAGCTAATTTTAAAACCGTAATTAAATCCAATTTACTCGCTTCGAACTGGGAACCACATCTAATGGATCTTTTAACGCAATGTTCAGATCTTTCCTCTCAGTTATAGTCATTTGCGAATTACAATTAAGACAATAATAAATATTAGCTATTAACTCAACATAAATACAATAATCTATAATAGTTCTCTTACCCGCATTTTGTAAATCCCGAAAAAAATCCAAATCAACCCTCCCATTCGTAAAAGAAGCCATACCTCGCAAATAAAAGTACGTCCGAGCTCTGGAACTGCAATCCCGAAAAGAACATTCAACGGTTTAATTTTTTGAAACAAGCGAGTTATATGAAATCCAGATAACCCTCGTTTACAAGTAAATCACAAGCTCTGATTAGCTGCTAATTATTCAAATCGTAAGCAATAAATGGTTTAACGTATTTAACAACACAAACCACATTTGGCATTTTATCGTCAACTTGGCAAAATTCTAAAAAACATCGCCAAAAAAATATCGCCATCTTATTCAAATCGGGAGCAATAAATGGTTACCTTAAAAGCATTTAACAAACACAAACCACATTTGGCATTTCATCGCCAAATTAGCAAAAATCTAAAAAATCTAAAAAACTTATCGCCAAGCTGCGGCACCGTGTATTGGGGATGAGCCCAAATGGTTAACTAGAGAGTACATGTATCTTGAAACATATACCATGCTACAGGCAATAAAATCGCCAAAACTTGGGAACACTTCTTCTAAAGACTCAATTACGTCTGATATCGACTTACTTCAGTATTCACTTCGGGAATAATTTAATTTAAGGACATTCTATCATGGATTACGGTATGTAAATTAACGGTAAAGGTTTTATCAATAAACTCTTCATGCACACCTGTTTAATTCATCGGTAATGAAATATGAAAAAAATTACAACTTTATAGAGGTTATACGGGTGATCGCTAGTATTCAAGATTAGAAAATTAGAATGTATGTTGTGTATCCCATATATATTATAAAATTTTAGATTTTTTTTTCTCTAAGAGAAAAATCCAGTGACTGTTTACATAAAAAACGAGCCGGATAAACCAGACAATCTTGTGCGTTTGATTTCGCATGTACATTATTAAATTTTTGTTAAATTTTTAACTTAGTAAGGAAAGTCACGGTCGTAATCAATTAAACGAGCTCAAGTGTTTTGATGCTACATCAGCATATTTAAATTTATTATTAAAGCTTTCTTTATTAATGTGAAAAATGAGCAGGATGAAGCCAGTAAGATTTTTCTAGAGTAAAATTCATCGAATAACCATATAAAGGAGCTCATGAAAGTTGATGCTAAACTATCATGGTTAAATGTATTTTAGGAGGTTTTCGTATTTCGCAGGTAAATTAGCAGGGCCTAGACGAACGAACTTTGACGCTGTGGTATAAATTCTACGAAAGAATGATTTAGAATTTTAAAGAATAAACTTTCTTGCACAGGGCCCGACTTAGCCTAATTGGGGCCCGGGGCAAAAACTTCTTTGGGGGCCCCCTCTGCTTCACTACTTCAGTAATGAAAAACCGAACTTTATGGAGGTTTCACCTCATTATAGATATATAAGAAGAAAATTGACTAGAACCTAAAATAGCTATGAAGTTCCCCCCTCCAATGGTCAGACGAAATATCGTTCTGTCCATTTTATTGATTTTCTGACAATTCTATGTCCATCATTAAAAGGGATATAGCACATCTAAAAAAAGTTCATTAAAGAAGGAAACGTAAAATAAACTTTCTATTTTATTTGGGGGCCCCCTCTAATGTGGGGGCCCGGGGCAACTGCCCCGTATGCCCCTGCCTTAGTCAGGCTCTGTTCTTGCACAATGAATACAAAAAAAAATTGCCTTGATGCTAAAGGAGAGTATTTAAATCTACTATTAGCGATTTTTTAAAAACGTACGTAAAATTAACCGGATAGTACGGGAAATTTTGCATGGTGCTGCAAGGAAAATTGTAAACATAAAATATAGAGTTTCTTGTAAACAGAGCTAAAATTTTCATCAATCCTTACTCCTATCCCTTAAAAAAACTAGAGTTTTAAAGCTAATTCCGTTATACAAATTTGTTTTTGAAATTCAAATTTTTGTTTTGTAAACATCTAGAAGCGAATAAAAGTTTGTAAGTTATATACTGGTGTGTTTAAATTATATAACATAGATTTTTCTAATTTCGGGGAGAATCAGCCGAGAACAGCCGACTTCTCTATAAAATGGGCGGGGCGTAAGAAATCTTGGTACTTACGTATTATAGCTGAAACTTGGCAGCTTTTTACCCTTGGCGCAATATCCGACCACCAACACCTAATTTCACAGTGGCAACCTATTTTCTAACCGGAAGTTATAAACAACATTTCCAGCAATAGCATGTTTAAAAATTACAAATGTGTGGAAAACGTGTCAGATGAAGAACAAGATTTCGATTATAAAAAATTTTAGCTTTAATTAAAAATTGCATACTAATGACAAAACAGAAATGCATTAAAAATATTCAAAATGAGTATGTTAAAACAAACGCAAAACTTTTGAAGCTTAATTCTTAGGATGCTAAAAATATTGCATGGTGGTTACTCCTAAGTCCGACGTGCCCACTAAGAAACATTTAAAAAAATTACAAATATAAAGGGTGCTAAAAGGGGCTTAAACCCCCTCCCCCTTTAAAATATATCCAATGTATCTCTTTAACAAAAGGGTCCGGGAAGTTGAAATTTCGTATGGTGGTTCCCCTTAAGTCCTGGGTGCACACCAATAAATCTTTTTTTTTAAGCTCAAATTTTAAGGGGTTTAGCCCCCCCCCCTATAAAACCCACTGTATCTCTGGAACCAAAAGGCCTGGGAAGCAAAATTTTGTTGGTTAATTTCCCTTAAGCCCTAGGTGCACGCCAATAAATCTTTTTTTTTTTAGTTCAAATTTTAAGGGGTTAGCCCCTCCCCCAAAAAAGCCACTGTATCTCTGGAACCATAAGGTCTGGGAAGCTGAAATTTTGTTAGTTGGTTTCCCTTAAGCCCTAGGTGCACACCAATAAATATTTTTTTAAGTTCAAATTTTAAGGGGTTTAGCCCCCCACAAAAAACAACACTATCTCTGGAACAATAAGGCCTAAGAAGTTGAAATTTTGCATGGCGATTTCTCTTAGACTCTAGGTGCTTACCAAAAAAGATTTTTAAAAAGCAACTTTTAAGGAGGTTATAAAGTGGTTTTAAATCCCCAAAATAAAAATGAAATATCCAAAATTCGTATTTAAAGTCGGATCACTGTCTTTAAATTATGCGATGAACTCCTTCTGAGAAATGACCCCACAGTACTACTAAAGTTAATTGAAATTAAATGAACCAAATGACATAATTCATGGTACTCATGTAATCTGTGGCGAAGCACGTGTATTCAGCTAGTATGAAATATACGAAAGCAATTATTAAACATGCATCAACATTTTGAGCAGCAGCATGTTTAAAAAAGTATGTGGAAAACACATGGAAAAGTAAAATAAAAATCGGCAGCTGAAGAACAAGATTTGCTATAGATAATTTTAGATCTAATTAAAAATTTCATATTAAAGACAATATAGAAATACACTCTTAGACAAAAAAAAAGTTACGCGCCAAGAAGGGGTAATGCAAATTGGACACAAATTGATATGCATACAGGTTTCGACGGAAATGCAAATATTTAAAGTTTAGGGACCAATGAATGCGCATGTGACGCTGCAGAGCATCTTAACTGCGCAACTGGCAGGATATTAAAGAGGAGAAATTTCGATTTCAGGTCATAAATTCTTTGCGAATTTCATTCCGTGTACAGTACTATGTTCATTCCGTAGACAGTAACTATGCCTCGCATACAGGGGTGCGAACTATATGCGCAGATCTCAGCATTTCAGACAGGACGTGTAGTTGGGCTCAAAGAAGCCAAATGGTGTAATCTTCGAATCGCTCGACATTTGGATAGGAGCGATGCCACTATTATACCATGTTGGCAGGAAATGGGTCAACCATGGCCCAGCACAGCGTCAAGAAGGAAGCGGTCAGCCTAGAGACACGACAGAACGTGAAGACCGAGCAATCGCCAGAGCGGAACTCACAGCCCCAAATTCATCATCGATCCTACGTGCAACTGGTGCTTCGGTCATCACAAACACCCTCATAGGCGGCTCAGAGAAAGGGGGCTGAGCTCACGGCGGCCCTTGAGCCGACTACCATTGACCTCTGCACACCGACAAGCCCGTTTGCCGTGGTGTCGGGCACATTAGACCTGAAATGTCACTGAATGGAGAAGAATTGTCTTCAGTGATGAGTCCCGCTTCGAATTGAGCCCCGATAACCAGCCAATACGTGTCTGGAGACGCCCGGACAGCGGTGGGATACCAACCTGACTGTCTTCCGCCATACGGGCTGACAACCAGGAGCGATGGTCTGGGGTGCCATTGCATTTCATAGCAGGACCCCTTTGGTTGTCATCCGTGGCATCCTTACAGCACAGCGGTACGTCGACGATATTCTACGCCCCGTTGTGTTGCTCTTCCTATCACGGCATCCTGGACTTACATTTCAGCAAGATAATGTCCGCCCGCACACGGCGAGAGTTTCTACTGCTTGTCTTCGTACTTGCCCAACGCTACCTTGGCGAGCAAGGTCGCCGGATCTCTCCCCCACTGAGCACGTTTGGAGCATTATCGGCAGGTCCCTCCAACTAGCTCGGGATTCTGATGATCTGACATTGCAATTGGACAGAATTTGGCATGATATCCCGCTGGAGGACATTGGCCACCTCTATCAATCAATGCCAAGCCGAATAACTGTTTGCATAAGGGCCAGAGGTGCACCAACGCGTTATTGACTTTTTCACTTTGTGAAGTTCTTTCTCTTTAATAAATCATCCAATTTTTCTCAAATTGTAACCATTTGTTTTTCTGTACATGTTCATCACATCTACCGATTTTCGTCCCATTCGAATAACTCCTTCTTGGTGCATCTTTTTTTTTTGTCTAAGAGTGTACACAAAAATATTCTAAATGAGGATGTAAAAAGAAAAAAATATGAAATACAAATATGAATAAAAAGCTGTCATTAAACATGCATAACACTTTCTGGAGGCCGCAATTCTGCAATGGCAGATAAAATACTGGAAAATTTGTCTGCTCCCGCTACGTGTTCCCCCTACGCTACGTGGGCAGTCCCCTATGTTGTTTGTTTCGCCACTTGGCAGATCACCAAAGTCTTTCTATTGTTTGAGTATGCGCACCGGTCATCAGGTGGACGAAGTTTTATCTGTGGTTCACAGTAAAGTGCCTATAGCCAGCCTTCTCCAGTTCTTGCGATTTATAGGCTTTCCAGCAGTTTGCATATATTGTGCTGCTCTCCTCGACATAGTCGCGGACAGTCGACCTAAGCGTTGCAGTTAAGCACTTATACCAAAAAAACCTCTCACGCACACACCGCCGAAAATCCACTGTTGTGGTAAAATTTGGCCAGCGTTACTTTTTCTTTTAGTGAAAAGACTCATCTACTTCCACAATTTTTGAGTATCCGCCAATTTTCATAATAGTCCGTGGATTTAAAACATGAACACAAACTTCACGCATAAAAGTGAACCAGTCAAACGTTGTTTTATCTGCCATGTCCATTTGCTGTTTGCACCACTGTATGGAGGTTAACTTCTGCAACCACCTTTATATGAATCTTAAAGACGTTAAGAAGGGCAACCGGGAACCGCAGAACCAGTTTACCTTGTGAATTCTGACTGTTTTGCCGCAATCTTTAATATTGCGTTGACTACTGGTCGATTAAAATAGGCACGCATGTTATGAAAGTTCAGGCATACACGCTGACTGGGCAAAATTCCACAGATCTGGAAAAAAGACACTGTATCTTCTTCCTTTTGACCTATATATTACACTATCAAAGTCCTTTGACAAAGATATTTTTTAAAAGTTATTTGCATCTTTTATAAAAGTTATATATAAAAGAAATGCTATGACCTCAAAATACTCCTATTACATTATCAAAGTTCTTTGACAAAGATCTTTTATAAAAGTTATTTCTATCTCACGGGGCTAAATCCCTTAAAATTCGAGATCTTAAAAAAGATTTATTTGTGTGTACCTAGGGCTTAAGGGGAAGTACCATAAAAAATTTCAGCTTCCTAGACCCTATGGTTCCAGAGATACAGTGGGATTTTTTAGGGGGGAGGGGGTTAAACCCCTTAAAATTTGAGCTTTTAAAAAAGATTTATTGGTGTGTACCTAGGGCTTAAGGGGAACCTCCATGCAAAATGTCAGCTTTCTAGGCCTTATGGTTCCAGAGATACAATGGTTTTTTTAGAGGGGGGTTAAGCCTCTTTTAACCCCCTTAAAATTTGTATTTTTCTAAAAGATTGTTTAGTGGGAACCTAAGGCTTAAGGGGAACCACCATACGAAATTTCAGCTTCCTAGGTCCTATGGTTTCAGAGGTACAATGGATGTTTTTCAGAGGTGGAGGGGGTTAAGCCCCTTTTAACCCCCTTAAAATTTGTACTTTGTAAAAATATTACTTAGTGGGCATGTAGAGCTTAGGAGTAACCACCATGCAAAATTTCAGCATCCTAAGACTTTTTTTCGAAAGATTTGCGTATTTTTTAACATACTCATTTTGAATATTTTTCGTGTATTTCTGCTTTGTCATTAGTGCGCAATTTTTAATTAGAGCTAAAATTAATTCGAATCGAAATATTTTTCTTTATATCCCACGTTTTCCACACATTTGTATTTTTTTAACATGCTATTGCTCGAAATGTTGTTTATAACATTCGGGCACCGAAATCTTTTATAAAATTGCACGAAGAACCCAACTTTTATAAAAGTTATCTTTTATCAAAGTTGAGTTATTAAAACTCAAACTCACGGCGCAACAGTCCGATGTGGACCAGGGTCGGCGGTACCCATCTCCGCTTTCGTGGGCTTGGGGTGCCATACAGCATCTGCCTCAGTCAGGTGGTCAACCTGACGTGGGACCCCCGGAGTTTAGTTCCCAAGCATGCTTGGTCCTCATTTTATCGACCCACTGAAGGGATGAAAGGCTGAGTCGACCTTGTCCAGTCACAGGGTTGAACCCTGGACCTGTGGGCAGCTTGACGCTTTCAACCACTACGCCAACAGGCTTCAAAGTTGAGTTATTATACTGTTATATTTCTCGTAAAACTTCTTTTATAAAAGATCTTTGTCAAATAACTTTCATAACCTAAAAAAATAAAGAAAATCTTCAAAACGAAACTTAGAACGGTAAGCTGAGATAGCGCAAAGCAATGAATGGCGAAAACAATACTATCAACAAGGATGGGGCGCATAATTACCGCTTTATTGCCGTTTTTTCGCCAAACCGCGAAGTTTCAGCTATAATACGTAAGTACCGAAATGAGGTTTTGTGCTAAACTAAATTCCTTTCCAAATAATAACTTTCTTTGAGCAGTCAGCTAAATGAGCAAGGGCCGACCAGAGACTTTACGCTGCTGGGGCAAACTTCTGTTGGGGGCCCCAAGAAAAATAAAAAACGGAAAGAGACGAAAACACATTCAAATTAAGTTACTCATACTTAAAATTTTATTACATGAATGATTAACATAATTATTATATTTCATTGCACTGCTCTCTTGTTATATTCTCCAATAAATTTGACAATATGAAAATAAGCAGTGATATGAAACCTGAAGAAGTTTCACTTCTTACGCGTGTACTCTGATACACACACCTTTTTTTCAATTCCTACTATTAGTTCACTAGTTCACACTCTCCCTATATTTATATATCTTGTTCAAATTTTTAATCGTTAATAAAATACTTTTTATTCATCCACTCAAGTTCAAATACATTTTTTTAAACTTATAGTGGATGACACTTGATGTTAATACAGTTTTTTCAAATATTAATTCATTAATTAAATTTAATTAATTAATCTTAGTTTTATATGGGAGAAAAAATTTCTCGGCAATAATGGTGTTCACAGAATCGAGCCAATATCAGTGCAATTCCCCGCCAAACGCAACTCCCCGCCAAAAAGTAACTAAAATAAAATTTTTCTTTGTTGGCCTAAGTAGGAATTGACTTAAAATTTTTTTTTATATTACTTGTTTATTATTACTTTCTTGAAACTTGCCTAAAAATAAGGAATTGCTTGAAATAATGATTTCAGTCTGGTTTGTGAAAAAGCTAAATAAAACAGACAGCATCAAACCTACATGTATATTTATTTACAAAAGTAAGTGCAGCATCCACTCATATTACTTGGATAAATGTAACTAAGTGAAAGCACACTAATAAAAAAATGGAGATAGGAAATCAAATGGGAAGAAAAGACTGACAGAGCATTCAAAATAAAAATTTTAGAAATGTTAATCTCATACTTGTGTACATATTTCGCAATAAACAGCTTAAAGTTGCAAATTTTAAAACAGGAGTAATATTATATTTAAACAATAAATTTAAAAGAGAGATAAAATGCTGAGTCGGAAAAAACTGGATATTTCACATGGGATTAAAAAACTGATGCTGATAGGTATCAAACACATATAAATCGCAGAAAACCAATGTCTTATTTATAATTCTATGCAGTTTATTCTGTTATTTCTTGTCGAGTGTAGTATGGAATGAGAAATTGAAAAGCTCCAAGGGCATATTTTTTCTCCCCGACCACCTGGCTGTCCAGAAAGATAGTCGATTCGTCGCCAACCTGAAAATTTCGTCAAACGGGAGTCGTAGCCCTCTAGCCGCGGAAAGCGTGCTCTGTGCGGACTGCAATTTCAAATTAATCAGCCCGGCCCATGTACTGTAGTTCCCACTACTCTACCTGAAGGTCCTATTTCTCTCCTTTCCGTAGGATAATATTAGCTCTAGAGTCTATCTATGGAGGAAAATATATTACATTTCATTGCTGAGTGCTTTATATTTTGGAATTTGTCTGTCTGTCTCTTGTTTTAATGACATTTAAAGTCATTTATTTTTGACACATAAATTTAATACTAGCTTGTCTTTGATGATGAATTTATGTCTACTTTATACGAGAAAATTAAATAGTTTCTTTTAAATAATTATTTTCTTCAATTTAGCCACAAGGGTTTCCAAGACATATCTCCAATACAAACCACTAAGCAAGCAACCAAGAGGCAATTTTCCACAAGGAAATTTTATGAATCAAGTTTGTCAAGGTAAACAGCAGAAGCTTATTACAGCTGATACCTAAAACGCATCTCTTACTTTTAAACATTTCACCACATTACTATAATATGAATGAAAGATATGACATGATAAGAATACGGTTTTGGACTTTAAGTGAGAACATTAGTTAAAGCGGATTAATACGTTATTTTTACAGTCGCTTTATATTTCTTAACAAACTTTAGCTAAATATGTATGTTCAAAAAATGAAATGTAGAGTTTTTAACGTTTAAACTACCTGATTTATAAACAAAAGAATTTCAACTTTTTTTTTAAAACTAGGGTATTTTTTATGTTTCATAAAATTCTAATTACTCTAGGAACATGTTGAAGAAGCTTGTAAAAGCGGTTGATAAGATCTACTGCGATGCCATCTTTTCGCGCCTTGAGAAGATGTCAGAGATGTCACTTTTCATGTAACGTAGCATTATCTGCTCTTCATTTTTACTCCTCTGTCTGGGCAGGTTGTAAAATGATGAGAAAAAGACAAGGATTTTTTTCAACTTTAAGCATTCTAAATTTGTAGCACAATTATTGATAGTCTAAATTTATTTCCGTTGTGGGGAGGACTGTACATTTACAGTCACCAGAGAATTTTTAGAGAAATTCAGGAGTTGAATATTTTACCCTCCCACTTGCTTTCATGTATTGATTGACAATTACTGTTAAGTTTTATAAAACGGGTGAAGCGTAGATACAAGGTCTGATGAGGGGACGCTACAGACAGTGTTACCAACTTGGGGGTTTTCCCCCTAAATTTGGGGGTAAGTTAGATGAAAAGGGGTGTTTTTAGGGGGCCACATTTTTTTAGGGGGATTTTGTGGGGGGAACATTTTTTAATATTTTGTACAATCGAGACGCGTTTTTTTATTAGATTACTAGCGACTCGTCCCGACTTTGTCCGGGTTGAACAATTATCTATCTTAAGTAGATATTAGGTAGGTATAATTTATTTTAAAACTTCATGGTATGCCACATTTTTTGTTTCGTTTTCTGAGGTTTTAAAATAAATTGGTTCTACGCATTTCCTGACCTAGAGAGACCAACATATAAGCCCATGAGTAAAGCAATCTTCGTAAGTCAAGTCCAATATATTTTTATGTTTGATCTTGGGATTTGTTGATGGCGATAGCAAAAGAAATTTTTATTGGAAATTGTAACGTCAGGCACTGAATTGTGTCCGGGGCTACCCGCGTGTCGATTTTGGTACGATTCGGCCCCATAGTCTCGCTGTCAGCGACGACAGCCGCGGAAGCTGTCGAAATAAGCAACTTTTAGGAGCAAAATCATTAAAACATTAATTAAAAAAACTCTGGGACCCGATTTTTAAAAAATAATATGCCTATGTTTTAATCTGAACTATCAACTACATCTATACAAAATTTCAGCTCATTTGAAACAATACTTATAAAGGAACAAACATAGATTTATTCGAAATAATCAATAAATTTCACAGTTTCAAAAAAACACACTGATTTTTGAAAAGTTCAATAATTCAAGTTCGATTTACGCAAATTGTGCATAAAATTGTACATGTATTCAAAAATATAAAGTTTATAAGTTAAATAAAATTCTGTAATATTCTACCAATAAATTTCCAGTTAATAGCTAATAAATTATAAATCTTTTTTTACCTTAATCCCAAATGTAATTTTCTTCCAAATGTAATTTTCTTCAATAAACCCTTAAACATTGCCAAATTTCAAAGATCCTTTTTGTGTTTATCAATACCTCCTCCACTTGAATCTTTAAAATATTAAATGTTTTACTGATAATAAATGAAAATGTAGTTTGATGTGTTACTATGGTTGCTTGACTATGGTCGACAAAGAAAATTCAAATGTTAAATGTTTTACTGATAATAAATGAAAATATCTTTTAATGTGTTGCTATGGTTACTTGACTATGGTTGACGAAGGAAAAATTGTAAAGGTGAAGCATCAGCTCAACATTTACGGCCATAACTTTCTTTCTACTGATCAGATATATATAATATATAGCCTATGTCCATCTGGAATAATGTACCTTTCGAATAGTGAAAGAATTTTTCAAATAGGTGCAGTGGTTTCGGAGATTACCCTCCACATACAAAATCCGCTCTCTCTTTATATATTAGTATAGATAAGTTCCATACCATCAAATGTAAATAAACCTCCATTTCATTATGCAAGTGTATATTTTCTATTTATTTCAATTTATCTCTCAAACAGGATGCCTATTTGGAACCAGAATTTCTTTTAGGAAGGTCTAGGGTGATCTCAAGTTGGTGTTAGGGGGAATTCGAGAATTATTATTGAGAAATGGGCCCGTTTAATGAAAATGATTCATGCTTAATGGTCATTTAACTACTTAATGACTAACTGATAAACGCTTAATGTTAAATAGACTATAAAATATGACAGAAAATAGCGCAGTTCCGATTAGCTATCGTTCATAACTCTCACCTTTTTTGGACAATATTGCGCGAAATCTTACAATGAATTCTATTTTTGTTCCAAGGATGAACGGAAATCTTCCAGATATACTGGATGAGGCACAAGACCATTCGTTGCCCACTGTCGCCAAATGATGTTGCCATTTTTATCTGATGATTAGAGGTATTACCCTTTTTCCCCTTTTCGGCTAGACTGTATAAGACGGTCGGTTAGATTTTTCGCCAATTTGGTGACAAAATTCCGAGAGACGCGCTGTTGGATGTATTTCGAGATGGCTCTTCGTAGAGGTTGGCAACACTGGCTACAGATTTTAATATTTCTACTGCGAACTCCTTCATGAGGGCGTGTTCCATGTAAATTTTTTCTCAAGAAGTCTGCTCCCCCTTTGGTGCTTATAGCTATGGATCTAACCAGAGACGCATTTCCCCCCATTTCCATATGCTTTGTTTCTTAAAAATGTTGGCTTGTTATCTGTAGGAAATAACGTATACCTTTATACTATCAGTTATTTTAGGACACATGACAGAGTAGGGCCTTGAACACATAGCATCCGAAATGTAGCGTTGCGTTACTCTGATGGCACTAAGATTGTTGACTTAACCTGTGATTGGGTTGGTAATTGACATGGTCATTCCGTTTATCTCTGTGATTGGTTAAATTTTTATCACTCACGCTCTTCTCCATCCTTATTTTTACAGGTCGGGAAATGTGAACTTGAAACTGTCTTTTTACGCTAGATCTTGACATAACAAGGAAATTTAATTTAAAAGCATTATATGATAAAATGTGACTTTTATTAAAAGCTCATATTATTTATAGGCAGCTGTCATTATTCTTACTTCCACTGGGTCGTTATTACTTTTAGTTAATACTTACTGTAGAATATATTTCACGTTCAGTTACTCCAGTTCAATTTGTTGACATTTACCAAGGTGTAACGTTTTCATAAAATGATTTTGGATTCTCAGTATGAGGCTTTCTTGTTCACGGAAAATAATTAATCCAGATTGAGTTTTTTACTTTACATTTCAAACTGAATCTCATTGTGTTTCTTAATTTCTGTTTCTTTCTTTAAATATAATAGTCTTCGTTGATAAATAAGAAAGTTATTTTAATTTTTTAAATTCTCATGAATCTTATACACTTTTTCCGTACCATTAATGCTGAAATTTCTTATTAATTTCTTAGTCTTTTTAATTTCTGAGTAATCTTTTCACATTCAATTAATTAAACTTAACGTTTTTTTTCTTATTTTTTCAGTTAATTAGATAATTATTTATGTTTTTAATTATTGGCAGTAAATATTTTATTAGAGATAAAATTCAATACTTTGTTCTTTTAATTGAAGAATTTTTTGGTCTGGTTTTATGCTAAACATAGACTTTGGAAAGAGGATGATAAACACGCAGGGCTGTCTGGAATGTAAATTTTAGAAAGCGATTTAACAATTTTTTTCTATTATTTATCAAAGAAGAAAATCCGTGTATTCTAATCATTTATATGTTTCATCCTTTTTCGGTATTTTACCAGAGATTTCCTGGAATTACTCATTTAATTTTTTTTGTCTTTCTTTACGTTTCGCATATTTTAAATTTTACATTTTTACATTACATTTTTTGCATCGTTAAATATTTCTTAGATTAAAAATTTTGAGTATTTCTAACCCAGTAATATATTTATGGCACATTAGATGGTTTCTTTAAATTCGTTTAAAATATTTCGTCTCTTTTTAGACTAATGATTATTAGTCTAAGAAGAGTCGAAAATAATTATAATTATTTACATTAAAAACATTCCGTATAAAGTCATCTTTTATTGACTCATGTTTAAAAGCATGTAGTGCGCTAATTTATATGTATAAAACATTTCCGTAACTGACTGACTGACTGACAGATAACGCATGCATATACCGAACCGCTGGACTTAAAGGGCTGAAATTTTGCACGGCGATTTTTCTTATAGTGTAGGGGTTCACTAAGGAAGGTTTTTGAAAAATTCTACTTAGATATTTTTAAATTAAATTTTAAGCTGTTTTTGTAACTTTTTTTAAGTTTGCATTTAAAAAATAATCTGAGGGTTCTAAAATTTATATCATGAGAACGATTATAAAAATTCCTTTAAAACGAAATCTTTTTCGAATCTTTATCTCCATTTTCAGATTTTTGGTTAATTATTAAAGATTAATTTTCAGAATTTAATTTATTAAATGCTAATCCCGTGGTTTTTTTTCTTTTGTGATATTTTAAATTAATATTTCGTCACGTGCATAACAACGAAATAAATTGACAATAAAATCATTAAAATACGGTAAAAGATAAAATATAACCACTAGACTAATTGAGATGGTTTTTCAGAATTTATTTCAAAATAGTATGTTTTATGGATATTAAACATACAAACTGATTGTTTACATTGATCGTTGTATTTAATTTGAATATTTTCTTCTACATTATTTTATCTATAAAATTATCCATTACGATTTTTTATAAATATATTTTGTTTTTTGGCATTAATTGCATACATTGAGCGTTGTATTTATTATAAATAAATAAATACATATATATATTGGCATTAATTGCATACATTGACCGTTGTGTTTAATTTGAATGTACTCCGTAGCGAAGCATGGAAATTCAGCTGTATTTAACATAGGAATGGTACCTTGTCAGCTCTAATATGTATTTTATAAAAAAAATATATTAATTATATCGTCTTATAAAATATGATCGGAAGATTTATGGCAGATGGCTAATTAGATAACTCACGGAATCGTTATTTAAAATTAAAGTTTTGCTCGTATATGCCATCGGTTGTCTATTCTTAACAGTTGACATCACATACAGACGATATCATCCAAAAATGGGCTAAATCAAACCTAGTGAAATTAATCAACTCTACTATAAACTGATACCACATCTAAGTTTAAATTTTAATATAAAAAATAATTTCTGTTGAATGTTCCTCATATTTTCTTTTTAAAAAGATTGTGAAAATATTTTATTATTTACAGGAAATTCATATGTGTAAATAAAGAGTTCACAAAAAAAATGTCATATCATCTCATTACACATTTTCAGAATTTTGCTCATTCGCGACTGTTTCATTCATTAATTCTTTTAGCAAGGTTTTGAGTTCCCTGGGTAAAACTCTAATAAATTATCATTATGCTTTAAAATTAAATAATTTTTGCATTTATTTTCATTTCTCCTGACAAATTTTCGCACCTTCGACAAGCCTTTTCTCCCATTTTTTTTCCAGGAATTTATTTTTATTTCTTCTAGCTATTTTTAATTTTATTTTCTCAACAATCTAAGAAAAAATTTAAAAGTTAAAAATTGTCATATGAATTTATTTATACAAAAATGAAAATTATGTATGCTTCAAAGACGTAGAACATCTCCTAAATTATGACTGTTATATAGTACTGTAAAATGGTTTGAACGAAAAATGGTACTTTAATTGGGATTTACATCACAAATTATGACCCCTCCATCGACAATTTTTTTCTGATATGATGTTGATACGCGTCTCATATAACCGTGTATTTTGTATAGTTTTTTCCTAATCCATTTTGAACAGATAGGATAAAAAAAAAATAAAAATCCCGTGTACTATGAAGTGCACATGATAAGTGGTTTTGCTCTTTTAATTCTCTTAAAAACGCATGAAAACTTGCCTCGAGGAAGAAAATATTGTAGTAATTTTTATTTCTTCGCGGGTATTCCTGAGAATAAAATGAACAATAGAAGAGTTTCTAACCAGGGCCGGTCTTACAAAACATTAGTGAGAGATTATATAAAGAAAATTCGATCGTAGCTATATGTAGATGTACGTGTTTCTTTAAATAGTCATGACAACGTGATTTTTGCTGGCTATTTTATTATGCAAGTTCCTGACAGATGATACGATGCTGGCTAACGCTGATAGGCGTTCAAACAGCAATTGACCAATGCTGATCGAACGCTGATAAGCAATCACCGTTAGGTAAGGTAAGGTAAGATAATGGGTTTTAGGAGTACCTAGTGGGGCGGAACATATACTTTAACATCCAATCATAAAGAATTAAATAAGAACTGGAAATTTCAAAGCTAAATATAGCAGAGCCAAACTAGAATTTTGGAGGCGAATGGCAAATTCAAATCGAAATGTCACCGTAGGAGATATTTCCCTCTTTAAAACCGGGGGAAACCCATCGTATTGCTATCAGCTCGAGAGATGACAGCGGTATCTTGCCATAGGAATATATAAAAAGCCTTTGCCTTCGAGATATATAAATTACTAGTTGAAAATCCTCACTTCGCTACGGAGTACATTCAAAGTAAATACAACGGTCAATGTATGCAATTAATGCCAAAAATAAATATATATATATATATATACAGAGGCTGTTCGCACATTTTTTAGACGATTTTGGTAAGCGGTAATAAAAAATCGCTTGCTGCAAAAGAAATAATTGCAATTGTACTATGTTTTTAAAAGTCAAAATTATTGTCTGCGTCTTGAAAGTTTTGTTTTTATTCAAATTGGCGTTTTTAACAAAGCAGTGGTTCGAAGGCTACATTTATGCTCTTTCCGAAGAGAAATATGCATACTCCGTTATCCCAAAACGATGTGAGAGTTATGGTTTTGTGATATCTAAAGCGACTATAGGTAATATCGTCAACAAGGAAGGAAAAAAACGTCAATTTGGAGCCTCAAGTGGGACAAAAATTCCAAACAAGTATCCAAGGAAAAAACGGACATCTTCGACTATTGCAAAGGTACGTTGTTTAATGTTAAAAGAAAATCCCCCTAGTCAAAGGACAGTTGCAAAATCATTAAAATGCTCGGTGTCCACTGTAAACAAAATGATAAACGTTGATTTAAATCTTAAGAAAGCGAAAAAACGCAATGTGCATCGTCTTCTTCCAAATCATATCGCTGAACGCAGAACACGCTGCAGAATTCTATATGAGAAACACTTATCCAAAGAAAAATGGAAAACAATTGTCACAATAGAGGAATCATGGGTGTATTTAAATGATTGCAACAAAAAAAGAGCCATTTATTATCATAAAAGGGGAGAAAATAATTTAAGTACATGGTTCAAAGAATCGAAAGAAAGTTTTTCTAAGGGATTCATGATTGTTGCTGGTTTTTCTTATAATGGCAAGATAAAAATAAAGAGAGTGGAAAAAAATGTCAAGATTAACTCCAAATACTATCAGGAACATATTTTATCGCCAATTTTTCTGAATGAAATACCATCGCTTTACCCACAATGCCATCAATCTGTGAGACTCCATCAGGACAAAGCTAGCAGTCACACATCAAAATCCACTGTAAATTTCCTAAAAGAAATGGAACAAAAAACTGGTATCAAGGCCATACCCTTTACTGATATCCCTACTAAATCTCCCAATGTATCACCTATGGATTTTTGTGCTTTCTGACTTTTAAAATCTGCATTATCCAAACGTCGTCCCAAAACCCTTACAGGACTCTGGAAAGCTGTTCAGGAGGAATGGAATAGAATACCTCTTCTGACACTTCAAAAGGCATTATTATCCTGGAAATTGCGGTGTCGAAAGATAGTTCAGAATAAGGGATGTCAAATAGAACATTTAAAACACAAGAATTTTATGTAATTTAGTTTTGTGAATACAATATACATCGTCTAAAAAATGTGTGAACAGCCTCTGTATATATATTATATAATAATAAATACGACGATCAATGTATACAATTGATGCAATATATATATATATTTATAAGAAAATCGTAAGAAATATTTTTCTAGACAAGATAATGTACAAGAAAATATTCAAATTAAATCTAATATAAAGAATACTAAAGAATATAATACAGTTAATATAGTACAGTTTGTAGAACATTTCTTTTACTGTATTTTAATATTTTTTTGGATAATGTCCAATCGTCTGCCGTATTATCAAGAAAAAAAGTATATTTTTTGTCTATTTACATTGCTGACCAACCAAATTGCAACACCAAGAAAGACAAGAGATAAAAAACAAAAACAAAATTTATTTTGTAGATAACATGTTGACCAAGTATCAAATGATTAAATTTATAGACTTCTGTGAAGTGTGGTTCCTGCCAAAATAAGTAGCCAGAGTAGCCGCCATTGTTGGAGATCACCGCTGCCACACGCCTCGGCATTGATTCAAAGAGACTTTGGATGAGTTCTTGGGGTACAGCAGACCAAGCAGCTTCCACACGTTGCCAAAGTTGATCTGCTGTGGCAGCTGGGGATGGAATCTGGGTCAGTCGTAGAGCAACCATGGACCACATGTTTTCTATCGGCGAAAGATCCGGAGAGCGAGACGGCCAAGGAAGCTATTCAATCTGGCGATTATCCTGTTGAAATATGGCTGTGGGCAAGCCCTGAAGGTAAGGAAGGACAACTGGCTCCAACACCTCGGAGATGTAGCGCTGGCTGTTTAAAGTACCGGCAATGCGTACTAGAGGTGTGCGAGAGTGATATCCAATACCGCCCCATACCATAATACCCGGTGCAGGACCAGTGTGGCGGTGCATAACGCAGCTGTTCAGCATCCTCTCTCCTCACGGTGTCTCCAGACTCGAATGCGACCATCGTGGTGTTGCAGACAGAAGCGTGACTCGTCAGTAAAGACAATTTCATTCCATTCTGCCGTCCACATCCTTCTGTCATCGCACCATTGGCCGCGGAGACGTCTGTGGTTCTGCGTCAAGGGTAGACAAAGCAATGAACGTCTTGCGGACAGACCACTCTGCTGTAAACGGCGTCGAATGGTACGCGCAGACACTGGATGATGCGTTACAGACTTCATGTGCTGTGCTATGGTTCGTGATGTGACTGAGCGATCCGTCACTGCCATGCGCACAATTTGCCTGTCATCACGTGAAGTGGTGCATTGAGGTGGATGCGATCGAACACGCCGGTCCGTCGTACCCTCCTGCATCCAACGATCACATATCCGCTTTACAGTTGTTTGGTTTCGTCCAACACGACTACCGATTTCCCTGAAAGATAATCCACAATCTCGGTAGGCCACTATCCTTCCTCTGTCGAACTCGGATACTTGATCAAAAGATGATCGCTGTTTTCGACGCGGCATAATTGATCGTTTTTTTGAAAAAACCACAAGAAAAACACAATTTCCGAACTTAAAATCGTCGAAATCTCCAAGCCTTAAATAACGCTTTGAAGTGGCGCCATAGGCGCGCGTGATGTGCGTTTGCGCTGAAATTCTAATCATTTGCACATCTCACTTTCGCTAATGCATGTTGTAAATTTCATGTTATTTGCATGTTTCCTTAAGGGTGTTGCATTTACAGTGGCCAGCAGTGTAGTTGTTATGCCCGTGACGATAAATTTATTTAAAGTACCAGGAAAATATATCACGAGATCAGCATTTAATAAATTAAATTCTAAAAATGACTCTCTAAAAATTCACGAAAAATCAGGAAATGGAGGTAAATATTCGAAACAGATTTCATTTTAAAGGAAATTGTATTATCTTTCTCGTGATATAAATCTTATAACCCTCAAATTATTATTTTATATGCAAATTTAAAAAAAGTAAAAAAACAGCTTAAATATTTAATTTTAAAAAATCTACGAAGAATTTTTGAAAAATCTTTCTTAGTGCACCCCTACACTATAAGAAGAATCGCCATGCAAAATTTCAGCCCTTTAGGTCTAGCGGTTTGGTCTGTGCGTTGTATGTCAGTCAGTGAGTCAGTTACGGAGCTATTTTATACAGTGGCTCCCAAAAGTGTTCGTACACTTACGATTTTCAATGAAATAGGTGTCTATCCATTGATTAAAATGAATATTTCAGAATGGGTATTTAATAATAAGATCTATAATGTATTCTTAACAAAACTACATGAAATATTTTGAAAACATAGTAAAACTTTATTTTTAAGAAACCAATAATCCAAAAGTAACAAAAACTTTATCTCACAAAAGTCATCGTACACTTGTAAAAAATCTCTACATATTAGTAAATTTTCTAATTTTTTGTTAAATTAATATTTAGTAGGATATCCTTTAGCATCCACAACAGCTTTTAAACGTCTGGGAATAGTTTGCTTTAGTTCTTTTGTAATTTTTGCACCAATGTTCATCTATTCTTCCATCATAATTGTTTTTAGGTCGCTTTTCGTGTGAATGTCGTGTTTTCTTACTCGAACCTCCAGTTCTCTCCAAATATGTTCTATTGGGTTTAAATCTGGCGATTGAGGTGGTGTTTTCAAAAGTTGTGGACAATTATAGAGACACCAGATGCGAACGTTGAGAGCCGTGTGCTTAGGATCGTTATCTTGATAAAAAACAAAGTTGTTTCCAATACCCAAATTTTGAGCTGATAATTTTAAATTGACTCTTAAAATATTTATAAAAACAGTATGATTCATTATGCCATCAATAAATACTAAATTTCCTAGTCCTGATGCTAACATGCACCCCCACACAAGGATACCTCCACCGGCATGCTTAGCTGTTCCTACTAAGTTCTTGGGATTAAGTTCCTCATTTTTTTCTTCTCCATACAATTATACGCCCATCAGCACCAAAAATGTTCATCGGCAAATAGGACATTATTCCAATAGGTTTGGGGCTTATTTATCATTGATAGTGCTTAAGGGAAAACTAAACTTTCTGTTTTTCTCACTCACAAACAATTTTCTATGGGCAGAACGCCCATGCAATCCAGCTGTTCTGAGAACTCGTCAAAAAAATTTCAGGTGAAATTGAAGTAGAAAATGTTTCATTGAATTCTGCAGAAACTTTTACAGCACTCAAACGTAAATTTTTCACAAATTTTCTAATTATATATCTCTGATCATGTTTTGTTAACTTTGCCGGACGGCCTTTAATTACCTTGTTTTCGATCCAATTTTCTTCTTTAAAGCGTTTTTTCATATACTGCACAGAAGAACGGGATAAATTAAGTTTTAGCAATATTCCGAACTGATTTACCACTACTATGATGAAAAATAATCAATTTTTGAATGTTGTTTGTTGTTTCTTTACGACTACGAGCCATTTTTAAATAATAAATAGAATATTACGGAGTATGCAAGCAAAAATTAAAGCCAAACGATATTTTAAATGCCACCACAATTCAAAAATATAAAGCCGGACGATAATTTTAATTGTGAATTTATCCGAAAATATTTCAGTGTACGATGACTTTTGTGAGATAAAGTTTTTGTTAATTTTTGATTACTGGTTTCTTAAAAATAAAGTTTTACTATGTTTTCAAAATATTTCATGTAGTTTTGTTAAGAATAGGTTATAGATCTTATTATTAAATACCCATTCTGAAATATTCATTTTAATTAATGGATAGACCCCTATTTCATTGAAATTCGTAAGTGTACGAATACTTTTGGGAGCCACTGTATATATAGACTAGCTGAAAACCCGCACTTCACTACGGAGTACATTCAAATTAAATACAACGGTGAATGTATGCAATTAATGCCAAAATAAATAAATAAATATATATATTTATAATAAATACGACGACCAATATATACAATTGATGTAGGGAAAAAATATATATTTATAAAAAAATCGTAAGGGATATTTTTATAGATAAAATAATGTCCAATCTTCTGCCGCATTAGCAAGAAAAAAATATTTTTTTGTCTATTTAGTTGTTATGCACGTTACGATAAATTTATTTAAAGTACCAGAAAAAGAATTCACGTGATCAGCATTTAATAAATTAAATTCTAAAAATCTATGAATCTTTAAAAATTCACCAAAAACCAGAAAATAGAGGTAAAGATACGAAAAAGATCTCATTTCAAAGGAATCTTTATGATCTTTCTCGTGATATTAATTTTTATAACCCTCAAATTATTATTCTAAATGCAAACTTAAAAAAAGTTACTAAAACAGTTTAAAAATTTAATTAAAAAAAATCTAAGAAGAATTTTTCAAAAATCTCTCTTAGTGCATCTCTACACTATAAGAAGAATCGCCATGCAAAATTTCAGCCCTCTAGGTCCAGCGGTTTGGTCTGTGCGTTGTATGTCAGTGAGTGAGTCAGTTACGGAACTGTTTTATATATATAGATTGTGTGCACAATTTTGTCGGCATAGAAATAGAATGGGAGAGAGGGAGCTTAATTACGCCCGTCATGTGTTGTCATCTATGGACACCAGCGTAAAACAAAAGCAAATGCGAGCGAATAAATTATAGAAGAATTAAAATCCACAGCTAATGACGATAACTAACTCGCGCCCAACTGCATGGGACTTGCAGCATGACGTGAAAAATTTAAAACAACGGAAAAGGAATTTATTAAAACAAAATTAAACAAGGCAATAAACATTAGGTACGTTGCCAACTGACGTTACTCCCTCTACAAGAAATGTTCAGGAATATCCATATCTGAACCCAGACTAAGTAGTATCTTTTAACATGAAACATATATTTCTGCGGATGCGTTGCCATAAAAATCGTCTCGAGGCGAGAATTCGTCATTCAATTTGAGAGAAAATGTTTCACTCCGGGGGGAGTTGTGTTGTTTGAAAAGGAGGGATTGTTTGTTGTTCTCCACTCCCCACATCTTCGTGAAGTTTGATAAAAATAGTTTATTGAGAGTGGATAGAAATATTGCTGTCAGCGGAGAATGCGGCAATATTTGTGTGGTTGATAGTAAGGTCGTTAATCGTTACACTTCGTGTTTCATTGGATAATAATATGAAAGATACAGGTGTTGCGTTTTGAATAACAGGCTTAGGTATACACCCAAGACATGGAAATTGTTTCAAGAATTACGGTAAATACAGTATGGGTACATTCAGAGAATTTTAAGCGGAGATTTTGATTTGTATTGAAAATTGCAAATCCCGAGTTCCTTGGGTTCAAATCCCGAGTAAGGCTTGGATGTTCTCGTTTTGTCCCATCATAGAGAGGAATTGTCGTCGACTTAAATGCTTCCATAATACATCAGCCAATAAGGTTTCGCGTTGTTTCTGGAGCGAATGGCTGCCAGACTGGTGGGAAAAAAAGAATTTTAGTAGCCTTTCTACCATAAAAATTGTGCTATACATAATCAAGCGAAATATACCAATAATCAACTCTGCTATAAAATGATGCCAAATCAACATTTGAATTTCAGTATTCAAAAAAGGATTTAAGTTGAATATCCTTCAGATTTTTATTAAAAATTTTTAAATGATTTTGAGAATTGTGTTATTTTTTTGAAAATTCCATAATTGTTTGGAAAGAATTTACAAAAAATAAAATCTCATATATACCAGCTTCCTCATTACTGCCAAGTTTTTCAGATAAGTAATCGCAAATGAGATGCCACCCAATTCCAAGATACTTGCGTCGTCGTTAGCTTTAGGTTAATATTCTAGACGCAGTCAGTACCCGGCCTCGTCTTTTTCTTCGCTTCTACTTATTTTCCCTTCCAAGGAAATTTCGCTGATTGTATGACCAATAATGACTCTTTTGTTTGTCTCGAATGTGAGAATGCGTTCCGGTCGGCTACTGTTTGGTAAGTGGAATTACGTTCGAATTGGAATAGCTAACTGCCTAAGAATAACGATAACGCAGACCTCTGTTTGACCAACGAAGCATTTAGTTGCTTTAACGTTTTAGATAAAGTACCGCAGTCAGGAGAAAGAAAAAGCTTCGCGAATGACTTATTTTATCACTTAATTTACTGAATGGGGAAAAAGAAGAGAAGAGAAACTCCATTAGCAAATTATACTTCGGTTGAATCTTGGAAAATGCTTTATAGTTACAATGAGAAATGCATGTTAAATGTTCAGAAATTATTTACTTTTTCAGCGCAGAGAGACATAAAATATGTGATATTGGTTGGGCTAAGATCTGGTATTTCATTGAAAATTCATGTTTTTTAATAGCTTGCTGTAAATTTGTCGTCTTTCAAAGATGGATTTTACATTTCATAAATGATCCATGAAATCTCTACTTTATGAAAAACCAGCAGTGTAATCATTACACTTGAAAATTTTGTTATGAGTAAAATTAGAGATTTTTACTTAGGTTTTTGGAAAAAGGAAATAAAATGAGAAAGATTAAAAATCAAGCAATTTAAAGTTGTTCTGAAAACTACGAGGAATTCAGTTATATGGTTCTTTGGTCACTCTTGTCCCCAAACAGGATTAAGAATTTTGTTTCAATATTTTTCTAACTTTTTTATCATTAATTATACATTTTTTCCTTCTACTCTACAAAAATATCTCAGGGAATAAAGTAAAATCTCCTGGAAGGCATTCTTCCATAGAGACTTGCACCCTAAGGGCCTGTTCACATAATAGTCCATTGCGTTGCGTTAAGGAAAAGATGACGTTGAGACGAAAATAAACCAATCATAGGTGTTAAAAATTTCATTGCTAATCGTTTGGAGGGATATGATTGGTTTATTTTCGTCTCAACGTCATCTTTTCCTTAACGCAACGCTACGGACTCCTATGTGAACAGGCCCTTACGGTCTATTCACACGGAAACCGGGGCGTTACGTAGTGTCAGCGTTAAAAATTTTAACCAATCACAAAGTTCGATTAATTGATCATGTGACATGTCAAACCAATCAGAGATCATGTCAACAATCTCGAAGCCGACATAGCAACATAATGCAACGCTCCGTTGCAGTACTAACATCCCAGGATGAACGGGACAGTACGTTGTCCGACACCTCTGCGGTACCTCAGTATGACGTCATAACAGCTGAACACTTCATGGAAGTGCTTCCTTTAGTTTTTTTATTCCTAGAGAGTTTTGCTCATTCACGTGTGCCTTCAGAACCCCGAAAATTCACCGTTCGAACCGATTCCGAATTTATTATGAAAGCAGTGGCTTTCGTTTATGCCTTTTAATGGGCCTTTAGTGCGTTTTTTAATATAACTCGAATATCTCCCTCTCTGTATGCAAAAACACATTTACGTATTTAAGCACACGTTAAAGGGCAATATTAAAACTGCCTACAGGAAAGAAATATTGTACTAATGATCTAAAATTAGGAAAAATTTTCATGGAAAGGCATAATATTATATAGCTCAAGTATCGCTTAATAACACCGATCTTTGAGGTGAAAGTAAAATTAATATTAGAGATTTGTATTAAAAGCCTGTCAACGATATTTGACTTACATGAAGGTACATATGCTGGTCTATAGTTTTAATTAATGCTACTTGCTTTGTGATCTAGAATTATTGTTTTGTTGCTACGCTGCTCTGTCTACCATTCAGTTTCGTATTAGGGTGGCCCAAACGAAAGTATGACTTTTGTTTTAGTGGCAATGGTTAAATTCCCAGAGCTTTGCGTTTTCACCAGTGGATGACGCTGTATGTTACGGAAAAAGCTGCTACAGTCGGAAAGTGACAGTGTGCTGTTTGACTGCGTTTAAGCAAGGTGACTACGTACGGTCGTGACATCGATTGGTCCAAACAGGCCCAGCGCACAGTTATTCAATTGTTGAGGACAGAAGGTGTTAGAGAGTCAGAAATTTATCGTCATAAGCGGGATGTGTATAGGCATGAGAGTCTGTCACAGTGCACAGTATACAGATGGTAGAGGGCTTTTCGTAATAAACGTGAGAAAGGGACGCACCGAGATTCTGCTGAAGCGCAATTGGCCATCACCATTGAATCGACTGCCGTGGACAAGATTTGCTGCTGCGCTTCAGCTGGGAGGTCCTCGGCTATCAACCCTTCCTATAATCTTGACCTGTCGCCTTGCGAGTACCACATCATTGGCCCACTGAAAGAGGTTTTCAAGGGCCACAAGTTTGCTAACGATGCAGAGGTGTGGCTCGTCGTAAACACTCGTTCCGCAGACAACAACGGACGTTCTTCATTTATGGTATCCAAAATGTAGCACGTGCTGGGACACTTACTTGAACCGACATGGCGACTATGTGCAGCGGAATTGTAGCTCATGCCCCACTATTACTTCCTGTATGCTCACATATTCCACCCAATAAACCATTTCAGAAAAAAAACCCGAAAAGTCTCACTTTCATTTGGGCTACCTTTTAACATTTGAAAATAAATCAGATTCTCATTTTAAAACTTTTACTTCAAGAGACTATTTCTGTTGAAAGTGAAGACTCACAATATTCCGTCGTTTACTTTTTCGACGGAGCATTTGTACCTTTTATGTTCTTCCTCAGTCTACTATCTTTAAAAAGTTTAATATTTATCACTAACAAGTAAAAGTGTAAGTTAGTGAACGAAGTTAAGTTAACTTAAGTTTACATTCCTCAAATAAGTATGTGAGTAATAAATCAATAAATAAAGCCCAATCTTTTAATCAATTCATGGTACACATGGAACAGACATTTGATACAAAAACGCACATAAACTTTATTACAATTTTATACTCGTTAACGGGCTATTTTGCATTTACAAATGTGGCTCTCACACGTTTTCCATTCAGGCATAACCTGTTAAGCTCTTGAACAGCCCTCTCAGCGCTTTCTTCTTCCTTGAAACTGACGAATCCAAATCCTCTGGACCTGTTGTTTACGTCTGTGACAATTTTGGCACTCAGTACATCACCAAATGCCTCGCACATTTTTATCAATTCCTCGCTTGAGGTAGTGGTGAGGTTGCCCACACAGATGTTGTTTGGAAACATCGCTTGTTGGAAGCGACGACGTTCTTCTGCGGGAATGAATCTGTGAGGCGAAAATGTCGTTAGATACCTTCTGATACTTATCTAAATACCCTTTCGTAACAATTGTCCTTCTATTTTCTAATGGCAAAACAATTTTAACCTAATGGTTCAGGATTTTTTTTACTAAATAAAAATCTGTTATTCCATTAAAATTGACCTGAGACCATTAACATTTAGCTGTTGTTTTGCCAATGCGGGGCACTTGTCATTGAAGATAGATTCGTTGATTGCTTTCAAGGGGTAAATGTATAGGTGAACCAACAATACCCCCTAGTGCCACCTCAATTTTGATCAAATAACACAAAAGGCTAAATCTGGGAGAGATCGTAGATGCTTCCACCGTCTCTCACCTCATAGACACACTTTCCTGTCCACGTTTTTAACATGCCCATATCTGGCTGAGACAAGAAGGTATTTAATGACGTACTTGGGAATACGAACTGAACACCTCCAAGCCAAATGCGCTAACACTAGGCTACCTGGGACCTTATAACGTTTAGTGACGCAGCACAAAAGGGGCTGAATACGCTTCTCCTCCTTCAAGCATGCATACCGCATCTCCGTTGGTAACATCAAATTCCAATTAGTGAGCATGTACTGGCGACAATCTAGTAACTTGAATTTTGTTTCAAAACACTGCCAATAGTTACTTTTGAAGAACTTATTAAATTAATGAGAGATTACTGTATATAAAAGATAAAAAAATGTAAAAAAACACTTATAGCTACCTTAACATTTGCTTTCATATCCTCATGTCATTTTTGTTCTCTTATGAAAATGCCTCTTCCGTGATGAAGTTATGCATTTTAAAAATGCTAGTTGTATTTACTAAATTTGATCGCACAATTAAGTGACGGAACATCACATGGTTAAAATATTGGTCATTTTCGCCAAATATCATCGTGCTCTCAGTAAACAAAATTCAATCAAAGTTAATTCGTCTTCATCTCTACTATACCTTTTGAAACTGAAGAGGCAGAAAAACAAACACAATAACTTACTTCTTAAAGAAAACATGGCAAACTCGAAAGCTAACTTTGAAATGGGGTAAAACTAAACCAGAATAATTTTTAAATAACCATCTACACAGATAAATTAAAATATATGCGTTATTAATAACTAATTAAACAATAATGGATACATTCACCCATTGGCCATTTATCACACTCTTTGGTGCCATTGGCGAAATCTTAGAAATTGAGAATTTTGATTGCCATATTTGATGATAAATCCCGAGAGACAGTTCAATGCAGTTTGAACTACTCGCTGTATTACCCTTTACACCAAAAAGTGGCAGAATCTCCAATGGGAACAAACATGACTACATTCAACAAGAATGTTTGTTTTGTATAATTTGGCGAGAGGTTTTTGTTTTCCAGGCTTGGACGATTATGGCGCCAAGGTTATTTCTACTGCAAACTTCTGACGTATATGTCATGTGATTATTTCGTGACGGATGTATCACATGATTTTGACAGGTGATTTATTTTGACCAATTAGATCGGCGAGTTTGAATTTTGTGTATTATTCGATGGTATTTGTGTGTTGGGAAGAGTTCCGTATCCTGTGCCGGGAAATTTGGCGATTTTTTCGGGGGCGAAAAATATTTCAATATGGTATATTATAATTCGTTTGTGTTACGATGTTTGTTTATATAGAAACTCTTGCCGTAAAAGCTGAATAACAAATGCCGAAAATGTGTAACTTTTCCTGGTAGATTCTCATATAAATGTCCATACAACAGGAGCTCATTTCATGTGACCTTTCTTGACGAAGTCTGAGGACCCAATCCCCCCCACCCTTATTGGGTATTTAATTATATAGGCACTGGTTTAATTAATAGTAAAAACAGTTATATATATATATATATATATATATATATATATATATATTATTTATTAGATTTTGTAACATGTTTGTTGTGTTTATGCGTTGTTTTATTTTATGGGGTTAGTTTTTCATTTCTAGCAAACCCTGAAACGCGCCAATCCGTTGGCGAGTTTTTCTTTACGGCAAGTAATAAAACGCGCCAAGTCTTTAGCGAAAAAAAAATCGAGCCAAATGTCGCCAAATCTGACCATCTTATACAGTCTTACCAAATCTATAATTTTTTCTCTTTTAAGTTCTAATTAACTAAACATACCTAGAAACTAAAAGTTTTTTCCCGTTGAGCAGTGAGTAATTTAAACTAGATATTGCCCATTCTGCTGCTTCATCCTTGGCAAATTGAACAAATCCATAACCTTTAGATTCCCCACGGGAATTTTGGGCAATTTTAATTGACAATATCTGTCCGAAGGGAGAGAACATATCTTTCAAGAACAACTCATCCACACTGGAATCCAAGTTTTTCACGACCAAATTCGCCTTTTCGGGCAGCGAGTTGGGTCTCTTCCGGGCCCACATGATACGCATAGCTCGCCCAAACAGGATATCATAATTTAATGTTTCCATCGCCTTTTTTGCTTCCTCTGCATCAGAGAAGTTCACATAGCCGTATCCGAGAGATGTGGCAGTTGCCGAATCTCTGCAGACCTTGACAGACGATACTTTTCCAACAGAGGAGAACTTTGTATACAGGACAGCTTCATTGCACTCAGGATGAAGGTTACCAACATAGAGTGACATGTTATAGCAAGGTAAACAATCATAAAACTTCTAGACTAATTGTTTTTCAACACCAATTAAAATAGCTATAACGCTACATGACTTGTTAAAGACAGTGAAGGTGCAATAATGTCGAAATTAAGCTGAAATTTCCTCGTGCAGGATAATAAAATCTCGAAATGGAGCTCATGTATATTCTCGGACTCATCAACTTCAAAAAAGTACATTGAGCTCCAAATGATTATGCCCATTTACAAACATTAAAATAACTTAAAAGGTGTATTCACATATTTGGTTGCTCTGCCAGTTGCCATGGCTGAGCATTACGACGGTCCGTAGTCTCGGGGCATACGAAAATTTATAAGTGCGAAAATGGCGTCATTATGACGTATAATCTTCGCCGACCATAATGCTTATTGGTGAATTTTACAAACATACGTCACGATGACGCCATTTTAGCACGGCCAAATTTTCTTATGATTCGAGTGTAAGGTTAGATTTCTCCTGAACCAAACAGACCATGTACGGTTTTGTAAACAATACCTTGTCTCAGTTACCTTGTTAAGTTGTGCAGTCGCAGCTCACCTAACAAGGCAGAAAATTAACACTTGACAGCATGGAAATATCTACTGTGGCTATTCAGATACGTTAAATATCTATCGCCTGGACATCATGATGACGTATGTTACAGTTAACGATTAGGGTTAGCCATCACAGGCGCCCCCAAAAGGTATATTGATGAAACCACGTGAAAAACTAAGGGAAGAACGTATATGCCATTGCTATCTATTAGCACTGGAAACTCGTTTTTCTGCAATATGCACTGCAACATTTATTTGCGCATGAATTTCCATATGAATTTTATTAATAAAAGCCCTTTACAACGAACGTTTTACCTTTCACTTTTCAAGAGTTGAGATGAGGCTACGCGCAAATGACTTATTGCTACTTTTTTAAACAATTTGAAATCAATCGACTGTTTGCGGTTTGAGGAGTTACGGTGTTTTCAGTAGGATGTGGGAATTTTATGAGACGCGAGATTGGATGAGTTGAAAATTTCCCCAAACCAGGGACCACTAAGCGAATGTTATTTCTTCCGGGTCACATCGTAATTTCATAGAAATTTAAAGCTAGCTACTATCACGTGATAAAGGGGCTTAGGGCGTGTTCACATACTAGAATCCGTCAGCGTCAGCGTTACTCGTATTGATAAATTTTAAACCAATCACACGTCTTAACAATTTCGTGGTTAATCGTTTGGAGGATTGTAATTGGTTAAATATATTATTTCAATACGAGTACCGCCGACGCTGACGGATTCTAAGTGAACAGGGCCTTTGTCTACGAGCATATGAAATTTTCAACCAGCGAAAATGGTGTCATCGTGACGTACAGTTGCAAAATCTGCGAAGTAGCATTATTATCGATTACGGAATATGTCGCGAGGACATCATTTTCACACACCGAAATTTTCGTATGCTTCGGGACAGAGGCCCAAAGAGTCCCAGTGTCTTTCCACTTGGAATGGAGTTTTGACGGGCATGAAGGTCTAAGATGGTCTTCCAATTCCATGTATTTGGGGTAACTGGTCAGTTGAAGAAAGCAATGTTTATAATTAAAGCTTTAAAAAAATTATCATTTGGAGGCCTTAAAATGTAAATAATTATTTTAAAAGACTGCATAAAAAACGACAGAATTTGGGTGTCGTTTTTCACTAGAACAAATATAAAAATAATCAAGTTCAATTGATGCGAGTGATGTTTTTTTATGTTTTTTAAAAGATGTGGCCTTAGTTTACGCTCCAGCAACAAGGGATGACGCTAAATGAGCAGCATATGTATTAATTTTAAGAGTGTGCAAAGAAGCAGTTTTTTTTGTGTATACAGCTTGTTCCAATTTCCTATATGTTCAATTTGTGTTTATATCATTTAATACTGTCATTAATTTGCGAATAAAAATTTTATTTGTTAGATTTTGTAACATGTTTGTTGTGTTTATGCGTTGTTTTATTTTATGGGGCTTGTTTTTGATTTCTAACAAACCCTGAAACGCGCCAATCCGTTGGCGAGTTTTTCTTTACAGCAAGTAATAAAACGCGCCAAGTCTTTAGCGAAAAAAAAATCGCGTCAAATGTCGCCAAATCTGACCGTCTTATACAGTCTTACCTTCTTTTCTTCTGATGACATTTCTTAAATGGTCTCTTTAGTATGAATTGAACAAATCCAAAACCTTTCATGAAATTTTGGTACAGCTTTGTCAGACGCACCTCCGTGCCAAGTTTGGCGATTTTGTGTATGGCGTGTTAACCATGCGATTTTGGCGAGATTTTGTTTTTTGCGGATTTAGTTGTGTGCGGTTGTGGCAGTGATTAGAATTAGAGTTTAAATTTAATAATAAATAATGATATTTATAGTTTTGATTGTTTTCTTAATTTTTTAACATTGGCGTAGAGTTCAGAATTTTATTTTCTTGTTTGCATATAAAATACATGCGCAGTTTGCATATTAAATTCAAATTGAATACTTATTTCGCATATTTATTTTCTTGTTTGCATATGAACATTATGCATTTGCATATAACTTTTCGCCAAAGGAGGTGCGTTGGCGTAAAAAGTTTTTGGCGCCAACTTTTCGCCAACGGAGGTGCGTCTTACAAAGCTGTTCCGAAATTTTTAAAATGAAAATTTAGACGTACGAAAATGGCGTCATTATGACGTATAATCTTCGTCGACAATAATGCTCATTGGTGAATTTTACAAATATACAAGTTACAAATTACAAGTCTTTTACCATTAAAAAAATATAAAATATAAATATCCCCTTGGGATAAGAAAGTAGGAAAGAAGAAAAATACGTGACCAATGACTGACAGAAAAATTTAAAATTGACAGATTGTTAGTGAAACGAAGATTACGTCTCAAGCTAAAAGTATTCTGACACGAATTAATGTATTTGAATCTCAAAATATTGGTTGTCATAATCCATGAGTGATTAAAAAGCAACTATAACTTTTTCAACATCGGGTTCATGATTAGAATATGAATCAGCTCTCTGGAATTATTTGACAAACGAATCATTTAGAAAGAACTTTTAAACCAGGCACGTATATGAACTGCAAGGGAATATCTTCAAATTCATTTCTCTTCACCCGGGTTATTTCTGACTTATTCCTTTTCTAACTGTGATGAATAGCTGGGAAAGAAATGAACAAAATTTACAGCAGAAGGGAGAAATTTGCTCGTTTTTGTGTTAACTATCACTTACTAACAATGATGAATTGACCAGAAAAATGAGGAAAAAAGGTTACTTATGGGAATTTCAGCAATTTTTGTAAGTTATTTCATTTTTGTACATGATATCCGAATTACTTTAAATATTACGTCTGGTATAAATGATTAATGAAACCTTTAATTAGATAAATGGAACATATTTTATGAAAATGAAAAAAAAAGGATATCTTTATTCATATTGTCCAAAATTTAATACAATACTTACTTTAATTAAACTTTAGCGTTTCATATCTGTAGTAATATAATAGATTTTTTCAATTGTTTGAAATTTCTCAACTAAATTTTTTACTTATTTCTAATACAGGAAGTTTTTATGGGGAAAAAATTTAGTTCTTTCTAACATGACATCTATTATAAATTTAATTATAAGAGTAATTTTACGCCAGAATATCTGAAATGATTTGCCATTACAATATAAAAAGTTATTCTAGAGTTGAGTTATTTTCAGATTTCTTTAATAAAGTAATATAATAATGTAAACCTATATTAATACTAAAACTCCTTTTTAAAATTGAATATAGTCAAGAAAAAGGGCACAATAGTACAATATTCATGACAGTGTGGTATTTCATATATGAATGTGGGCTTGAAGTAGCCTAGTGGTAGCGCATCGGCTTTCGTTGCGGGGGGTACTCGGATCAAATCCCAACAAGCGCCATTCAATACCTCCGTGTCAGGGCCGGATATGGGCACGTTTAATCCGTAGACCGGAAGGTCCCTCTATGAGATCAGAGAGGGTTGGGGAGGGTACTATCCTCCAGATGTCATCCCTGGGGGGGGGGGGGACTCGGTCACAATTGAAGTGACACCTAGCTAAATTGGATTTCCCACCCTTGTGGTCCCGTTATAAACCGAAGCCCCACCCCTCCGCCCACTAGCTTATATGGACCTGGTCTGGAATTACTTCCGGCCAAGGTGCATTAGAAACAACAACAACATAAATGAATGGTAACAGAATAAAACAAGTTACCTTTCAATGGAATCAGGGGTCACCAAATTACTGGTATTTCAATTTACATTTTAAAAAGTATTCACTATTAAGTTTAATACGCTATGACGAACGATTGGATCGTGTCATATTTTATTGCTAGCATGTGTGTGCTGAAAGATAATCGTTTACTTGAGTTAACACACTTTTTGCGGCTCTGACACTGAGGTATGTCAGTCCTAGCTCGGAACCTAATTGCTCGATTTCAACGAAATTAGTTAGATTCCTTTTGTGCTCATTTATGTGGTTCCTTATTCTTACAAATATGGCCCTATTGTACTCTATTTAATTACAGTCTCAGGTAAACAAACTGAAATAAGGTTAAGATGAAAAAACTAAAGGTTAATTATTATATTTAACCACTCGTCATTCGTTGGGTGACACACTTAATAGAATTTAGGCTAATTTCGATATTGCACTAAAATGAAGGTTCATTCTGAGGTTGTTTAAATAAATATTTCAATACATTCGTGTCATTCTCTAAGCTTTTGCCGACAACAATTTTCATTGGTTTACCTCCCCCCTCCCCCTCATGCATCTGAAGCCGCATAAAGGCATTTTACTGAGATAATTCAAAATTTCTGACAGTTTTGTCTTTAACCGAAGATTCTTATTGAGCCGTCAGATGGTAGCAATGAAATTAGAAACGAAACCATTTTTCGTCTAAACTTTATGATGATAATATTATGAAATGCAATTAAGAATACCTATAACGGGGTACTCTGTGGTCTGATTTTAAAAAGATGAATCACACGTAATAGGGCAACCACACTCTTAGAAACATGCTGCTATTGTGTGGTATTTGTTCCGCAATGAATTACAGTCATAAGCAAACACTGAAAACTAAGGTGATATACTAGACAACTTGTTCCTCGTTTTTTTTCACCCTCGAACAAGCTATCAAAAATGCTTGTTTGTTTCAATGCGCACAAACATTTGTGTGCTAATTTTGATTTAATATAAATAAATGTTTCACACCATTTTCGTTACTCATTATTCGGAAGTTTAATTTAACTATTCCTCCTGATTTTGAAAAAAAAATTCTCTATGTTCATTACAGAATGCTTTTGGAGAAAAAAATTTTCGGTTGATTTGTCATTTTAACAAATATAACAAATTTTCTTCTTTCTTTTTTCCCCTTAGAACAATATAAAGATATATTAACGACATAGCGCAGATTTTCTGAAAAGGTTTTCTACAATCAAAAGATCCTTCATTAAACTGACAAGTAGCAGAAATGAAAAAAGGGATCTTTTTTTATATAAACGTCAGGATAAAATTTAATTATATATATATATATATATATATATATATATATATATATATATATATATATATATATATATATATATATATATATATATATATATATATATACACTGCTGGCCACTGTAAATGCAACACCCTGAAGGAAACATGCAAATAACATGAAATTTACAACATGCATTAGCGGAGGTGAGATATGCAAATGATTAGAATTTCAGCGCAGACGCACATCACGCGCGCCTGTGGCGCCACTTCAAAGCGCTATTTAAAGCTTGGAGATTTCGACGATTTCAAGTTCGGCAATTGTGTTTTTCTTGTGGTTATTTAAAAAAACGATCAATTATGCGTCGTCGAAAACAGCGATCATCTTTTGATCAAGTATCCGAGTTCGACAGAGGAAGGATAGTGGCCTACCGAGATTGTGGATTGTCTTTCAGGGAAATCGGTAGTCGTGTTGGACGAAACCAAACAACTGTAATGCGGATATGTGATCGTTGGATGCAGGAGGGCACGACGGACCGGCGTGTTCGATCGCATCCACCTCAGCGCACCACTTCACTTGATGACAGCCAAGTTGTGCGCATGGCAGTGACGGATCACTCAGTCACATCACGAACCATAGCACAGCACATGCAGTCTGTAACGCATCATCCAGTGTCTGCGCGTACCATTCGACGCCGTTTACAGCAGAGTGGTCTGTCCGCAAGACGTCCATTGCTTTGTCTACCCTTGACGCAGAACCACAGACGTCTCCGCCGCCAATGGTGCGATGACAGAAGGATGTGGACGGCAGAATGGAATGAAATTGTCTTTACTGACGAGTCACGCTTCTGTCTGCAACACCACGATGGTCGCATTCGAGTCTGGAGACACCGTGAAGAGAGGATGCTGAACAGCTGCGTTATGCACCGCCACACTGGTCCTGAACCGGGTATTATGGTATGGGGCGGTATTGGATATCACTCTCGCACACCTCTAGTACGCATTGCCGGTACTTTAAACAGCCAGCGCTACATCTCCGAGGTGTTGGAGCCAGTTGTCCTTCCTTACCTTCAGGGCTTGCCCACAGCCATATTTCAACAGGATAATAGGCGACCACACGTGGCACGCATTGTCCAACGGTTCTTCGTCAATCGCCAGATTGAATTGCTTCCTTGGCCGCCTCGGTCTCCGGATCTTTCGCCTATAGAAAACATGTGGTCCATGGTTACTCTACGATTGACCCAGATTCCATCTCTAGCTGCCACACAGATCAACTTTGGCAACGTGTGGAAGCTGCTTGGTCTGCTGTGCCCCAAGAACTCATCCAAAGTCTCTTTGAATCAATGCCGAGGCGTATGGCAGCGGTGATCTCCAACAATGGCGGCTACTCTGGCTACTGATTTTGGCAGGAACCACACTTCACAGAAGTCTATAAATATAATCATTTGATACTTGGTCAACATGTTATCTACAAAATAAATTTTGTAGTGATATCTCTTGTCTTTCTTGGTGTTGCAATTTGAGTGGCCAGCAGTGTATTACAGCGCCAGCTATTGATACATTTTGGAACTTTTTTTTATTAAGCCGAATCGTTTCCCCCTTCTTCCAGTATATTCAGTTCAAATTTGAAGTCATTCTGACCAGTGGTTCTGTTTTTGCAGCCTTTTGAAAAAGGGATTTTAATTATGAACACCCTGTATATATATATATATATATATATATATATATATATATATATATATATATATATATATATACATATATATAATTTAATTTGTGTATAAATTATTATGTGTAAGTGTTTCTAAATGAGATTGTAAATGATTTATTACTGAACAAAATTTTCTGGAGTAATTTTGTTTAAAAATACCTTTTAAATATTAAAAAATTCACTCATTATAAACTAAAGATTTACTATAAATATATAACTCGTACGTAGGTTAAATGAATCTTCTATTACTCTATTTTTACCCAGATTCGGGGCACAAACATGGTGTTATTGCGCCCAACATTAGCTGTATTAAATTTCTAACAAACAAACTTTTAGTTTTAGCATTATATAAAGGAGAAGAGTTCTTTTTTCTCTATAACTGTTATTCCAACACCACGGGCCATTACTGCGTCATTTCCATCCGCCAAGCTCATTTCTTCGCACTCTAAAGTATAGACTCTCTAGATTCGAGAGACCAAATAAACGTCTTGCGACCTGGTGATTACTACTGAATTAGAAAAATCAATATCTTTTTACGTCTTAAACTCAAACTTTAAAGCTTAAGCATTGACTCCGGAGCTTCCAGTATTTAAAAGGCTGCTGTATACTAACCCTTTTCGTTGACCTCAATGTTAAGGTATGGAGGAAATTTGTCTAATATTTCCAGCTACATAAATACTGATAATACAATAAAAATGGTGTTGTCAGATAGCCTGAACTTTTCTGCACCATACAACAGGATTCATTTTATAAATTTCGTCCAAAAAGATATTTATGAGCATTTAAAGCACACTATATCCGATTTTTTCTCCCGAATGATTTACATTTTCAAATATTATTTGTACTTTTATAAAAAGAAAATAACCCAAGGTGTAAAATTTCTTTTTCTAATACAGAGTACGATTTAAATAAATAATCTTTAAATCCAAGTCGGCAATCATTGAACGCATTTTCTCCATAGGTTAACATTGAGATGAACGAATCCAATAGCGTTAGTACATAGCACCCTTAAGCTCCAATTGCATAGATTGTTTTACCGTATGGTGACGTGGATGTGTTATATACATCCTAGAAGCATCTAATAGAAACGCAGAAATGAATCATAATAAAGATAAGAACAGAAAACTAAAGTGTAAATAAATAACGGGGAATACAAACATACCACTCTTGGACTCGTGGCAAAGTATCGTAAGCCACTCGAAGAAAATCCGCAAATCTTTTCCTTAAATATATTTTTGAAAAAAAAAAAAGCATCGCGTTTGATATGAAGAAAATAACACATTAAAGAAATTAAAAAGTTAGGAAATTTTAAATTCACTCATGTGTGGAATTAACTATATTCATAAAAGGAATGTAATTCTCCAGACAGCAGCGATAAAGGATGCCATCTCCCATGCGGAAATCTCGGTTATAACAAAATTGTTATTTTAAGTTATAATTGATAATTTTAATAGAAACGTTTTTCAAAGAGCTGTTTTCAAATAAAATACTTGAAGAAAATTCAAGCGGAAAAATTAAACTAGCCGTGCTAAATTTCTAAAGATATTCCCCAACCATATAGAGTAAACAAAATAAGATAATGTGCATTATACAGCAAAAATTAAAGAAATAGATAAAAAGTTTGGAAATTTTAAACTAACTCAAAGTTTATACCGAGCATTCTTGAAAGAAATTTGATGCTCTGGGCAATAGCGATAAAAGATAAACTTTAGGATGCAGAAATTTTGTATTACACAAACTGTGGCCCCATTGTATATTATTAATAAATATTATAAACATGTTTACTTTATATAAACTTTCATCTTAAAGAATGTGTTTTAAGAAAATTAAAGTGTAAAAAATTAAATTCCTTTTCAGGTAAACCTCATTGAATTTTCTCGATACATGTATAAATATGTCACATCGTCATTTAAATCATAAATACTTATTAATTCTTAACATTTCATAGCTTTGTCAGCAAATAAATTTTCTCTACATCTGTTTAGACTATTGGGATATAATAAATGCAATAATAAAATTCTGAGTTTGTTTGCCTGTGATTCAATACATCAAAGACAGTATTAAATAGTTCTTTGTTTGTAAGAAAACGTCCCTCTGAAGGGGATAGAAACAATTTTGAACTAAACAGGAAAACCAACGTAAATAAAGCACAAATAGCAATAAAATGCAATTATTTTGCATACGGCCGTTTCAAAGCTACAAAGGAGCTTCCTCATCAGTGCAACGAACTTTGTGGCAGCTCAAAAAGCCGAAGACTAAGCGACCAGACCAGTGCACCCGCACTTAAATAACCCGCACGTGCCGAGCGCCAAAAGACACGAAGCAGCGGAGAGACCGAAATAGGGCAAGCAGCACCATCTAGTGGCAAAAAGAGGGGACAAATCGAAAAATTGAAGAAACAGGCCAACACAGCTAAGTAAACCCTTTCCACAATTGAGGAAAAACAGGGGTGCTTGACTAATCATTAACCAAAGAACCCGAATTTTTAAAAATGTCATAAGCTTCCCAGAAATCAAGATCGGCAGGCGAGCGACATTTCTGAATAATAGAGGCAGAAGAAAAGTCAAATCGATGATTTAAAGTCCAGGCGTGTTGAAGCAATGGACGAGCAATTTAACTCTTGCTTTTTAATATAACTCTCGTGTTTCTTCAAGCGGAATCTAAGAGCACGCTTGGTTTGACCAATATAGAGAAGGCCACACTGGCAAGATACCCGGTAGATACCCCAGCTATTTAAGTGATCAATTGGGTGTTTTGAGATCCGAAAAGATATTTTATTGACCGGAGAGAAAATAACCTTAATTCCAAACCTTAAAGAATTTTAGCGATCTGATGACTGATCTGGAAAAGAAGGGCAAAACCACCTACAGGTTCGGCTTTGAAATACACCTTTTTTGGACCGGTTTAGACAATTTCTTATAAATGGAATCAACGATATTAGAGGCATAGCCGCGGTCCACGGCTACCGCCCTCAGATAATCCAGCTCGGAGCACAATTGTTCAGGAGTGGAGCAAATGTTCAACGCCCGATGGACAAACGTGTTGAAACAGACAATTTTTTGACTGGGAGGATGGGCAGAAAGTCTATGTGGGGGAAGAGACACGGCAAAGGGCTTGCGGAAGACAGCAGTCTGTTAAACCTCGGATAACAAGCAGCAGTCTGAAAAAGCTGCCGATTACAAGCACATCCAAGAAAGGTAAACGATTATTACACTCATCCTCACACGTAAATTGTATGCACGGATCAATAGAATTCATGTCAGAGAGCACGCGATCGATGTCGGAGTTATTCTGGTCCAATAAGACAAAACAGTCATCAACATAGTGAACATAGAAAGGAAACTTTAATTTGTTTGCATATAAATGTCACTCCAGATGGAACTAAGAGGATTACCCATAGCGAGACCATTAGTCATACAGAAAACGCTATTATAAACAAAAGTCGTCTGCTCAAGACAAGTACGAGTGAGAAGGGTTAGTTCATCAATTTCGAACTGCGACAAATGGAATTCACTGAGTCTCTTGCCGAGACAATTCAAGGCCCCGTGAACAGAGACATTCGTGAATAGCGAGTTCACATCAAAAGAAGCCAATCGTTGTGACCTTGGGGTCTACAGCCACGAAGTTTCTTCACAAAATCCAGAGAATTACGAGTAGTGAAGGAGTTGTTGCTCAAGAGAGGAGCAAAAACAGAAACCAGGTGTTTCGCGAGTTTATAAGAAGCAGTGCCAATACTGGAAACAATAGGTCTAAATGGAATGCCCGGTTTATGAACCTTTGGTAAAGCATGGAATCTAGCACAATGAGAGATTGAAGGTAAAAGAGTCCTTTTAAAAATCTCCGGGAGCACAACAGAAGATTTTATAACAGATTTAATGGAATTAAGTTCAGAAGTACTGGGGTCGTTGCGCATTACCACATAAGGACCCTCATCCGATGAGATTCTGGGATTTCTCCAATAAAGTGGATTTATCAAGAACAACAATCTGACCACCTTTGTCAGCCTGTAATCACCAAGTTAGGATTGAACGTAACTTCTTAGACCCTCTATAGCGGACTTACTGAGATTCGATTTGGAAACGTTAGATTGAGTCCACAGTGTTAGCATCAATGCCTAATGGAATCCTTTTGAGAAGCCGATAAAGCGCTAAATTTGAAAGACCTTTCAATAGGAGCAATCAACTTAGGAAGGAAGGGCCTGGAGGAGACGGCAAAATTATTGTTAAGTTTAAGAGCATAAAGCTGATCCTTATTCAGAGAAACGCTGGAAAGGTTAACAACGGAATGCCTGTTTACCGTTTTTAAACTGGTGGAGTTATGGGAGCCCGAATGTCTGCGAAGAGCAGCAAACTTCCTATTCAGAGAGGACTTATGAGTGGATGAAGCACGCAGGGCTCTAAACCACGAAGTATTTTCAATAGACTCAAAGTTAGAAGCAGAATTCGCGAGAGAAATGTGTAAGGAGTATAATTCCTGTTCAATAAGCGAAATCCTATGACGAGTATCCTGAATAAGAGAATGTAAAAGAGCTAGCCTAGACCGAAACAAAACTTTATCAACTCTATTAGAACGAGAACGATTAAAATCCAGTGAAATAAAATTAGGTATAATCTTAAAACGTTTACAGTTCAGAACGAAATGTAAATAATTCAAATATCTAAACTTCTTGAGGCGCAAATTACAAAACCTATTAACGTCAGACATAAGTCGGAAATTAACAAGGTAAATAAGGTAAATAAGGCCCGTTAACGCCAATGTTTTGAAAAGAAAAGATACAACCTTTGTGCTCGAGGAATAAAAGGAAAACCAACGTAATAAAGCACACATAGCAATAAGATGCAATTATTTTGCATACGGCCGTTTCGAAGCTACAAAGGAGCTTCCTCATCAGTGAAACGAACTTAGTGGCAGCTCGAAAAGTCGAAAACTAAGCGACCAGACCAGTGCACACGCACTTAAATAACCCGCACGTGCCGAGCGACAAAAGACACGAAGCAACGGAGAGACCGAAATGGGGCAAGCAGCGCCATCTAGTGGTAAAAAAGGGGAAAAGTTGAAACGAAGGGGAAAATTTAGAACTAGTTTCGTTGTTAATCAACCCACGGTTCAGGCCTTGTTAACATTCCTTCCGGAGCGCGCTTCCGTTGTCGCCGAGATCGCTAACAAAACCTATGAATAGTTTGGCATATCAAGTGGTCATTTCTTTCAGTTCTGTGATTGGTTAACATATTTATCGCTAATTTGTTTAGGAAAATCGCATTCAGAACATAGTTTCTCTATCAGTGAATTACTTCTCTGAAAATTGGATTCTGGGGGTACTTCTCTTGAGCACAAACCAGAGCTCTCTGTTTGCCAACATCTAGTCACTCGTAGCTTTCTTATTTTCCCCATCTTGACTTCATCGATTCCGTTTTAAGACTACGTAGAAACAAGTGTCAACCTCATTACACAATTGATTCCACAGCAACTTATAGTGAGAAACATCCGAGGTTCATCTTCAGTACCGTGTACTAGGAGAAAAAACATTAAGTTAGGGGACCTCATTGAAACAAATTCAGCCTACTCAGTCGGGCAGGAGAAAAAAACTGGGATTTTGTCCCTCAAAGGAGATGAAAGGAAAATTTCAAGAAATGGGAGTAGATATTAAACAGGCTCAGAAAATTTAATTACAAGCAAATATAAAAAACTTCCACAGTGAAATCTAAATCTGAATTTTGTAGGATTCAATGGCAATCAATCGCAATGGTTATCGTCTTCAGCTTTCATAAAGTAGGCCTGGATTTAATGTCAACTGAGGCATAAACGTTCCCGTGCTTTCCCCTCCCAGACAGTACTGTTGTTTTACCTACAATCTGTTCTCACAATAAAGTAGTCAAAAAATCGTTGTATGGAGAGGCAAACGTCTTCGTGACAAAATGTCTGTTGCGTTGTACATAGATGATCATTCAATATGAAGTAGTTTTTCAAAGTTTTTCCTCGTCCAAACACGTGACACCTCCTTCGCTGACCGTCTTGACATCGTTACTTCATAAATCCCGTCACAAGTTTATTTTCTATAACGTTCTTCGTTTCTTAATAACTTGGAGTGACAGACATCTATGGACAATTATCTATATATCACTAAATGGATGAAACGTTAAGTTAGGTGACACCTCTGATACAAATTCAGTTTGTGTAATTAGGCACGAGAAAGTATTGAGATTTTCCCCTCAGGCTAGGGACATGAAAGTTTTAAATAAAAGTAGAAGAACGTAAATAAGTTTATATTAATATAACTGTATGTAAAATTTAGATACTCTCTCACTGAAATCTAAATTAGAATTTTGTGGGATCCAAATAATCGGTCTCCGTAGCAATCTTTTGATGCCTGACCTCATCGAATGTCTTTAAGCCTTATTTACTTGACCATTTCGAAGTCCCCTTCCTTATTTTCTTCCCGCATCCCGTCTTGTAGCAACTTTTTGTAAGAGACATCTAAGGACCATCTCTTAACTGTTAAACTGGGGATAAAACGTTTTAAGTTAAGTACCCTAATCAAACAAACTTAGTCTTCGCTTCCTTGTTCTCACAATAACTTCTAGCTTATCCGTGGGGTCAGTAGAGAGAATTTTTACTGTAATAGGTGTCGTCCATACGGTGCATTCTCCACCCTACCCCGATGGTCATGATGGCTTATCATCTGTAGACTTTTATGCCACACTATAGAGTAGTTCAATGGGTACAAGAGCTAGGCAAGCGGACAGTGTTGAATATGAAGGAGATTGAGAATGTGCTGTTGTAATTTGGCAGATTTTTCTTTGGTTCGAGAAAGTCCGTTTTCCGTTTTCATCTTGAATAGGTGAGTTTGTGTGGGATGAGATGACGCCAAGAGAAGCTAGGGGGTGATATAGTGATTTGGGAAATATTCTACAGTGAAACAAATTAATCCCCATAATAATGTGAGAAGATATGTAATATCGAAACAGTTCAGTCAGTGATGACTGAACACAGTGATGTTTGCTGAACGTCAAACAGTTCAGCAAACATCATGAATTGTTCGGGAACAATCTGGCGTATGTGATGAAAAGCACATGATGTTTTGTCTTAGATATTACACCGATGTCAATCCTGTCATGCCATAGCGTTCGTTGTATGTAGCAACAATTTCTATATGAGTCCATTCCTTCTATAATCTTACTGAAGATACAGGACCTGCTAATAACGTCCTGCTACAAGATAACTAGAGGGCAGGATGTTCTCTGGTATTTCATTGCAGAGCGCAAATCCTATTGAATCCATTTCTGATAGGAAGAAAGCTATTTTCGTGTCTTGTGAAGGAACTGCATCATATTACGCAGGAAGTCATGGCGTCTGGCTATACGAGTGAAGTGACGCAGACAGAAACATTGTAATTTCGTGCGGAAGTGTGTGAGTAGGATGAATGAGTCACAAATAGTTTTGAGTAAGTTCTACTTTTGTGAATGAGTACAACGATTCATCTGAGAATCACACATAGTCAGAGTCGTATAAAAGAGTCAAGCAAGTTATGTGTGAGTGCTTTTAGAGAGCCTTAAAGTGTTTTATCAAATACCTTATCTCCTGTAGCAAAAAATGACCGTAGAGCTCTCAACCTACCAACCAAGCAATCGTACCTCAGATTTTACTCTCACTTAGATATGCATAAACAAGTTAAAAAAATTCAATGTAAAATAGGAACAAAACTATTATTATATACTATTATTGACTCTCAACATAATTATTATGGTTATTTTCTCCACTATTACCAATTTTATTTATAAATGAATTTTGGTCAAACATCTATTAGATTGCTGGTTTCAGGAATGGACTCCTATTCTTCCCCTCCCCTATTTCTCCCCCATTGACTAACTGACCGGGAGTGCTTGCTTGAGAGTGGTCGAACGAGGGTGGGGGGGGGGGGGGGGGGAGGAAACCTCTTGACGGGGATAGAAAAAAGATTGATTACGGACATTCTCTCTCCAACTTTCAAATGTAAAAGGTTGGTGTATGCGAGCTCGCCACGTGGAAATTGACTTACACGTGATTTTATTGATCAATGTAAATTTGTAATTTATTAGTGTATATAGTAATGTGTGGTGTGTCCCAGTAGAAATATATGTATAATAAATAATTTTGGGACTAAAGATCGTGTCTGGATTCGTAAACCATGTAATCCATTCCTAAAACGAAAAGCAACGGACACAGGGATGGTTAGGCCACTTAATGGGAGAAGAATCGCCCTACAATAGCTGGCCCATGAGGTAATGGATTGTGTCATGAGGTATTTGTAGACTATTATAGCCATTAAGAATAGACTTAAATCTGAAGTGTGTACATGTATATATATATATATATATATATATATATATATATATATATTTCTTGTGTGGCAATAAATGACCGTAACGCTCCTAAAACAAAACAACTAATAACCGATTTCTTTCGAGAAATATCACTGATACATCACTACAACTTTTCTATGAGGTGCCATAACTTATATCTATAAAAGCATACATATATATCTATAAAAGCATACAGTATTTGAGATAAATAGTAAAGTTATATTTTAAAATTTGCTATTTTGCATGTATATTTATCAAAATTTTTAATGTCTTGCCATAAATATGTATTCTCAAATAACGTGCAGCATTTTCTCCAAAATTGTTCTACTTCAGCTGATTTCTAGATTTTATTTCTTAGAAAACTTGCAAAGCTAAGCAGTTATTTATGATATGGAAACTGATTTTAATATAAAAATATATCCGCACCTTAGAATGTCACAGTATTTCTTTTTCTTGCCGCATTTGCTTTAGTTTAATAAAACGTTTCAAATAAAATTCTTCTAAAATTCCGATTTTTTTTTAGTAGATATCCAGCAGTAAAGAAAAAGACGTTTTTATGACGATTTTTTGTCATGTGCGAAGGAAAAAGAAATCGCAGGTCACATGGGATACCAAAACGATTTTCGGTCTGGTGACCACCCTTTATTTATGATAGTCATATTTTTAAGATGGTGCTTTGTTTTTTTAGCCCCGTTTCCTTATTTTTTTCGCTACTTTATGATGCTTTATGTGCTCCATCGTCAAATATATTTTTCATGCTAGGATGAGATATGTGCTTTAGGAAAACGAGTATAATTTGCTATCCTTTGAAATTTACCAATTGTAAGACACTTGTGACAGAGAAAATAATCTCCTTCGTGAGACTAACCTTTTTACAGGACCAACTTTTATATAGCACCAGAGGGTGTCGCTTTATTGCATTTCATATTTTCTCGGTCAATAATTCAAACATTCTATGCTTATGCACTCTAGAGATCTTTACAAATTTTAGATAAGCTTAATATTAAAAAACACTTTTCAACTATTACTAGTCCACCCGTCACTCTGTTAGCAACGAGTATATTTATATACATATATATATATATGTATATATATATATAATATATATATAATATATATATATATATATATATATATATATATATATATGTATATATATATATATTTATATATATATATATATTATATATATATATATATATATATTATATTTATTATACATACATATATATATATACATATATATATTTATATAATACATATATATATATATACTAGCTGAAAACCCGCGCTTCGCTACGGAGTACATTCAAATTAAATACAACGGTCAACGTATGCAATTTATGCCAAAAAATAAATATATATATTTATAATAAATGCGATGATCAATGTATACAATTGATGTAAAATATATATCTATATTTAAATTTAACATTATATTTATAACAAAATCGTAAGGGATATGAATTTTTTTTGGATAATATCCAATCGTCTGCTGCATTAGAAAGAGAAAAAAATATTTTTTTTGTCTATTTAGTTGTTACGCACGTGACGATAAATTTATTGAGAGTACCAGAAAAAGAAATCACGTGATCAGCATTTAATAAATTAAATTCTAAAAATTAATCTTTAAAAATTCACCAAAAATCAGGAAATGGAGGTAAAAATTCGAAAAAAATTTCATTTTGAAGGTATTTTTATGATCTTCTCGTGATATAAATTTTATAACCCTCAATGTATTATTTTAAATGCAAACGTAAAAAAAGTTTAAAAAACAGCTTAAAATTTAATTTAAAAAAATCTAAGAAGAATTTTTGAAAAATCTTTCTTCGTGCACCCGTACACTATTAGAAGAATCGCCATGCAAAATTTCAGCCCTTTAGGTCCAGCGGTTTGGTCTGTGCGTTGTATGTCTGTCAGTAAGTCAGTCAGTCAGTCAGTGAATGAATGAGTCAGTTACGGAACTGTTTATATATATAGATTATAGAAGTATAGATACACATTGGTATCTCAAAATTAGAGTAAGAGGTGAAATAAAATACAAAAATAAAAAAAGGATTTTAAGTAGAATGTTTTTTTAATTATTTTAAGCACCTAAAATAATATTCAAATTAATATTACGTTACTTAATAATTGTGTGCACGGCCGCCATCTTGGATTTTTTTGCGCCAACTTGGCGATTTTACCGTGTTTTGAGGAGTGGAAAATTTCTCGCCAATGTGTTTTAAGCGGTGTTTTCAAAACGCTGGACTTTGAATTTTCTTAGCTTTTTTAATAAAAACCACCTGTTTAAATTATGAAACTTAGAAAAATTTTTGAAAAATCATTTAAACGTTGGACTTAGATTTATTTTTGGGTTTTTGATAAAAACCACTTTTTTTAAAAAATCATTCTCAAATATTGGAAATTTTGGGTTTTTCTTTTAGCTTTTTTAATAAAAACGACCTTTTTAAATTTTAAAACTTAGAAATATTTTTGAAAAATCATTTAATCATTGGACTGAGATTTTTTTTGGTCATTTTTAATTAAAAACTACCTTTTCAAATTATGATCCATATGAAAAATTTGGTCAAATGAATTTTACTTACAGATAAAATTTCAATGCCATCTATTCAGTTTGCCCTAACTATTTGACTAATAGCAATGAATCACCAAAATATTATGCCAATATATTGTTAATTAGAAAAAAAATACAGCATTTTCATACCACCTAAATAACTTGCAATTTAAAAATTATCTAAAATTCAGCTTTGAAAAATGTTTGGTGCATACAATAAAATCGGGACAAGGATTATTTGACCATTTATCCTGCTGTGTTGGAAATAAGAAAAAAAAACCTTTAACTAAACCAATAACTTAACCTTAACTAACTTTTAAACTTAGGTTCCTGGGGAGAGAGAAGTTGAACTTCAGTTATTTAAATTTATTTGTAATCCACTATAGTATACTAATTGACAATCGATAAACAAAATTAAAAGCAATTAAATTTAATAAGTTAACGAAAAACTGATAATGGATTCAAAAATTTTCAACAAAAAGACTCTTAGTTTTAAAAATAATCTACTCTTTTGAGTATAGTCAATTTGACTCAGATTTCCAGGTCAAGGCCAAGAACTGACCTAAAATTATTATACTGTAATTAAAAGATCACATCAGAAATAACTGTTTGATCTTAAAATAGAGAATTTGACATTGGGTTATTTTTACCAGAACGCAATAATTATCGCCATGCGAAATGCGCCAAACCCTGGCGGAAAAATCCAAGATGGCGGCCGTGCACACAAATCTAGATATCCCCCCTAACTTTATTTCTACTGATCAGATATACATAAATATAGCCTATGTCCATCTGGAATAATGTACCTTTCAAACAGTGAAAGAATTTTTCAAATAGGTGCAGTGGTTCCGGAGATTACCCTCCACGTACAAAATATCTCTCTCTCTTTATATAAGTATATATATATATATATATATATATATATATATATATATATATATATATATATATATATGTATGTATATATATCGAAATGGTGTCTTAATTCGACAACCCCGCCACGTGTGGCAACAGTCTGCCATCTTGTGGTGGCGAAAGGGAAGGTATCAGTAGAGGATTTGCCGGTATGACAGTTGTATAAGAAAATTCTGTTCCCAGCAAAGCGCCATTATGTCCGACCTATTCGACGTGCGAAGAGGAATGATTATTGGCGCTCGCCTAGCTGGAGTGTCCGTATCGAGAACAGCCAACCTTGTGGGTGTTTCTAGGGCCACTGTGTCGAGAGTTATGGCAGTCTACACAAACCTTGGAAACATGTCCTCTCTCTATATATATACAGGTACAGGACAAAATAATAGGAACACCCATTTCAAAATGTGTCGTACTTCGACTGTCCATGGTGAGGCAGACTTATACGACCTCACCATGAGTCGCAAAAGTCTGCCATATATTGGTGGTGAAAGGGAAGGTATCAGTAGAGCATTTGCCGGTATGACAGTTGTATGAGAAAATTCTGTTCCCAACAAAGCGCCATTATATATGACCTGTCGGACGTGCGAAGAGGCTTGATAATTGGTGCTCGAGCTGGAGCGTCCGTGTCGAGAACAGCCAACCTTGTGGGTGTTTCGAGGACTGTATCAAGGGGTATGATAGCCTACACAAACCTGGGAAAGATGTCCTCTGAGATGCAAAAGAGTAGGTGAAAGTCGAAGGTGACCGACCGGGATGAACGAGTGTTGAAGACGATAGTAGCCCGAAAACGCAAGAATAAACTGTTGCAGAGAACCTCCGAGATGAACACCCATCTCCAGAACCCCGTATCCACCAAATATATTCAACGAAACCTACATGCTGCGACTATTTGTGCCCGATTGTGTCTATTTGAGAGCCATTAGAGTCGCCTCGGAATGCTATTAAGCGACGACAGTGGTGCCTAGACCACCAAAAATGGACACAGAAGCAATGGGAACATGTCATCTGGTCTTACGAATTCACATATACATTATTTCAGACCACTGGACATGTGTTCGTCTGGCGAACACCGGCAGAAGCATTTCATATTGACTGCCTGGATCCTACCTTGAAGCATGGAAGGGAGGTGATGGTATGGGGAGCGATGTTGTGGATTGGCTTAGGGCCACTCTTAGACCCGAGGGGGATTATAGCAAGCAAGCATTATCGCAGTATTTTCGTAGATCATTTCCATCCTATGCTTCAGACTTTGTCTCCTGGAGAACGCCCTGTGCTCCAAGATGACAATGTCTCTGCTCCCACTGCTCCCTGTGTTCGAACAGGGTGAGATGAGCATTATGATGAAGTGGAACATCTCATGTGGTATCCTCATCCCCCTAATCTCAACATCTTTGAACATTTGTGGGTTTTTTAGAGAACAAATCCGTGCTCGGTTTTCTCTTCCACGCACACTACCTGTGCTCGAGACCGCTTTACACTAGGAATGGTGGCGATTTCCCTTGAAATTTGTGCAATACCTTTATTTGTCAATCCCGCGTCGAATGCACGCTGTAATTAAGTCAAAGGGTGGCCCAACCCCCTACAAATAGAAAAATTTGCATTCTTTCTTTTCACAGGAGTTGTATTATTTTGTCCTGTACCTGCATATATATGTCATGAAGGCGGCACTTTTATCAAGGGTTATGAATAATCCGAGCCAAGTTCAATAGATACCAAAAGGAAGATTTATTTTAAGCTGATCTAATAATGAGGTATCTCATATTGCTCAAAAATCCAATCCAAAAATCAAGATTATTTCATATTGCTTTGAGATGAAACTGTTTTGTACTTAACTCAATAGTATGGTAGGTGTGTAATAGTGCATTCATTCCAGATTTTCCAAGGAAGGATTCGACAGCTATTATAGGGCTTTTAACTGGTTATAACTGATTGGCTACACATATGAGCTGCTTGAAAATTCTTCAGAGTCCTTTCTGCACTGTTAGTGATGAATCACAAGTTATGGACATTTCCCACCTCCAGACCTGTGAGGCACTGTCAGCTCGGGACCTCTATAGCATATATTGGGAGGCAAGAGTATCCAGCGATTAATTACGTCCCTTTTCCTTCTTGGTTTTTACTTTTTATCTTGTTGTTTTCGTTTGTCGCTAGCCACTGTAAATTTATAAAAAATTCACGTAATCTCTTCTAACGAAACTACCTCGAGTTATTAACGTAGGATTACTTATCATTCCGTACCTCTTTTGTATATAAGTATGTATCTCTCTCTCTCTCTCTATCTATCTATCTATCTATCTATATATATATATATATCTATATATATATATATGTCAAAATTTTGACACATTTTGGTACTTTTCTGTCAGTAAACAGACAACAATACGACAACAATACAGACTGGGTTTGGCGCGCTGCCAAATTAAACTAACGACGACGGATGGTTTTAGCGCCTGAAATTTAGCTTTCATGAGGACCGTTATGAAGGAACGTAATCATACGTTAAAAGCTTTGTAATTATAGAAGAATGCTTTCGTTGGGAATATTTTCACTTGACTTGCCAGCTTTGGAAATTCATGAATAGATACATTTTTTCCCTCACATTAAGTCCACATCGAGCCTCATAGTACCAGTTTGCTGAATATTATATATATATATATATATATATATATATATATATATATATATATATATGCATTTAAATAAAACAAAGATATATCTAAAGATTATAACAAAGACAGATGGCAGCATTAAAATGAGTAGCTACTTTTTTTTTTTAAACTTTATAAAGCATTACGCTATGAAAATAAAATTAATATTACGAAAAAATCGACAGATAGCATTATCTCCATATAATGTGGCTCTAAGCCAAAAGAGAGAGAGAGGGTGGATTCCTTTTTTTTTTTTTTTTTTTTTAAGATGTCTGTTGAGAAAAATTTTCTGTCGAGCCCAGACAAGTTTCTTCTCAGGATAGGGAAAAAATAATTACTTCAGGTTCTGATTTATGAAATATCCCTGAATTATGAAGGATTTATTGAAGAATTCCTTTAATTTATTTCAAAGAACTCCTTCTAACAACCTCTTGCGAAGAGCAAAGAATCGACACAAACCTCCCGGCAGTGTTCGACCGACTGAACTATCCCGGAGTTATGAGGAAGTGTTACTCGCAACAACTTTCCCTTACATATTACCCTCTTTCTTTTTAAAATCACTGATGATGTTAGCCTGTATATGTTTATTGCATATTTATTTTATTAATTTTAAAACAAGCAATTTTTTCCATAGAATTTTTTCTGTTATGTCATAGTGTTGCCTAAAGTTGTACAATCTATTTCTCGAGCGATTGGACTCCAATTCAACACTCGCCAACGATCGAACTCCGGTCTCCAGACCTAGAGGAAGGTATACTAGCAACTGAACTACACCGGCATTGTGATAGTTATTTCCCATGATGCAAAATAATATTACCAATGATTGCCCTTTACCCTCGGTAATCGGTCCAGTACTGGAGTTAACTTTCACTTGGAGTTAAAATGAGGAATTTGTATGTTAAAATTCCTCATTTTAACCTACAAATTTTCGGTGATCCCATTGATTGCACAGGGTCTAGCTCCCTTTAACATTTTACAATTATAACGAACACAAGTAAACACAACGATGGGTTGCATAAATTTAATTTTAAGTTTATGGAGAAGACTCTTCTGTTTTTTACCCTACATGAAAGTGAGCAGGAAATTTGAAATCTCAAGGTCTCTTTTTATGACAAAAATACATTGTCTCAATAATTAACGGTTAACTTTTACTAAGCTTTTAAAAATTTTCTATAATAATAAAAAAGTTCCGGCGCGACAAAACTTTATTATTGCCTTCACAGACAGTTGGGGATGGAAGAAAAATTAGGAAAGTGACTTAGAGTGCATAACTCTATCTCTCTTAATATAATATATATATATATATATATATATATATATATATATATATATATAGTGAAAATTCTCTATAGCGGCCAGTAACGGTTTCGAAAAAAAAGGGGCCGTCGTAAAGATTTTTTACAACATTGTCTCTATGGAGTCTTTAATAGGTTCTGGACAAAATATGACCTTTTAGAGGGGTAGTGGGCTAGAGAAAGTTCACTTCATATGTTTATATATATATATATATATATATATATATATATATACATACTGGGCTTTTTTTTAAGTATTATTCCGGCTTAACTAAACCAAAATCTTAAGGAACTTTCGAATCATTTGTTAATATAAAATAAAATATAATTTTTTTTTAAATTCAGATTTTTTTGTTCCCCTGTGACGTGTCATGGGAAAATACTGTACTAAATATACGTACCTTTATTTGAGAAAAACACCGTATACTCACCCTTTTTTTAGAAAAAAGCACTGTATACACATACACACACACACCACACACACACAACACACATATATATATATATATATGTGTGTGTGTGTGTGTGTGTGTATATGTATGTGCAGAGAGAGAAATTTTATAATACTATATTAATTTTTGTATCTATATATCATAATGTTTACTTATAAAAAAGTATAGATGTTAAATATTCGATTAGATTGCTATGTTGGGGTGCTTTTTGATTAAATAACAGCCCAAGAATAGATAGATACACATTTAGATATCTATTAACGACCACCTCTTACATTTCTAGTAAAAGGTAATGTCCTAAATACTATCAGAATTTAACATATAATAAGGTGACATAACAATACAAATTAGTAACTCTACCAAAACATCATTTTTTACATTTTTATATTTAGCATCATGAGAAAATTCCAGTAGAAAGGTATCTAGCCGCACAATAGAAAAGTAAATAGTAAGAGAATTTTTGGATCACTGAAGATAAATATTATCTGAAATGAAACATGCAAAAATTAAGAAGTGTGCGTGCTTGAAAGTAATTCTTTAATAAGTCCTTACCAAACGCCTCAAGATTTGTCTCGTTGAGTATTCATTTATTATATCATAATTAAGCCTGAAAGTTATTCTGTAAGAAATCAGTACAAACTACCGCTAGATGTATACTGTAGAGTATTCATGGATTTTTTCAAGATAAAGCTCTACAACTTTATTGTTGTTGTTTTTCTAAATGCTCCCTGGCTGGAAGTTCCATACCAAATCCATATAGGCTTCGGACTGAAGTGTGCGGCTTCGGTGTTTTATATAGCACCACAAAGGTCTGTCTTAGCTAGTTGCCGCCTCAATTTTAATAGAACACCGCCATGAGCGACATCTGGGGGGATCATACCCTCTTCCACCCTTCTGACCTCACAGAGAGTTTTCCGGTCTACGGATTTAACGTGTAAATATCCGACCTAAACACGGAGGTATTTAATGACATGTGTCGATTTGTGCCCCTCAGCAGCGAAAGTCGTTGTAGGGCGACGGCCACCAAGCCCAGCCCTACAACTTTGAAGCTTTGTAATAACGTCTTAAAAAGATTCTGGTTTAGAGGGTTTTCAATTGCTTCAGTCTCTGATGGACCCCTAGAGTTCAGGAAACAGTTTCAGAATCATTGTTGTAGAGAATAATTGAAACTATATTAACAAGGAACATCATGCTGCTAATGTGAATCCTATATTTGCTGCTGAGAATTTTTTCCCTTCATGAATACAATCCATATGCTCAATAACAGTTTATTTTCACTCTTTTCAATGGTTACCACTTTCCTATCTCAAGCATCGCACCCGAATCTCTAACATTGAGACCAGTATTTAACCAATTGATCTACTTTGTAAGGATCTCTAATTTTTCGAATTCCACTCCTCTCACATTCGCTTGAATCAAACGAAACTGTCTTGGTTTGCACATATTTTTTCTGTTTATTTTTACATAATTATTTTTTGGCGCTTCCAAATAGTTTCTATCATATCTAGTCCATTCTCGTTCTTTTAAACGGTCACTGCAATGACCATATACTAGGCCCGAGTATCGAACCTGATAATCCTAAATTTAAAACACAGTGGTCAACTAAATGAGCTACTCCTTCAATCTGAGGCACTCTAGATTTTCGAATTCAATCTCTCGCAAATGCCTTTGAGGTCATCCACACAGAATTTTGGAACAGCAAATATTTTTATGGGTTTTATGCATATTTTTTTCATGTGTCTGAATTTATTTTCCTCAATGAATGTCTCCAAAGGCTACCGAACAATCCATTTATCGTTCTCTTTAACAGTCGAGTCGAGTCTCGCTGTTTATTTATTTATTTTACAAATGCCAGGCTTAACCCTGGACCCTGGGCCATTAGATCACGGGCTTTCCAATACTTCAAAACAAGGGATTTAAAATTCGAAGGTGGCAGTGCACACTTCACGATGTAATGAAGTCATAGGGTGACCCGAATGGCACAAGACACTGTTTGGCGAATCTGCCAGATCAATCAGGAAAAGAAGTGCCCGGAGACTAAAGTCGTGGCCGGTCAAAAATCTAAAATATTCAACCGCAGAAAACGCGGAGAGTTTAGAAATAAAAGAAGAATGTTTATATTGAGTAGCCCAGGGCTTTGTCTAGAGGATTCTTCAGACTTCAATTTAAAAGCAGCTTTGCAGGTCATTTTGTATAAAAAGCTTGGAAGAAGGGTACTGTCAACTGGGGTAACTTTGGCCCAACAAACAAAAAAAGATTGTATGTGCTGTATCTAGATAAAGGAGAGTGATTATTACTTATTTATTTCAGGGGCCAATAGTTGGGTTAAATATATAGGTATAATAAGTATAAGGTATATAGGTACATACACGTGTATAGGCAAATTATAATAGGTTTGTTGGACCAAAGTTACCAAAGTTGACGGTATGGGGGTGTAGTGTATCAGAACTCCTTGTGGTGTACCCTAGTTAATGCTAAACCTGCGACAGCTTTGCCGCTCTCCAAGCATTTTGAAATAAAATGGTTGTGACAACAAAATGTCCTTTTAAGGATCTGAAACGACTGAAAGTGCTCCAGTGGAATGCCGGCAGACTTGTCAAGAAAACGAAACACAACTTGATTCTGTCTTGAAGAACCATGATACTGAGTACCTCTGTAACGATTGTCTCCCAGATTCGAGAATAGAAATCAGGTTTCTTAGACTAACAGTCTACCAAATTCACTGTATCTGTGATGTAAAACACTCTTTTTGAATTTCATTCCAAGAATGTTCCTTCTATCTTTTCGTATGTCAAGCATGCAATTGTGATGTTGACTATAATATTAAAAGTCTTCACAGAAAGCTTCGCGGGCCACAGAGGAAGTGATGGCAGGACGCATGTGGCCCGCGGACCTTCGTTGTGCAGGCCTGATCTACAATGGGTACTAAAAAAGGGTCTACCAGCTCCCAATTTTCGAATTCCTTTTTTGTAGCCAACCACTCAGAGTGTCGGATTGTAAATTTGATTTTCATTAATTATGATCAACTTTATCATTGCAAGAATATTTGTAACGTGGGTCCTAACAAGTCATACCATTACAGCATCGGGATCCTCTATAACGATCATTTGCCAGGGCAGGAGACTGCACTGGAGTCTCCTAAACTCTCGGCTGGTGTTCTACTGACTAGCCAGTTCGGACTGTGAGAGGAAACTCTCACTTTTTGTATACTTCGTAGTTTCTAGGGGCACGGTAACCAGGGGGGCAAAGACAGCGAACCAGTAATCTCAATGTCTCTGGATCGATGCTAGTTGCTGACAAAATATTCCTCCGTGTACGCTAATTGAGACTAGTACACGAAAAATCTGTCGTGGCTGCAATGGCCTCCAAGTTCTCAAATTACCTCTGGAGGTGCGGGGTTAAGTGATCCGGTCTCGTCATTTGACACGGTTCAAAATTACGGGGCCGGTCCCTTAGCCAAGTATGACTTCAACCCATGTCGTGCTATTAAAATCCGGAGCCGCACAAATTCGCCCAATAGCCGTTATGAACTTGAACTGATAATATACTGTCGGTCAAGGGGCATCAGTCACAACAGCAACATACAGTTTCTTGTATTTTAAAGAAAAGTTCAATACTTTTTATTACCTAACGCGAAATCGTAATTGTATCACTATTGCTCTGTAAATGATCTATCGTAGATCTTGGATTATCTTCGGCAGCAACTACTGGTGGGTGTCAGCTGAGGGAAAATATCAATTCCATAAATAAAACGAATGTGCAGTTATTTAACTTGAAATACAAATCTTTCATATACGAGAATGTAATAAATATATTTAGGGATATAATAAGAAATGGAATCATGCTTTACTTCTCAAGCAAAAAATAATCGTCTCGAAAAACGTGCGAGTACTTTCCATATAATTATTCTCATCCAAATGAACGTGTTAGGATTTTCTTCACATGTAAGCTCAAACAATACCTGACATTTACGTCGCATGCGAGAAAAAAAGACCCGTGAACGAAAATACGGAACATTTTCTGGTTATGTAAGCAAACATATTGAAATCAATTAAAACTACAGCTGTGAAAGCTCAGACATTTTTACACGAAAAATCTCTTTCTTCGTCAGTTTATTGCGAAAGTTCAACCTTTACAGGAAATATATTTCATTAATTTTTCATCCTGTTCCAGAGGAAGATATTTTGTTGCGTAGGAGTCTTTTTTGATTCAAATTGTAAGAGGTTATGTAAACATTTCGATTTTCTAATTTATTGCTGCAAAATAAGGATGATGCAATAACACACACACACACACACACATATGTATAATATAATATATATTATATATATATATATATATACTAGCATCATTGCCCGGCGTTGCCCGGGTAGATATATACATATAAATTTTTCATGCATTCCCTCAAAAAAATACTGGGCTGTACCCCCCGCTCTTCATGTTCATCTGGCCAGACAGAATGCGCTTAGAGCGTTTCTACTGAAATGATTTACCCAGTATTCTTTTGATGGAAAGCATGAAAAATTTTATATCGATATATCTACCGGGGCAATCATTCTTTAAAAATAATTTCATTAATTTCTTATGCCTTAATATAACTAATGGACTAACAGTTCGGAATGAAAGTTATGTGTCGTTATGTTTCTCTGTTTAAAGAGCTTTTCCTCCCACTGCTTAAAAAACCCCAAAACTCTAAAGATTTATATATGATTTCACGGAATAAGAAATTTAAATACATATCGTATGTTAACTCTGTTTCGCGAACTTAGGGGAAAAAACCTGTAGAAACTCTTAAACTTCTTCCCATTTTATGATCCTCAAACAATTAATATATTTAGATCAACAGAAGGCTTCCAAGAACTTCCAAACTTAATTTTTTTTTTTTTCTTGCTTTTTTCCAAATTTATTAGGTTCTATTAGTTTGAAAGCCATTGCCTAAAATTGTCTAAAGCAGCGGTTCTCAACCTTTTCAACGATTCCATACGTAAGAAAAATAAACACCTCGTCCTCCCCCCCCCGTTAACCCCAGACCAACTCTCAACCCCCCGCTTTTCCCTCGCGTATCGAATTTGAAAGGTTGTCGTAAAGGGGCATTATCCACATTTAAGAGGTGCGCTTAGGGGTACAAAAATCATTAAAAATTAATTTAAAAAAAACTAATTGAGCCCCAAATTTCGCTTTTCCTTATTTATGTTTCTAGGGTCAAAAACATTAACTGTGCCGAATTTGGTCCCTTTGGGTGAAACAGTCTATGATTCTATAGCGGACAAACAAACAGACAAGCTCTTTTGCATATATATATATATATATATATAATATATATATATATATATATATATATCATACATACATACATATATATATATATGTTATATATGCATATATATATATATATTATATATATGTTAATATATATAATATATATAATATATATATATATAGATATATATATATATATATATATATATATATACATACAACATATATATATACACTCATGGACAAAAACATTAGCGCACCAAGAAATAATTGCGGGATCGTAACGAAACTTGCAATGAAGGTACATGTCGGAGAGATATGCAAATGATTAGAATGCAGCGTGATTGCGCATTGCGTATAGCCGGTAGAGGGCGTTGAACATCGTACTCTGTGGAGTATAAAACAGGTAACCAAAGCTTGTTTGAGTGTGCTGAATCATTTACAAAGGAAGAGCTGAGATAGACATGCCATTACGCAGTGTTCGAAGACATATAAGCAGTTGTCGCAGTCTGAGAGGGGAGAATCGTCGGGATGATGGAAGCTGGGTGGTCAGCTAGGCGAGTAGCTCGTCAATTAGGCCGCTCTGATTGTGTTGTGAGGAGGTGTTGGGACCAGTGGACCCGAGTGATGTCATGTACACGAAGACCAGGCTCAGGACGCCTCGACAGACCAGTCGTCAAGAAGACCGCCACATCGTAAGAAATGCTCGCGTACAGCCAACTGCTTCATCGGCCGCCATCCAGGCACAGGTAGCACCTTCACTAGGGCCTCTGTGTCTTCTCGAACCATACGAAGGCGCCTGGCTGAAGGACAGTTGGGTATCGCGGCGCCCATTACGTGTGCTGCCCTTGACGCCCACCCATCGACGCCTCCGTTTGGAGTTTTGCCGCGCACGAGGAAACTGGACTGCAGAGGAATGGAACCAGGTCGTCTTTAGCGGCGAATCCAGATTCAATCTCGGCAGTGATGACAATCGTGTTCGTGTGTGGAGAGCCCGTGGTGAACGCTTCAATCCTGCCTTTGCTGTACAGCGACACATCGCTCCCACAGCTGGTGTGATGGTATGGGGTGCCATTGCCTACAATACACGGTCACCCCTAGTATTGATCCGTGGCACCATGACAGCCCAGCGGTATGTTCATGAAATCCTGCAACCACATGTTGCCACTCATGCAACGGCTCCCAGGAGCCATTTTCAATAAGACAATGCTCGGCCTCATACGGCAAGGGTGTCACAAGACTGTCTCCGCACTGTTACTACCCTTCCTTGGCTTGCCCGATCCCCAGATTTGTCTCCAATCGAGCATATCAGGCATCATTTGGGACGACGAGTTGGGCATCCCACGAGTTTGAACAAACAGCAAATATGGAACGAAATGTCTCAAAACATCATACAGAACTTGTATGACTCAATGCCCTATCGTATCGCATCGTGCATTCGCGCTAGAGGGGGTCTAACGGAGTATTAACTCCTCCGTTATTTTGCCTTTTTCTCTGAATAAATAATCCTTTTTCTTTGATTTTCTTATCATTTACTTATATCAAATAGTCATTACGTATGTAAAATTTCGTTTCATTTTGACGACTCCTTCTTGGTGCGCTAATTTTTTGTCCATGAGTATGTATATATATTATTATATATAACAGTTCCGTAACTGACTGACTGACAGACATACAACACAAAGACCAACCGCTGGATCTAAAGGGCTGAAATTTTGCATGGCGATTCTTATAGTGTAGGGGTGCACTAAGAGAGATTTTTGAAAAAATCTTCTTAAATTTTTTAAAATTAAATTTTTAAGCTGGTTTAGAAACTTTTTAAAGTTTGCATTTAAAACAATAATTTGAAGGTTATAAAATTTATTTTAGAAGAAAGATCATAAAAGTCCTTTAAAATGAAATCTTTTTCAAATCTTTACCTCCATTTTCTTATTTTTGGTGAATATTTAAAGATAAATTTTTAGAATTTAATTTATTAAATGCTGATCACGTGATTTCTTTTCTGGTACTTTAAATAAATTTATCGTCACGTGCATATAAACTAATAGACATAAAAATATTTTTTTTCTTGCTAATGCGGCAGACGATTGGACATTTTGTGTATAAAAATATCCCTTACGATTTTTTTATAAATATATATAATTTTTTCTACATCAATTTTATACATTGATCGTCGTATTTATTATAATATAATATATAGTATTTATTTTTTTGGCATTAATTGTATACATTGACCGTTGTATTTAATTTGAATGTACTCCGTAGCGAAGTGCGGGTTTTCAGCTAGTCTATATATATAACCAGTTCCTTAACTGACTCACTGACTGACTGACTGACATACAACGCACAGACCAAACCGCCTGACCTAAAGGTCTGAAATTTTACATGGCGATTTCTCATAGTGTAGTGGTTCACTAAGAAAGATTTTTGAAAAATTCTTCTTAGATTTTTTTAAATTAAATTTTTAAGCTGTTTTTGTAACTTTTTTAAGTTTGCATTTAAAATAATAATTTGAGAGTTGAGAAGATGATAAAAATTCCTTTAACATGAAATCTGTTTCGAATCTTTACCTCTATTTTCTGATTTTTGGTGAATTTTTAAAGAGTAATTTTTAGAATTTAATTTATTAAATGGTGATCACGTGATTTCTTTATCTGGTACTTTAAATAAATTTATCGTTACGTGCATAACAACTAAATAGACAAAAAAAAATTTTTTTCTTGCCAATGCGGCAGACGATTGGATATTATTTTGTCTATAAAAATATCCCTTACGATTTTTTTATAAATATATATTTTTTTCTACATCAATTGTATGTATTGATCGTCGTATTTATTATATATATATATATATATATATTTTTTTTGCGGAAGTGCGGGTTTTCAGCTAGTATATATACGTATGCCCACTAAAGTCCCTTCCCACCCTCTTAACTTTGGAACGGCTGCTGCTATATTCATAAAAGTGGTGTCTAGATATAGTAAAGTAGCCATGTGCTACTCAATGGCACCACCTGTCGCGCCACCTGGTGGAAACTGCGGAGTTAGCATTCTATTCGAAAACGGGACGATCTACAAAGTTGTAGAGCATAATCAATTTAGTAAGAAAGACACCTTGTGGACAATAATACAAAGAATAGAATGGTAAAACTCGCATTGTTTTTTGTGATTTCCGACACTGTGACGTGACAAAACGATCTGAGAAAGAATAAACAACTAGTTATAAAAATACCTTATTTGAGATGTTCAAACTTCTCACCGTCAGCTGCAATGCACATTTGGATCTTCGTTTGAATGTCACGTTGCCACTTTGGAGCATAGAGCGTGATACGTTGGCACAAGTCCGTAATGCGTCTTTTAAGGACCTGCAATGTCTGTGGAGGGGTCGCATACACCTGCGTTTCAGGTATCCCCACAGGTAAAAGTCCAGTGGAGTCAGATCAGGCCAACGTGGAGGCTACTCTTCAAAACCGCCATACCGAATTATTTGGTTCCCGAGGTCAGCTTGTTATTGTAAATTGCACACCAAACGTTAATAGCATACCGCATTTGATGTCGAAATTCGGTAAAACTCGCTCAGCATCCCCGACCACTAAAACCTGTTGAGGTGTTGGTCGGTATGGATGAGCGCCTCATTCGCTTAGGATTTTCCAAACCTGACTTTTGGAGAAGCCACAGTCTTGATTGATCTCTCTTGTGCTGCATTTTGGATATGCGAGGGCGTATGCTAATACTCATCCGATTGAACTTGCCGTCCTTCCGTATCTGGTCTGCCAGATCGAGGTCGACTAGACGCAGCCTGTCTCGATTAAACGTTTTACAACAGTTGGGATGGTTCGATGAGAAGGATGCGGCATGCATTGAAACTTTTCGTACAACCTTGCTGCTGATCGTACCTTGCGTCCACATTCACCGTACAGTAAAAATCTCACAATAATCAGCATTGGAATACTCAGCCAGACCAAGAGCATCAACTTACTACAACCCCAAGAAGATGTCTCTTGGGCTGCCTCAGGTGAACACGCCTCAGGTAGCTGGTTCACCTGAGGCAGCACCCAAGAGACATATAGCTGCCTTGGGTGAACAGGCGTGACATTTCTTACGTATTTGCATACTGCAAAAATTGCGAACACCAAGCACAAATTGCCTTGAGTTGATGCGACACTATTTTACACGATCTACATATTGTTTACTCTGTTTATAAAAACAATCAGTACAAGGATGCAACTCGTGGTTTAAACCACGGTTCTTTTAATTGAGGATTACAAGCGATATATGACTGTGCACATTGAGGTGTCGTGTTTTGCCCGAAAGATAATCTTCTCTTTCCGTTCAAGTTTCGTAAATGTCACAGTGTAGGAAATCACGAAAAAAAATGCGCGTTTTAACCGTTATATTTGCATTAATATCCACAAGGTTTTTTTTCTTACTAAATCGATGATGCTCTACAACTTAGTAAATCACTTTTTTTACCTATCTTGTTCCGTTTTCGAGATAGGAATGTTAACTCCGCAGTTTTCCACCAGGTGGCGTGGTAAGTGGTTTCATTCTGTAGCGCATGGCTACTTACAGTACCTAGAGACCACTTTATAAATATGGCAGCAGTCGTTCCGAAGTTAAGAGGGTGGGAAGGGACTTTCGTGGCATACTGTATATATACATATATATACACTGCTGGCCACTGTAAATGCAACAACACCCTGAAGGAAACATGCAAATAACATGAAATTTACAACATGCATTAGCGAAGGTGAGATATGCAAATGATTAGAATTTCAGCGCAGACGCACATCACGCTCGCCTGTGGCGCCACTTCAAAGCGCTTTAAGGCTTGGAGATTTAGACGATTTCAAGTTCGGCAATTGTGTTTTTCTTGTGGTTTTTTCAAAAAAAACGATCAATTATGCCTCGTCGAAAACAGCGATCCTCTTTTGATCAAGTATCCGAGTTCTACAGAGGAAGGATATAGTGGATTGTGGCGACCGAGATTGTGGATTATCTTTCAGGAAATCGGTAGTCGTGTTGGACGAAACCAAACAACTGTAATGCGGTTATGTGATCGTTGGATGCGGAGGGTACGACGGACCGGCGTGTTCGATCGCATCCATCTAGCGCACCACTTCACGTGATGACAGGCAAATTGTGCTCATGGCAGTGACGGATCGCTCAGTCACATCACGAACAGCACAGCACATGCAGTCTGTAACGCATCATCCAGTGTCTGCGCGTACCATTCGACGCCGTTTACAGCAGAGTGGTCTGTCCGCAAGACGTCCATTGCTTTGTCTACCCTTGACGCAGAACCACAGACTTCTCCGCTGCAAATGGTGAGATGACAGAAGGATGTGACGGCAGAATGAATGATGAAGTTGTCTTTACTGACGAGTCACGCTTCTGTCTGCACACCACGATGGTCGCATTCGAGTCTGGAGACCGTGAAGAGAGGGTGCTGAACAGCTGCGTTATGCACCGCCACGCTGGTCCTGCTCGGGTATTATGGTATGGGGCGGTATTGGATATCACTCTCGCACACCTCTAGTACGCATTGCCGGTACTTTAAACAGCCAGCGCTTCATCTCCGAGGTGTTGGAGCCAGTTGTCCTTCCTTACCTTCAGGGCTTGCCCACAGCCATATTTCAACAGGATAATGCGCGACCACACGTGGCACGCATTGTCCAACGGTTCTTCGACAATCGCCAGATTGAATTGCTCCCCTGACCGCCTCGCTCTCCGGATCTTTCGCCGATAGAAAAATGTGGTCCATGGTTGCTCTACATTGACCCAGATTCCATCCCCAGCTGCCACATCAGATCAACTTTGGCAACGTGTGGAAGCTGCTTGGTCTGCTGTACCGCAAGAACTCATCCAAAGTCTCTTTGAATCAATGCCGAGGCGTGTGGCAGCGGTGATCTATAACAATGGCGGCTACTCTGGCAACTGATTTTGGCAGGAACCACACTTCACAGAAGTCTATAAATTTAATCATTTAATACTTGGTCAACATGTTATCTACAGAATAAATTTTGTTTGATATCTCTTGTCTTTCTGGTGTTGCAATTTGGGTGGCCAGCAGTGTATAATATATATATTATATATATATATATATATATTATATATACATATATATATATTTCAGACTTGCTCTTCCCGCCCATAATTTACTGTGTTGTCCGAACTCCTCTTAAATTTACAAATGCAGTCGACTCCCGACAATCCTCCATCCTTTTCAATTATGCACTCAGATGTGGCAATGGAACAAACTCCAGACCAATTAATCTTCCGAATATATTTATTAATTCAAATTCAAGTGCTCAGCTCCATTTAAGTAAATTTATTCCCATCCCTATCCAAAACGCTCGCCGCCGAACGCGGCACGTCTTACTCAATCGGTAATCACATTGCCTCTGACGTTTCAATTCTTTGTCTAAAGCTTCTAGAATACTGTCTTACGTCACCACCGAAAGTCAGGCTTGTGTGATATTAGCTGTCAATCAAATCCAACCCAATTATTTATTTTCCCCGCGATGCTTCTTTTCCAGTATCGTAAATTAATAGTATTTAATTGATGATTCCCATTTTCTCTTGCAAAACCCCCTTTTAAAGTTTCTTACGTTTAGCCCCCCCATCATAAATCTTCACATATTATATATATATTAGATATATATATATATATATATATATATATATATAACACGATAATATTTTCTGCATGAAATTGGAATTTTTGTCTGTATTTATTTATTTGCACGATGTAACACCTATTTTTACATCGGAAGATAGATATATCAGAGCTAATCATATATCTGTGAAATTGTATTCGAAATATAGATTTACTCACTTCGCCAGGAAGGTCTTCTGCTCAGGGTGCTTGAAGTCTGTATTTCTAGATTTGATAGCTCATCTTACACACACACACACCATAATATATAATATATAAAAAAAAGCTGAAAATACAGGTTTAGCAAAATCTGTACGATCCGTATTCGAACCCGCTTCGTGTAGTGTAGTAAATGAACGCTCTTACCGATGCGCCACAATAACATGCTGGTGTAATGTGTAAATAGGAGAATATTTGTACTAAAATTACTGGAAAGTTGCTATGGGTTGGTGAATATACATGTATTTATGGAGTAAGAGGAGTTTTAAGTTAGAAATAAGTTAGCAGGATAGAAGCTTAGTCTTTAACTCTTCAATAGACACAAAGACATAAGCGAGGGGGGGGGGTTGCAGTAGCGATTAAAAATGATCTTGTGACACTTAGCGTGATTGATTCGAATTTTCCATCTCGTGTGATAGTGTCAATATGCCGTTGGATCCGATTTATTTTAGAGTATAAAATCTAACTTGAAAGATTATTATTTTCATTTATTATTTGGCTTAATATGTAACTTGAAACTTTGATTTTATTTATTATTATCTTTTCGCTCGCTGTTCGCTTCAGCTAACCCTAACGTGGACGCCATTCGGGGGGGGGGGTGATTCCACAAAGTGTAACATCTTACATTTAGTTTCAAAATTTTTGGTTTTTTATTAATTAAAAATCAACGGTAATTAATTTCGATTTTTGAAGTTCTTCAGACCCTCGGCTGTTTTTAAAGACGCCTGTATGTAAAATTTCACGATCGTTGCTCCTAAACTGTGGATTTCTATACAATTACAGAGATACAAACATTCATTTTTATATATTAGAGATATCTATATATATATATATATATATATATATATATATATAATATATATATATATATAATATATATATATATATAATATATATATATATATATATAAATATATAAATATATATATATATATATATATATATCTATAGATATATATATATATATAATAATATATATATATATATATATATATATATATATATCTATATATATATTATATATATATATATATAATATATATATATATATAATTATGTGTGTGTGTGTGTGTGTGTGTAGGCGAAAGTTTTTTTACTGTGTAAAAGTTCTGTACAAGTCTTTACATATTAAATTACATTAAGAAGAGTAATGAAAATAGTTAATACCGTTCTATGAAAATTCCTAGGTCACGAAGTAACTGGTAATAATACCATGAGGATAGATTTCCAATGAATTAGCCTAAGTTTATTATTGTTGACAATATTAAGGATTAATTTTCTTGAATGTCCGATAGCAAGTAATCAAAAGGAACAAACAGAACAACACGAGGGTGAAGTTCACCAGAAATAATCGATAGCATTTTGGCAGAACTTTGGACAATTAAGGAGGTTTAAAGAATAATAAGCATCAAAACATAAAGGATGGGATTTTTTTTCATTTCTATCGTTTAAGAGCTTTCTTTGGACGGAAAATAGGTTCCAAAAGTAATGATATGTTTAAATGCCTCATTGGGAGAAACTTACAAAAGACTTTTTCATTCAAGAACAGGAAGTGATAATAACGTTACCCAATCAATAAAACTGCTTACTATTCTTGAAGATTACGAAGTTTAATAAGTTCATCTGCCAGAGACATCATTATCCCAAATCAGCAGGTAAAGACTACAGGATTGTGGATTTTTCTAATAATAATCGAACTTTCATTATATTACTGCATAATTTAAAAAAAACGTATCAAATGGATATAATACTTATCATATGGTTTCAGCCTGTAAACTCCTCATTCAAGAATAGCCAATCTTAGCAAGATTTGTATTGTTGTTAACTGATAGATCACAATACATTGCAGATTAAACAATCATTAAAATACTTTAAAATGATTGAAATTTATAAAACAAATCCTAATTTCCAGTACTGTAACTTTAAATTAAAGGAAAAGTACTTTAGGTATTTGCATTTAAAGTTGATCACATCAGATACATTATGCAAGTAATAACGTTCTTTAAGGTAAAGAAGTTTTTTTAAATGCTATAATGCAATCTACACAAAAACTTTGTTCGAGAGTGTAACTGATTAAATTCGTTATTATTACTTCCTATATAAACGTCGGCAAAGCGTTGTTACATTACTTGTTTTATTAAAAATTTTGGTATACGTAAAAAAGTCAGAAACGTCATAAATGTGATAACAGCAGACATCTAAACCTGATCACATTTCAAATGACTCCTTGAAAGTGACTTTAACTTTTTTCCCCTGAAAAATTAAGACATTTTGATTCTCTAACTACAGAAGGCTTTCTCACACCTTTCGTTTGGTATTTGTCTAATAGCCTTTCACATGAAGCAAAAGTGTTTGCAATTAGCAACCGGCACTCCATGTCCTTCTTCATCGCAATAGAGAGCATCTATGGATCATTGATTCCCTTTATCTGGATGGAGCTTAAATGGACAAATAAGAAATACTTAGAATATTTGGCTTGGAATCCCAAAACACCTGTACGTACGTGTTTGTGATAGAGAGTAAGTTTATTCAGTCGTTAAATTGTTTTATGGCGAGTAGAGAGCGAGACAAAGACCTATTTCAGATGTTTAAGAAAACCTTATTTCTGGAAAACATTACAAAAGAAACAAAAGAAAAACTCAAGATAAAATGACAGAGCCAGATTTTGTAAAGGAAATCAAATGGTAAATGAACACAGATAATGCAAATGTTTAAAACATAAAAAAATACATTAAACAGTACGTGTTCAATGTTTTCCAAGCAGATACAAAATAAACTGATAGACTCTGAATCACTTTTGTGAAATTAGTGTATTACTTTCTGAATGATCCTCTTTCATTTCTTTATGCGTATCCATGCACTATAATTTCTCAAGCATCTACGCTCTGTCACGGTTGGTAACAACATCGAATGCTATCTTGTCTATCGAACAACAACAAAGGAAAGACTAAAACTATTTATAAAGGTTTTTTCTTCACTGTGGCACTATGAAAATAAAAGCTTTAATTTAAGTCACCAGTTTTTTGGAATTATTATTTTTTGCTTTTGCTTGGATTATGAACATCTTTCATTTTGATTAACAGTCCTCCGTGTTATTCAAATAGTACAAGACAAAAAAAAATGATAGAAGCCTGTTTCAGAACGATAACAAGCTTTACGGGAAGTGAAACACTTATAACTCAGATGACCGTATGAAATGCGAAAAAAATCTACATTTTTGAGTTACATAACAGGATACCTTCCTCTTATAAAAACATGTGTATGATACTTGCTAAGAATTTCTCTCGTCAAATTTTAACTTTCGTCCAAAATATATTTCGTCAATATTTTCCATTTACGGATAAGAAAACCTTTCGCAATTTCGAGAATAATCCAGGAGCATATGCTAGAAGCTCCGATATGATATTATGTTGGAATACCTTTAGCTATTTGGTAGTGTTTTCTCATTCTCTTCATGTATACGTGAATGATGCTCCTTTTCAGATCGGTGGGAAAAATCAGCACATGTTCTTACAGAAGTAGAAGGTTGCAAAAGTAGCACTTATATGTTGCAATAAATTAGTTGATTTTTCTTCTTTGATACGATGTGGTTATGAAAGATACCGGAACTGATATTCCTCTAAGAGAATATTTCGAAGAACTATCTATAAATTTTTCTCATTTTTTTTAACTGACGAGTACATATTTCCTAGATATATACCGCATATTCCATTGATGTATGCCCGAATTAATAAAATACCGGTTTTGAGGTTATTAGGTATTATAATATAATATTTTTTTCATTACCGTAAGTGCTTTTTTCAACTTGTTTGTTTAGATTCGGTATAAATTACCTCACGCGTTAAAAACCTTCTTTTCTTTACAATTTTATTACTTATATGTTAAAACGTGTCTAGTTGCATTCACTGTCAGATAGCCTTATAAATTTAAGACAAAAAAATGAATCTTTGCATGTCATACATCTCATGTTTACATTTATTCGTTGTTCATTCGAGAGTTGTTATATTCTAAGCTTTGAAAATGTGGTGGATAAGCTTTGACAGTGAGTACAGAATATAAATAGTAACACATGGGCGCTGCTACTTTACAATTTCCACTATACTGTAAATGTGGTCGTTTTAATACTTGTAACTGGCAAATGTAACGGTGTTCTACCTTGACGAGTATCAAAATCGGATCCTCGCGTGTTGAAACCGATGCGGTCCCATGTTCCTCTACCGCATGGTTGTGAAAAAGTCGAATTCCCATTCAAGGCTAGCAACCCACAGGTTTGTGGAATTTAGAGGAGAGCTTTATATGCTAGAGAGAGGAGAGTTTTATATGCTTTATATGCTGTTTATATGCTATGGTCATCCTATAGCTAAACATGAATCTCACTAAATATTATAAGATATTTTATAAAACATTAAGACTTGCAGGCATGGTTTCCTGCCTCCTGGAAAATTAATTAAGGAATGAGCTTTCTGAACTGCGGCCCAGGGGATTCGGTCATCTGAAGGGACCTTAAGAAGTAGAGGAAAAGCCAAAATTTGAATTCAGGCAAAAAACAAAAATCTCTAAGAGCTTCTGATATCTACACCCTTGTGGCAAACGATGGATTACTTCTTTCTTCCCTAGTGTTGAAAATCCTCTGCGGATTCACATGTGCTTGATGGCAACTAATATCCCTAGAGTAGGAGTTTCTCTACGATGTAACATTTGAAAAATGGCATACAAATCGTCAACAGCCCAAGTCAGATTCAACAGAGCTCTTATGACAACTGAAAATGGTATTCTAAAAGACTTGAAAATTTACCGATGTTTTAAAGAGATTTATTTCTAAGAAATTACTCAAAGCAAATGTTCAAATTTTTATTGTTGTTTAACCTCGTAAGAATAATTTTGTCTTTTAGTTCTTTCATTGCTTTTCAAAAATAAAGACTGATGTAACGGTCCCTTGACACTAGCAGTTATTCGTCGGGCCAGAGGTAGCCTATCAATCGCGCGTCGGAGTTCGGTACTGAGGATGTTCGGATCGAACCCCGACAAGCTCCGTTAAATACCTTCGTGTCTAGGCCGGATATGGACATGTAAAATCCGCAGACAGGAAAGTCCTCTCATGAGGTCAGTGGGTGAGAAAGGTACGATCTCCCAGATGTCGCACATGGGGTTGCTCGATCAAAATTGAGGTGACACCTAACCAATTCGGACTCCAACCCTTGTGGTGGTGCTATTATAAACCGGAGTCGCACTTCTCAGACCGAATCCTATATGGACCTGGTCTGGAACTGCCTGCCAGAGGAGATAAGGAAACAACATCAACAACAGCTATTAATCCCTTCGGTGTCTAGGGAAGAAGCAATGCTCGGAGTCAACAAATCACAATAACAAGAGAAGGTGACTGAGTCACAAGTAAAAGGTTATGTGCAATGTGACTCAGTCACAATGCATATAACTGCATATCTATAAAAAAGAGAAAATGATTCTAAATTAGAGAAAAATATTCTAAAATTGATGTTCAAAAGAAAATATGACGCATACCAAAATAAACATTTGTCAAGCGACTTATTCTTAATTCTATATTACTGGGGATTTCTTAGTATTCTAGTCCAGGGCTCTGCAATATCTTAATCCGGCCCTGCATACACCAATTTCTTTGCGATAAATCGTCTACCCATCACAGTGTGTGTATCACACTTGCTCTTTTGAAAAATACAGTTCTAGATGTCAAAGCTATATAAAGGAGTGCAAGTTTTTATTTTTTATTTTTTTACGTATGAATAGTGACTCGGTGAACCCAGTGAATAGTGACAATAGTGATCTGGTGACAATTTTTTGATCGTAAAATGAACACAAATATTTTTTAATGTAAATGCTTTTGAAATATCGTAAAATAAAATTTATTAAATAAATTGGCCGTGGTACTTACAGTTAAATAAATCGGCAGTAACTGTATACGGTAAAAATGCAATGAATAGAAGAATAGCTTAAATATCGTAATCAATTGCCGTAGAAGCAAATTGTTATAGTGTGTAACACCTTTTACTTGGATCTCGCAAAAGCAATTATACTAGAAGGAAATCAGAAGTAAAACCTGTGAAAAATGCAAAACAAAAACAAAAAAGGCCAATAAGAATAATGGAAGAGGAATTTCAGGTCTTATTTTATTTATCTTTAAATGAAATATTACAGTAGCAGTTTCTGCTTCCCGTTTCTTGATCGACGAATACAAATGGAAATCGGAATAAATTGGTCTCTCTAAGTTTTGACCGTGTATTTTTTCTTTTTTTTATGCTGGAAAAGAAATTTTATGAGGGAGAAACATTTGTTGTATTATACATCTAAAATTTTTATTGAATTTAATATTTAATATTTTCATTTCATAAGTCTGATGTGAAGAATATCACATACATTATTGAAAATGGGTTGTATATAGCTTGTTTTATTTTTATGTTTTTACAGACGAGGCTTTATGAGCAAAAGGCGAATCGCCTTATAGTAAAAAAACAAAAGATAAGAACATAATTCACGAAAGTTATTTCCTCGTAGTTGCTATTCGATCGCATGACTTTAAAAATTGATTTCGGAAAAGTTACGGAGAAATTTGTTGAAGGTATTTATGTATTGTATAACCGTTTCGCATTTACACTATAAATTGGAAATCATAAAATAACGAAAACTTTTGTATATTGAGGCATTTTCGAATTCCCGCCTAAAGGACAAATTTTGTAAATGAAAGGAGACGTTGATGTTCTGATCATGAATTAAAAATTAATCTTTTTTTCGAGGTTTCAAAGTTATAGAGAAAAGATTGCTGTTTGGAAGTGGTGCTTTATATCATTACACCTTCAGGCATGTCGTAATCTTCGTTAACTTTAAAAATGTTTACGAAATTTTGCCATAAATATACCATACCTTATCACTAAGGTCATCAAAATTGCCACCATATTTTTAAAGTCTCGAAAGAGTTCGTCATCTTCAACGTTATTTATCATTAACGCTTTGGTTGTATAAATGTATTTTCGATTAAGTTAGATCACCCACGATGGCCTAGGTAACACAGTTAATCACATGTTCCTATGGTCCTATGGTCCTATGGTAGATCACCCACTGGATAACCTATCTATCGTAGATTAATTCAGAGTGAAAACATATTTCAGTTTTACGCCGAAATGTAGGCCCATTTAGAGGTAATATAATTAAATATTTCGATCTTATCTATTTTTGATTATTTAGAATTAGTTCTTGCTCACTATTTTGAGAAGCAACCAGTCTGAGCTCAACAAAGCACGTTTCTTATATTGTTGATTGATTTATAATATTTAAAACAAATACTCTACCCTTTCCCTACACAAATAAAATAGCATCTAGACACAAATAAAATAGCATAATTTTTCTTAAGACAAAATTGTCGCAAATTACAAATTACTTTCCCAGTGGATAAAAGGCTGCATTAGATTATAAATTAACTTAATATCTTAACTTAATGGTTAAAACTGTGAAAGACATGGCTGTAGATCTGAATAACTACCTTTCGTATGTCTAATACTTTATGGAGAAATTCTGGCCAAATACTGCACACGTTGACACTTTTTTTGTTTTTTTTGTTTTGAGGATGATCGTACAGATAAATGTCATATTTAGATCAGGCACTGTTTGAAAAATTGTCAAACACTGGCTAATTGGAGTGACAGGTTTAAAAATAACAGTATTTCGGTAACTTTTGACCCGATTTTAATCAAATTTATTTTCTTCTATTTCTGTCTATATCAAGGGTACCATATTTTTAAAGTCATGGTGCTGTTCTCCACCAGTATTGCTCTAATGAGTTCCAGGCAAGAAAAGTCAAAGTTTTTGGTATTATATAGATTACATAAATTCAATACACTACGATTTTGAGTTATTTATCGTATGTTTCCGTAGCTGTCTATCATCGTTCTTTCGAGCGGTCGGATGTCACTGTAATGACGGGTTGCCGACGGGGTAGAGTATCCAGCTATGAATATTCCGATGTTCAGTTTCAGTGCATTATCTAATGCTAGCTTAATGTGGAATACTCATTTTGAATATTGAAAACGTTTTCAATACTAAACACTTTTTGCTGAAAGCTAATACCCTTCTTTCCCTCAAAAAATAAAATAAAATAAAATAAATAAATAAATAAATAAATAAACCTTGTAATATATAATGGGGAAAATATTTAAGAACTGTTAGTTATAATTTTGTTAACTTAAAAAAGACTTTTCTCAATCAATTCTGTCCTTTCAAGTAGCCGTTGGAGGTACAAACCATACGACATACTACTTGACTACAAGGTGTCAGGTACCTTTTAAACGCTAAGAGACTCGACAGAGATATTCCTACTTTAAATTATCAGTAGTTATTAAAACCTTTTATTCAGGAATATGAAAATTTTACTGTGAGTTAAACACATTTTCTTCTTTATAAATTTGCCTCTTAATTTTTTTTAGCTTGAAGATAAATTTTTATTTTTTTTAAAAATTTCAACCATTGTTTTTTACAATGTTATGTCATTGCGCGCAGACTTGCGTTCGTATATTAATGAATATACATATTTTTTTAATTTTAAAATTAAGTTGCGTAATATATCTTTAAAATGACGTCGTTGAAATCAAAATTCTTAGTTCTTCATAGAATTTTTTTTTTTAAATTTCAGAAATTTTATTGGTAAATTTTATTGTAATTCAAATTTATATGGTAGGAATTTCATAATTGCTTGTCATTTTAATTATACATGTTTATATCGAACGTGTATAAAGTTTCATGGTATTCTAGCCAACTGCTCTGTTGATATATTATGTGCGCAATCACATAACAATGAAAAAACAATGGTTAAAATTTTTAAAAAATTAAAAATTTCTCTTCAAGCTAGAAAGATTTGAGTGCAATATTTATAAAGAAGAAAGAGTGTTTAACTCACAGTAAAATTTTCATATTTCTTAATAAATTATTTTAGTAACTACTGGTGATTGAAAATAGGTTTATGTTTGTCAAGTCTCTTGGTCTTTAAAAGGTACCTGACGCTTTGTAATAAGTCAAAATTTACACGAATTTAAGATCTATAGAGAATCTATGCTCACTTCTACCCAGACTTGGGTGTATATAATTTGAAGTAGCACTCTATTTGAATTATATACAAACACAGTTTATACATGAAATAATGTTTATTGAATTCGCTGCACATATAATTGGCTTTTACAGCAATAAGCATGCGTACTACTTGTACGGAATGTAAATACAGCTTTTAAGAACAATATATTTTTATACTCACGAACAGTAAGTCAAACCAGCAGTACTGCCACGTAAACTTCTGGCCCGTATAGCACTAGCGCAGGATAACACCTTTTTCAACCTTAACACCCTCCCCTTTTATTAATGACGCTGCGTGGTATTTATACTAAGCGCGTATGCCAAAATTAGCATATCTGAAGCAGCTTCTTTAATTCACTCAAAAGTTCGATCTTGTGAATCGAATCTTGTGTATACCTTACACTGGCCTCCCTCGTAAAAAAAAAATTAGGTAACTGAGGTCTGAACGGCTTCAGTTAACTAATTGAAAACGCGTGCTGGTCTGACTTTTTACATAATGGGTGGCAAAGCCAAAAAACCTTCCACACGTTGTGTGGAGGAAAAACGCCACTACCATTTTACAAAACTAACCCCGAAGGGTCCAGGTGACACCATTACACAGTGGATTTGCAGAGTTGCGGATACTGGGCTGGCCAACTGCGCCCTAAAATATCTATTTTAATTAAAAGTGACAACACAATTGCACAGCATGACATTTCTTGACTGTATCTGCTCTCCCCCAATTATAATGTACATGTGTTATGATTTGCGAAGTTAGTATGTTAGTTGTTTGTTATCTGTAGTTAGTATGTATTTTTTTTCACTACATGTCCCCTTCAAAAATTTATGAAACAACAGTATGCCGTTTTTTTGTCAGTGGCTCACCCCTTCCCCTCAAAATGTTTACACAGTATCTACAATGGGGAACTTCAAGCCAATTTGGTTCGATTTTATTAAAGGGTGGGAGTTAGAATAAGAGAATTGATACAAGACTTGTTCCTCATGAATGCAGCAACTTCACTGCACCAGTTTGTCCAATCCGCTGAACCTCTCTTGATGGTCGCAGTCCTAGTAAAGGGGTTCGTTGACCGTGTGGGCATCCTTCGTGCAGCAGGTCGTTGGTCCTGAGGCGCTGGTCCGGCTTGACGATGGACAGGAGGTCTCTTGGGAGGAGGCCAACCTTGCTGGGCGGCAGAAATCTTGCGTTCCCTGTACTTATGCAAAGGAGCTTTAAAATTGTCATTCTTCCTTTTTATAACCTTGTGTACCTTATGTGTGCCACGTTCATCCTTAGATGGAGGTTTTGTAGTGCACACTTTACTTTTCTCCGTACCTTTTAGAGTATAGGCATTAGATTTTAATGCAGATTCTATTGTTTCAAATTTATACGCCGCACCAACGTGTTTAGTTCCTGGCTTTATCTCTCTACATGTGTCATGTTTTTCAACAAACTGACTCTGTTTTTCGTATTTGTGCTTATACGACTTCTTTTTTACCGCCTTAATTACTTCAGTATTTGCAGTTTTAATGCTGGAACCTGAAGGCTCTTTTTCACGTTTTTTATCCCCCTTAACTTTAGTTTTATCCTCTTTTGACGAAAAAGTTTCTTTGAAACTTGCGACATCAGAATCGTTATCATTTAAATTCTTTAACACTGCTTCAGTTTTAGGAAGATTAAGCTTTTCGTACTCGTGCGTTTTATTGCAAACTTTCTCTATAACTTCCGAAGCATCAGCTAACTACCTACAGTATAACTCTGTGTCAACTTTTCATCCTGATTCTCAGTCTGGTTTTCATGTACTTTATTTAAAACCATATTATCAACCTGGCCTACACAATCCCCATTCGGCTGGAAACTTGAAATAATATCATCATTACCTAGCGAGTTCCTACTATCGTTTAAAGAATTTTTATTGTCGTCAACTAATAAGTATTCACTAACTTCCGTAACGCATACTTCGTCATCTACTAAATTTCCTTCATTAACAGATGTGTGAATATCATCTAAAATATCAGGTATAGCATCAATAATATCAGGTATAGCATTAATAATATCAGGTATAGCATTAATAGAAGTGTCCGATGATTTATTTTCTAAACCACTAGCATTAGTATCGGCCCTATTTTCAGAAATTTGTACTGGAATTACCGCATTATTCCAGCTAGACTCACTTTCTTTATAAGCCACAAAAATACCCTGACTTTCACTATTCTCAAAATAATGATTACTACTCGGACAAAATAATACATTTGACCACACAGTTTCAACAGGTTGAACCATATCATGTGAATCAACTTGCCAGTGCAAGTAAGGTGCTTCCATATTATTTTCTTTAAGTGCACTAATTTCATTATAACGCCGTGCGCTTCTATTATTTTGCCTGCGGTACTGCTTACGCTGCTGGTTTGAAACTCGCGAAAAATTTTGGTGCGGCTGTATAAAACTTCTCGTACCTGAATGACGGTGAGGGGTAGCGAAGAAATGTCTATTGTCATACTTAGCTAAAGCTTGAAGGAGGGTAACCTTGCTTGTAATTGTTTGATTATCTAAAAAATCTTGAACACTTGGCTTCAAACGTTGGATAACTATTTTTAAGATTATCGCTTCCGTCATTCCCTCTAAATATTCCTCACACTTGGAAATCTTTTCCATAGCAAAATCTAATGCAGACTGACCTTCACGTTGCCTTAGCGAATAAATTTCCGCTTCAATTTCACTTTGATTAAAGGTCTATGGAAAAACACTAAGAAACTGTTGCTTGAATGACAAATAGTCAAAAATCAGATTACTGCTTTTCATACACGTGTACCACTGATATGCACTACCTCTTAAAGCGGCTAGAGCAATTTTAAGTTTATCCCCCTCTGGGTGCATTGTTGCTGAAAGTAATGCTCAATTTTCTTTAGGAATTGGCTTGAGGGGCCGCCATTGAAGGTGGCTTCGAATGGCGCAATTTGCTGAACCATAATTACCCGAGGAAAAAATCCAGCAGGATTTTGTTCTACAACACTCATTTTTTAAATAGTATATAAGTACTTGCAACAATTTTATCAATATAAGTACACAGTACACAGTTTTTAATTTCAATTATGTTGTTCGTTACAAATTTAACGCTAACTACCAGGGTATATATATCTTTCGGGCGCCAGTATAGAGAATCTATGCTCACTTCTACCCAAACTTGGGTGTATATAATTTGAAGTAGCACTCTATTTGAATTATATACAAACACAGTTTATACATGAAATAATGTTTATTGAATTCGCTGCACATATAATTGGCTTTTACAGCAATAAGCATGCGTACTACTTGTACGGAATGTAAATACAGCTTTCAAGAACAATATATTTTTATACTCACGAACAGTAAGTCAAACCAGCAGTACTGCCACGTAAACTTCTGACCCGTATAGCACTAGCGCAGGATAACACCTTTTTCAACCTTAACAACCTCCCCTTTTTTCATTAATGACGCTGCGTGGTATTTATACTAAGCGCGTATGCCAAAATTAGCATATCTGAAGCAGCTTCTTTAATTCACTCAAAAGTTCGATTCTTGTGTATACCTTACAGATCTTTATATGGGAAATTTTACCCTAATATATGAGCATGATCCCAAATATGGCAATAAACTGGTAGAGTAAGCAGAAAATGAGAGAAATGTTAATTCTGGAATGTAAAATTTTCTGCAAAATCTGCATTATTTGAAACTAAAGTCAAAACTGTTGACTTAAAATTCTAGAGCTCTGGATTAAAATAAAGAACTGTTTACCAGATTTTTTTTTCAAAAGTTTCACATTAAAAAAAATTATTAATTCTGGACGGTAATCTACTAGTAATGCCAGTAATGCTACTAGTAAATCCTAACACCCTGAAATTTGGTTAGCTTTTACTAATATTAACTGATTTAAGCAGACGATAATTTGAGGTCTTTTAGGTATTGTAAAGGAAATACTGGACTATTTTAGGGGGTGGAGAAATGACTGGGAACATTGTCATAATTTAAACCACCAGGTTACTGTAGAAAAGTCGCTGTAAATGCATAATATTCACCTATTAGTTCAAGATCTAGAACAAAAGCTTGACGACTAGATCATGAAGGTTTTCACAACTGGTTTACATCAACTTAAAATACTCGTATGAGAAATTGTTTCCTGTACAGAAATGATATTTTTTTCAATAAAAAGCCCCTGCGTAAGTCAGAATAAAGTGGAATAGATAGATGGTGGGGCTTTGAGCTGGTGAAATGGTCGTTAGTTCTTGTGAAGCCAACCCCTTCTTGCTCTTTACCACACCATTAGTCTCGGAACTGGCAGAAGGAAATATCATCAATATCTGCTAGGGAAGACCTTTCTTGATCTCCCCTCGGAACAGGGAAAAATGGATACAAGACATAGTGAGAAAGTAATTGGAAACGTATGTCATTCATCTTTTTTTATTTTTTTTTTATTTTTTTTTTTTTTACGAAATAACATAGGATGGAGGGAATTGAGGAGGATGTTAACATCACAAACACATAACTCTAGGAAGGCTAAAGCATCTTTCGTCCTTTTATTATGGTCTATGTCTAAATAATAGCAGAGATTTTTCAGTAGTAATTTAGAGACTTCAGATAACAGTAGGAATATAACTCGAAATGTATCTTTCATATTTTTTTTATGATGTAATGTGTGGAATCAAGGAGGATGTTCGCCTCCAAATAGTAGAAGAGGTCATGAAGAGGGTGAAAGAACCTTCCATATTTTTATAATTGTAATTTAGAGACATTAGATAACAGCAAGGATATATCTGGAAATATATTTAATTCATGTTTTATTTTTAACGACGAAACGCATGGAATCAAGAAGGGTATGCACACCTGAAATAGAAGAAGCAACAGAAAGAGTGAAATACTTTTCATACGTTTATTAACGTTTGCGTATAAATAAACTCAAATATTTTAATAATCGTAATTTAAAGACATTAGATAACAATAGGAACGTAACTGGAAATATATTGTATTCACCTTTCATTTTTTTTAACTTTGTAATGTAAGGAATCAAGGAGGATGTTCGCATCTCAAATAAAAGAAGTCCTAGACAGGGTGACAAAAACCTTTCATATTTTTATAATTGTAATTTAGAGACACCAGAAAACAGTAGAAATATATCTGGAAATATATTTAAAAAATATTTTATTTTTAATAACGAAACGCATGGAATCAAGAAATGTATTCACACCTGAAATAGAAGCCGCAGAAAGAGTGAAACACCTTTCATGCGTTTACTAACGTTTGCGTATAAATAAACTTAAATAATTTTATAACCGTAATTTAGAGACATTAGATAATAGTAGGAATAAATCTTGAAATATATTTTATCAATGTTTTATTTTTAATGACGAAATGCATGGAACCAAGGAGTATGTTCTCACCGCAAATCGAAGAGGTCTTAGAAAGGGTGAAATACCATTCAGGCGTTTAGTAACATTTTCATATAAATAAACTTATATTCTTACATTCGTAATTTAGAGCTATCAGATAACATTAAGAATGTATCTAGACATATATTTAATCCCAATTTTATTTTTAAAGATGGATTTTTCATCCTTCATTCAATGAAACACATGGTATGAAGGTTGTTCTCATCTCAAATACAAGAAGCCCTAGCAAGGTTGTAACACGTTTCTTGAATTTCTAATGTTTACATATAAATTAACTCAGAGATTTTTAAGATCGTGATTTAGAGTTACCAGATAGCAACAAGAATTTATCTGAAAATTTTTCTTTACTACGACGTAATGCAGGTAATTAAGGGCCTGTTTACATAGAATCCGTCAGATTCAGCGTTACTCCCACTAACATATTTCAAACCAATCACAGTTCTTCAAAATTTCGTTCCAGCTAATCGTTTGGAGGTTTGTAATTGGTTGAATATATTTCAATACGAGTAACGCTGAAACTGACGGATTCTTTGTGAACAGGCCCTTAGAAGGATGTTCACTTCCAAAACAAGACTCCTGGAAGAATAAAATATCTTTCGTTCGTTTATTGATGTTTGCATACAAACAAACAGAGCAATTTTTATAATCATAATTTTTCTGCCATCAGATAACAGTAGAAATGCAGTGAGCCGTATATGTCATCCATCATTTATTGTTTTACGACATAACGTATGAAATCAGGGATGATATGAACTTAAAATTCTATAAGAAGGCTGAAGCATCTTTCAGATAGTAATAAACGTTAGTTTTCAAAATAAACGAAGAACTTTTTATACTCGTGCAGTATTCCCACGGGTTTAGAAAATCCTTTTAAATTTCTATTTTCAATTTCCAGTCCCTTGGAAAGTTCAGAAATATTACAAGAATTTTCGGACATTCCTGTAGAATTTCCAGAAATTCCAGAACTTCTGTCCGGATTTATTAAATTTTCGCGATACATCTTGTAGAGCGGAGAAATACTTTTCTCTGTGTTATTTTTAGTTACAAATATTTACCCCTACTTTGAGTGAATGTTTTGGAATCAAAATTGAAATAAAGGTCAGAAGTGACGGTCGATAGTAATGGAAAGGGCTCTGCGCATTACGTGTTATATGACTGTTTTGATATAACTTTCCGTAATCTCTCTTTCTGATGCGGCAATATGGTGAAACGTCTGGGTTTCAGAGTCAGAGAGAAATTCTCTACTCACAGTTCAGACTAAAATTTCTAGAAATTTGCAAATGTGCATTATTACCATAAAGGTATATACTTAATCGCATTCCTGATTAAAAACCTCGTAAAAGTCCAGAAAAAGTTGCTTTAAACAGTAATATTTAAAATGGATGAATAAACCGAGCGTTCTCTAGAGCACAAAATCTGCTGTGACAGGCAGAAAACTTGAGAAAAAAAAAAATTACAATTCAAAACTAGTTTCAAATTTTAATTTTAATAGTGTATTTTAAGCTGTGTGTTTCTGTTTTTAATACCATCCTTATCGCTATGCCTGTTATTGGCTCCTGTATAATGCCCGTAAAGGGATTGCAAGATTCATAAAGGGATGTAGAAAATGAAATTTGAGATATAAAAAAAAACTTTCAGGAAGCCTTAAAATGTTTTAAACACCTAGAAAAATTATTTTTAAATGTAGGTGAATATGGTGGGCTTATAAGAAAACTATATATACTTTCAAAGAAAATTCATACGTAAATTTTAAAAAAATTTCAATTTTTTTTTTCCTTTTTTTGAAGTCAAAACAAATGTAAACTACATGTTAATGATTTTTAATTTTATTTTTAGCATTTTTCACATTGCGTGTCTACCTAGAGAGTTAAAATTAGTGTATGAATTTAGACATAAGAGTTACAAACTATAACATTTAGTAATTTGTTAGTTGTGATACGGTATTTTCTAGGCTATTCCGGTAATTATTATGCTCAATAACTTACTAAATATCCAATTTTTCTTCGTACTAAGTAAAATTATATGAACCTTCAAATAAGGTACTTCTTATTTTAAGTGACTAGCCACACACATTGTATAGTGGTTAACGTCATGAGCTTTCACACAGTGTGCTTGGGTTCAAATCCGTAACAAGCCTTGGTCGTTTCAATGTTGTTCCTCTCATAGGGAGCAATGCTGGCTTATCTAAATGGTGATCCCATAATTAAGTAACCAGCAAGACGCGGTGAATAACAAAAGGCGTATGTCCCACGACAAGTGCCTCCTTATTAGAAAAAGAATTAAGTGACTTAATGGCCAGTCTTTCAAGTGTTTCTATTCGTAAAGAGAACTGTACCATAATAATCTGATAAAACAATTACATCAGATTTTTCTTTTAAAAGTTCGTTATCACTAATCTTTTTGTTTCTCTTCTAACATTTAGAATGTGTGAACAAAAAGCTAATGATAAAAGCAAAACCTGATAATTGAACACCAATCCCGTATTAACTTTGTTTTCAAAATTAGTGATTGTTAAATTAAGTATTTATTTAGTCAAGAACATACGATCTTATAACAAAAATATATTAGATATAATAAAGTATATCCTAGCATTTTGTTTATTAATATCTCTTTAAGTCAAAGATTTGCTTCCGGTGAACCCTATTCGTAAAGACCACTGTACCATAATAATCTGATGAAAATACATCAGATTTTTCTTTTAAAAGTTCGTTATCACTAATCTTTTTGTTTCTCTTCTAACATTTAGAATGTGTGAACAAAAAGGTAATGATACAACCAAAACCAGATAATTCCACATCATTACCTCATTAACCTTGTATTCAAAACTAGTGATTGTTAAATTAGGAATTTATTTAGTCAAGAACATACTATCTTATAACAAAAATATTTCAGATATAATAAAGTATCCTAGTATTTTGTTTATGAATATCTCTTTATGGCAAAGGCTTGCTTCCGATGAACGCTATTGAAAGACATGACAGACAAGAGTAGTTGAACCTGCATAGAACTGGTTATTTACACGGATAGGTAAAAAATAATTAAAATAAAATATCAGGTAAACTTGAATTAAATGTCGGCAAATATATCTCAGATTTCACCCTTCTGTTGAACAATAAACAATAAAAATCCAAGATCTTTTCCTAGAATTAGGGTATTTTACAAGTAAATATCTTTTCTCGTGCATATCTCTATTCTTACACGATGTTGTCACAGCTTTTGTTCACGAGCCAGGCCACTTGACCCAATGTCTTAATTTCATGACCACATCGACCTAAAAGCCTCGTATAACATTTTGTACGCTGCATAGAAATGATTTTCGATCATAAAATGCCCCCGAGAGGGCGTAATTCGGGTTAAAGTGGGACGATGAAGTGGCGGCGTTTTGTGCTGGCGAAATGATCGTTATTTCTTTTGCGAGAGGCCTTTGCTTTTTGCCACACCATTAGTCTCGAGCTGGTAGGAGAAAGTATCATCCATATCTGCTGGAGATGGCCCTTTTTTTCAGATGAAAAAAATACATATATTGGAGAAGTAACGAGAAACCAATTGAAGAAGTTGCGTTTCCTTTTTTATATATTTTTTGAGTTTAACGGCTTTTATTATTATTTTTTGAGCCATCAAATAGATGAAAATATTGTCATCAAGTACGTATAGCTGTAAAAAGGATAAATAACCTTTAATTTAATTTTTCAAGTTTGCACTTTTCTTGGAACCATAATTATAATAATAAAAATAATAAGGTGATAAAGATAAATTATTAATAACTAGCTGAATACCCGTGCTTCGCTATGGAGTACATGTTAGGATAATTACAATGAAAAAATAATGAAATTACCTTTTAGAGAATTTCCTTATAAACAATATTTTTTGTTTCTTCATTGGTCGGAACTAATATTACCAGGCTCGTCCGCGAACTTACGTGTGAGCAAACTACGTAAAACTGACCATGGGAAAACAATTTTCTCACAAATCTACGCCAGCATATTTTAAAGTTTGGCCTTGAGACTTATTTATCATCATGGCGGAGCATACTTGGAGGGGAAATTGCAGTTTTATATATAGGTTTAATATAATATCCATAAAACTTACTAATTTGAATAAAATTATTAAAAGACTTCTATCTCAATTAGTCTGGTGGTTAAATTTTATCTTGTACTGTATTTTAATATTTATTTCTCAATTTATTTCGTTGTTATGCACGTGACACAAAATTAATTTGAAGTATCACAAAATGAAAAGAAATCTCGTGATCAGCATTTAATAAATTAAATTCTAAAAATTAATCTTTAAAAATTCACTAAAAATCAGAAAATGGAGATAAAATGGAGATAAAAAGTTTCATTTTAAAGGAATTTTTATGGTCTTTTTTGTGATATAAATTTTATAACCCTGATTATTATTTTAAATGCAAACTTAAAAAAATTACAAAAACAGCTTAAAAACTTAATTTTAAAAAATCCAAGAAGAATTTTTCTAAAATATTTCTTAGTGCACCCCTACACTATAAGAATAATCGCCATGCAAAATTTCAGCCCTTTATGTCCAACGGTTTTGGCTGTGCGTTATCTGTCAGTCAGTCAGTCACGGACCTGTTTTATATATATAGATGAACCATGTATGACATTTAAGAGTACTTCAATAGAATGTAATATTATATACTTTGTGCATCATATTACAATAGTCTCATCGTTGTTTGTCATTAACTAGCATATTAACAGCAATATATAGTTTTGCGGCCCCATTTACTTTCTTTTTTTACTATGGAGATTGCATAGCAGTTCTTTTAAAAAGAGGTTTACTGTGTTTTATAATCTTAGCAAATTCTATTTTTAAAAAATACCACAAAACAGACTTAATTTACAGTCTGAGGATGTTAATAAAAACCCGAGAGAAATCTCACTACTTGAAATATTCGCTCTCTCTGTGTGATAGATGAGACATATGCAATTGTAACTGCTATAGTAATTACAGATGTAGCTGCCAACAGCACGTATCCACTGTATGTTTGGAATCGCACTTGACGCGCTAAAATGAATGAATCTGCATATCCCATGCGTTCGAAGTTGAGAGCCATAAAAAAACTAAACATGTGGTAGGAATGTCAGATTACTTTCTGGTCATTTGCGACTCATGTAACATAACCAGATCATATGACCTAGTAAGGCTGCTGTGATAGGCTATTTGCACGAGAGATTTTAGAATTATTACGTGGAAGTATATCATCATATTCTTAGCATCGTGCAATCAGTTTGATCAATTTTGGAAAACAGAGTTATAAACACATTCCATTATATATAAATATATATATATATATATATATATATATATATGTGTGTGTGTGTGTGTAAGTGTAAGTAAGTAAACAGATTATTCCTGCAGTATATATTCTGGAGAAAATGCTAGAAAACTTTTTCAAGGTAGTCCCCCCATCTTCATTTGGTAATAGTGCTTGAATGAGTACCAATTGGTATTGCTGTAAAAAATACTTTTGAATTCTTTCTTATTAATTTGTATTATATGACTAGCCTATTTTATTCTTTAAATCTTTATATGTTGGTCAAAATCTGTCTTGGTTTGGTTTGGAACGCTACGGTCAACTTTTTGCTACACGAGGGCTAGACGGGGACCTACAGTTTAAGGCCGACTCCCAACGGCTAGAAACATCCATGCCAACAGTGGGACTCGAACCCACAGGATCTGAACCGAATGCCATCGCCATGGTCATTCGGCCTTCCCCTGGCGTCAATGTATAGCATCTTAAAATTATGATATAGCTCCATATATGATCTTTTTTGCTATGAGCCATTTTTTTAAGAATCCCCCAAAACTTTTCTTACTTTCTTTCAGAAAACCTAAGGATATCTTTCTATATTAACACTACTGTCCAAATTTCAGATGAATATGTTAGCACTAATCCAGTTAATTTTTTGTATAGACTTTCTTTTATTAAAGTAAATTTAAAATACTTTCGTTGTCGACAGAAACAGGAGGATTCTTCTATCACCTTTTGTACGGTCCTTAAAAGCCCTTAAGAACTCCTTATTTTCTTTTTTTTGCTTTTAAGGGCCCTTAAAAGTTTTTAGAAAGTACTTAATTTTGCTTTCAAGGTCCTTAAATTTTTTTTTAATTTACTTTCTGATCCTTGAGAAATACTTATTTCCGGCCTGAAATACAAGATTTTCTGTACATTGCTGTACATTTGCCTTTATGACAACACAGATAATAATTTTTTTGCATGTTTTCTCTTTGCATCATATTTGACCAACATGAGAATACTTTTATATCATCATTCTCGTCACACATTCTAAATATAGAGATGTTACGTTAAAAAATATTAGCACTTGTAGCACATGGTAAAATTGTAGTCGTAAGACCGATATTATAAAGCTTACCTGTGTATATGTACTTACTGCAAAGGATTACATGCCAGAGACACACGAAGCATCACTAAATTTTGCATTTTCTACTGTATCTATATTTCGTTGGGGATGTGGCCGTTAGTTCTTTAAAATCGTTAAAAAGTTAACATTTAAAATTCACAAGTAATATAAGGCTTTTTTAAAAAATTAACAAAATCATGTATCAGAACAAGATCATGTTAAATGGTTTTGTCTACCATATGGCTTGAGTTCTTTAGGAACGGAACGTTCGTGCGAACGGATGAATCCGTGCCCCAAACCTATTATAATTTTTCTTTTCTCCTTCCAACGCGGTAGGCATTCGCAAATAGTCTGACCGGCGAGTTTTGGGGCGAGTTTTGGGGTTGGAATCTAGTTGTCTAACCTACTTGCTAGTGTCGGACTCAGTGGGAAAATTAAAATGGATGCATGCGTTAAATTTGAAAAGTAATAAAATCATGCAATGACCTTCTAACGCAGGATTACGTTCCTCCATAACGGTTCTCCGGAAAGGAAATTTCAGAAGCTAAAACCGACCGTCCGTATTTTGCGAGTTATAATTTTGGCAGCGCGCCAAACCCAGTCTGAATTGCTTGGACAAGCAGTAAACAGTTAAACAGAAAATTACAAAATGCGTCAAAATTTTGACATACATACATACATATATATATATATATATATATATATATACATATATATAAATAAATAAATATATATATATATATATATATATATATATATATATATATATATATACACTCAAGAGCCCAAACATTTGGTTATTTTTCCTGTTTTTATACATTTTTTAAATTTTTACGGACTTTATGGCCACCCGGTGTACATATATATATATATATATATATATATATATATATATATATATATATATATATATATATATACACGCAAGAGCCAAAACATTATGACCACCCCTAAATTTTGCAATGAATTCACCTGGATGACGTGGAAGGCACGTGATCAGGTGGAAGTGGTATTTAACTGCTGCTGGAGAGTCGGAAGAATCATTCTTTCACTTATTTCTGTGTGTGATGGGAAAGGCTGCGGATCTAAGCGACTTTGATAGAGGGCAGATTGTAATGCCTCGAAGGCTCAGAACAAGTATTTCCGAAACTGCACGACTCGTGGGTTGTTCGCGACCTACAGTTGTTAGTACATATGCAAAGTGAATGAATGACGGTGAAACCAGCAGTAGACGACATGGTGTTGGACGTCCACACGCTATCAAGGAAAAGGTCGTCGGAGACTGTCTCGCATGGTGAAGCAAAACTGGAGCGAGACACTGGCTCAGCTGACAGCCCAATATAATGCAGGGCCAAGTAGAATAGTATCGCAGCACACTGTTCAGCGGACACTGTTGGATATGGGGCTACGCAGCAAACGTCCCACTCGTGTGCCTTTGCTGACTAAGCGTCATCGCCAACTGCGCCTGCGCTGGGCCCGGGAACATCGCGACTGGTCCATGGATCAGTGGGAGAGAGTTGCCTGGTCAGATGAATCAGGGTTTGTCATTCATCACGCCGATGGCCGTGTCAGGATACGTCGTCTTCCAGGCGAACTGTTGCTCCCTCAATGAACAGTAGGTCATACACAGGCCGGTGGTGGTGGTATTATGCTTTGGGGGACGTTCTCTTGGGCGTCTCTGGGACCCGTGGTTGTGGTAGAGCAGACCATGAATGCTACAGGGTATCTGAACATCATTGCGGACCAGTTGCACCCTTACATGGCCTCTGTTTTTCCAGCTGGAAATGGAATGTTCCAACAGGTCAACGCCCCGTGTCACAAGGTTAAAATTGTGTTGGAGTGGTTCCAGGAACATGATGCTGAATTCCAGTTAATGTCCTGGCCGCCTAACTCACCGGATCTCAATCCGATAGAACACATTTGGGATGTCATGGGACGGCAGCTCAGAGTTCAAAGACCACCAATTTGCAATATCTCAGATTTGCGTGACCGTTGCTTAAACATCTGGTACAATCTGTCTCCGGCCATCTACCAAGGACTTGTGGCATCCATGCCAAGGCGGGTTGAAGCTGTGTTGCGCGCCAAAGGTGGGCGAACTCGTTACTGACAGGTGGTCATGTTTTGGCTCTTGAGTGTTTATATAAATATATATCTATATATATATATATATATATATATATATATATAGAAAATAGCAATTACAATATATTTAGATATATTGATGAAATAGTAGTAATTAATAAAAGTAATAACCCTATAGACTTAAATTTTTACCCTCCTAATTTGGAACTAATTAAAAGTAGCCATGATAATATTAATGTAAACTTTCTAGATATTAATATTAAATTAAGTACTAACAATAAATTTACTTTTGACTTATATGACAAAAGATCTGACTATAGTTTTAATATTGTTAAATTTCAAAATTATCTAACCTGTTTACATAAATCTGTTTTTAATAACATTATTGTAAATCAGTTAGTTCGTATAAATAGGCTATGTTCTAAAGACAATAGGATTAAGCATATTATAGACTTGAAAGCTGTGCTAACTCGTAATAATTTCCCAGAAAGTCTTTCCAAAAACATAATTGGTTGTTTTTGTTTTAATGAATAGTTTGTTCTGTTGCATTAATAAGTTAAACATAACAATAGGTTAAAATAAAAATAATAACTACTAAAAACAAAAATAAAAATCATAAGTAAAATAAAATAAAAATAAAATTAACTCATAGTAGTAACAATAATAAAAACTAAATAAATAAAGGAATAATAGTCTTAAAAAATGGTAACCTAAGTAAGTCTGTAATTGAGTATCCACTACCTCAATGGTTGCAAGTTTTATGACGTCAGTCATCTTGCGGTTACAAGTTCTTAACTTCCACTCTGACTAGCGCCAGGCTTGGTGTTCTTTGGTTAAGTACCTTTATTCAAACTTAATTCATTTATTATTCAGTTCTTCTGTTAATAATGGATTGTACGGTGTCTGAGTGTGTTTATTTAATAGATCATACTCATCAGAAACAATACATTGGTTTTTAGACAGTATTGACACCGCTGATGAAGAAATGCTGTCAAAAACCTTATTCATACTTTTCTTTACATGTTGGATGTTCCTGGCTTCAAGTAGCTTTTGAGCTATTACTGGTTTTCTCTTTCATCTTATTCTTATTTATTTATTTTCTTTCATTAAAAGAGCAGCATTCAGCGCCTTACATGAAAGTAATTTGTTTTAATGTCCAATACTAATTAATTTAAGTTCATCTATGTTTTGGCTTTTAAGCCTATACTCTAATGTGTGGTCAATTTCAAAGCCTTGTTAATTTCATTTTATATATATATATATATATATATATATATATATATATATAGAGAGAGAGAGAGAGAGAGATACATATATACATAACACATACAAAAAAGGTTAGCAACCATAAGTAATCCTACGTTAATAACCCGCGGTAGTTTCGTTAGAAGAGACTCCCTGCATTTTTTTAAAAATTTGATTCAATCAGATGTACAAAAATGTAGTAGTCATTTAGCAAACTGTTTTCTATAATGTAGGTGTAACAATTAGCTGTCTAAAGTTTTGGTGTTAATTTTTTTCCGTATTTAAATGATTAAGAGATTTTTACCGATATTTTCCCGTATATTGTATTTACTGCAATTCTATGTTGATCACTAACTGTTAAAGGTGAGTCGTAAGCGTTTTTTTGTAAAATTTCAAAACTGATTCATTTCAATTTTGAGCCTTACAGACTCGGTGCTTATCGAGTTGAGTCCATAGCTTTTACCGGACTATCAGTGAGGTAAACGACACTAAAAAGGTTAAGGAAAAATCCTCTAGACTAGGCCTTCTAAATTTGAAATTTGATGAGGGCCATGTTACTTTAGAAAACATAAATTACTGATTATTTTGAAAAGTAAATAAATTTCAATATTCATTGCTTATACATTCCTTTCCGATTCTTAAAATACAAAAAAAAAATTTCGCATTTTTAAGATTTATATTATGCGTCTTCACAAATGCCATCGCGGGCCGTATGTTTGTGTAGGCCTGTTTTACAGTAACTGAGAATTCTGCATAAATCTCTGTAAAAATCAATAATAAGAGGACGGGTTACTTTTCCAAAAGGAATGTAAATTTGATAACGTTTAAGTAATTTGTCGTCATGTTTGCAGTACTTTTTACCATGTTTTTATTAACTCGCTTTCTTGTTTGTGTGTGGGTTTGTCCAGTGCAAATCTTGCAGTCGATTTTTAACTAACTTCTCGACTAGCTAGACATTTTAAACTTTTAGAGAATAGCTCAGAACACGATGAAAATGCATTATTTTAATAACTAGCTGTACCCGTCCCGGCGTTGCTCGGGTAATGTAATTACCAATTTTTTAGTAGCCTTAACCCTTTGCTAATGGGCGTCGCTGTCATCCTTTTCCTCACCACGATACATTATTTTACCCATATAAATTTAATCCTTTCTGGCACATTTTGGCAAAATTTTTGACATAGGATTACTAATCGAATATCACTGCAATAGTAATCGATTTCCTTGAAAGCGAATATATCACATCCTCCACATGCTGAAATTCTTTGAAATCTTCATAGATTTTTTCCACAAATACACCACAAATTATATGATATTAACTAAGTGCTGGCCAAAAAAATTACGGCATTACTAAATGTGATTTTTTAATCGATTTCCTTTAACCACCGAATCCCTCATAGAAAACAAACGCCCCAACACATCACGTGCATGACGTCGAAAAAATGGTTTTTCTACTATTTTACCTTCGTCCGGAAATGAAGAACGAAATCTCCAAAATGAGATTTCTCGCAAGAGTTTCCGAATCATAAATTAAATTATTAAAAAATAACTACAATTTGTAAATTAATTTTGGTTCTGGCTTTCGAAACTGTGATGTCTAGGGTCTCTGAGATAAAAATTTCGTAAAAATGTAACGACATTTACGTATCGATTCGACAATTTGGAAAAAAGGGTCATGACAAAATCGCGTTTTTTTCCGAAAAACGGGTGCGTACAGGCGATCAAAAAAAAATCACAATTAATCGATAAATTAAGACAGACAATTTTAATTGTGATTTCCGTATAGTGTCATCTTTCCCGTATAGGCTCGTCCGAAAAAAAAAATTCTTGGACGGATACGTTAGGATTTACGGGGCTTTTACTCGTCCGGGAGCTCCAAATCGCGACTAAATATTTAATTACGGAAAATCTAATTAAAAAATCGAAAAAAGGGCTTCGAGGTGCATAATGAGACCGCGGGAGGCATCTTCGTGTCGAATCTCAAGACTGTCCGACCTACCGTCTTTGCGCTGCGCCGCGAGCAGACAAAAACTCGGTCACACACACACAGACTTTGCCTTTTATATATAAAGATTTTAGCCATCTTTAAGCAGATTTGAATTCATTTTCAGTTAATTTTGTTTTGTAGACTGGTGCAGCCATCTATCGACCGGGACGAGAACGAAAAGTTAAACGCAAGTTAACTTGCAATTAACTTCATTTTCTTTCAAGTTGATGGGATAATTCATCCAAAAATTTTTTAAAAAGTATTTATTGATACATAGAATTGTCACGTTTATATGATTCAACAGAAAATTTAAAAACATGGTATATGAAAAGTTCTTTTTATCTTGTAATTATTAATTTTGTACAATACAATGTCATTTCGTTAATAATACCAATTCTTTAATAGTCTCATTATAGGAAGGTTTTATTTATGATTGTAACCTGACCTAAGCCAAGTCATTAGTCTGTAGTCATTTAAAGTACCATTATGTTTAACCTGTTTATAATACAGTAATTACTAGAACTGTAATTAAATTCCGTATTATCTAATACGAAGAGCTGTTATATCTGATAGGAAAGTGTGTAATTGAGTTTTTAGTCTTTCGGAAGTTTTGAGGTCCGAGGAAAATATAATTGCAACATTGCATAATATTTTGTACATCTAATAAACTTAATGAGTTTTCCCGGAACATCAAATATAATTTAAAATCATTATAAATGTTTGAAATTCATTAAAATATTAAAAGATTTCATAGTTCAGGTTAGAGTACAAATGAGTTAGGGTTGCTAAGAGGAAAAGCTACGTATGCCAACAATCTGAATTCTATCGCTTATAATAGAAACTGCCACACACATTCATGATTTTTTAATATTTCTTTGAAGATTAACGACTTTCCTGCTAACGTTGCAATTTTTCTACTCGTAGATTAAAAAAGAATTAAATCACTCCGAACTACGACTATCTTGATACGTACTTTTTAGTAAAAGTGGTTTGTGTGTAATGAATGTAGATTAATTAAGAGCATTACATGGGTCCTAGATAGCCTTTTGTTAGCGCGTTGGCTTTCGGTACTAAGGGTGCTCGGATTTAATTCTAATAAGCTCTATTAAATACCTTCGTGTCTAGGTGGGATATCGGCACCTTAAATCCGTAGACCGGAAAGTCATAAGAAGTCATAGACGGTGGGCGAAGGTACGATCCCCCAGATGTCACTCTAGGTAAGTGGGACACCGACTCTTGTGGGGTCATTATATACCGGAGACGATCCTCTCTGGCCGCAAGCCTATATGGAGCTGGTCTGGAATACTTCTAACCATGAAGCAATAAGCAGCAACAAATTAACATTAGATCAGTCTGACGCGGGTATGATTGCCATGAAAAACCGTTTAATCGATAACTGGTATATCTATATTCAGTGACTGAAAAATCGCACAAAATGCTAGCACACAAATCATGGACTACTTAGACCGAAAGGGGTTCGGATGCCCGACATGTGAAATATTTCAAAGCCGTAACGACAGAACCACAAATCACGCGGAAAAAAGAGAGAGAGAGAGAACTCGGTTGCATTTTTTATATTGTCAACTTTCATAATTGAATTCACAAACAGGAAATGCTGTTCATCTAGTTATGTACGACATATTTACGCAGTACAAAGAACCAGATGATTGGGAATGACCTGTTAATCGTGGACGTTTTCTCTGTCGATCTCCTCCAGACCAAAATTTTATTTTCCATTAAAGTCCTTCACTTAATCTATATATAGATTTTCCAGTTTTAACTAAATATATTATGGAGCTATTTTGACGCTTTTCGGTTGCAAAATGCAATAGCAGAATTCACCACTAGAACAGATATCAGTAAAAAGTTAAATCAGACTATGATCTTAGACATAGTATTGTAAGAAAGCATATTAAATTAGATACTTGCGATTTCTTTTTTAAACAACTGTCAATACCAAATAAGATAGGGACTAATATATATTATTTGGAAACTTTAAAATCAACAGCGAAACTTGCAACATTAAACATAAATATTTAAAACATTAACATTTAACTTTGAAATCTGAAGCTTTAGTTAGTAAACATTTGAATAAAATATTTCAAAAACATTAAATATATGTTGGCTAACGATTTTCCTTTATATTTATTTACTCTTAAAGGTTCAACACTTCTAAATTATTTATATGTTTACTTTATTCATTTACTATTAAATAGACATTATAACCCTTTCAGTATAATATAGCAGAACGACATGAATTATTCTAGATGATTTTATTAATTTATTATGTATATGACGCTGGTATTTATAATTGAAATATGTGGTATTTTTAAAGAAAAACTACAAGTTATACAACACGATGTAAGTTTTTTTAATGTTCATAAATAAAACAATAGCCCCTATGAATGGTGAAAAATTATTTTATTACTCTATTTGATTTTTAGAAACATATCAGTTAGAGCATAAAATCACTCATCTGTTCATGAATATTCCTCGTCAATATTATGTCGAAACAGGTATTAAAACCCACCAAAGTAATTAAGTTTGACTGGAACATGCTCGGAGCTTGATTAATCAGAATTTTCAATGATTGATGGCACTTTCAGAGCCGGAGTTCTGATTTTGACAGAATGATCGCTCACGGTAGTCTTTAATATGTTGGTTTCCATGTTAATAGAAACCGCAGTCAAATTAGGAATAGACGTTTATAAACAAGCATTAATGCTGGAAATTACAGGACGTAGAATCATGGATTTGCACAGCACGGGTTTCAGACATTAACCAACATTTGTAATCGTTCGAAGATGACGCACGAATACTTTGATTTATAGTCCGAAACGATAACTCTAGTATAGTTAAATGCTAAGGAACTTTGATAAGGGAAGTTGGATATAAACCTCTGAAATTAATCCTTTTGCGTTAATCATTTAGTTTCATATAAATAAGTGCTGAGTACATCAAACATATGATAAAACTATGATACTGAAAGGTTATTTTCACATAAACCGAGTAAATTTGATTTTAAAAAAAATGTATTTATAATGCCAGGTTACAAGACTAAATATAAATAAAAGCGTGAACAAACAAACAAGAGAGAACTTAAACGTCCATGAACCCAAAAGTTTCGAATCCTACTCTAGACATGAACGTTTGTAGCCGTTCGGAATCGGCTTTAAGCTAGGGATGCGACATCGATGTTTTGATAAAAACATCGATGTTTTGATCCAGTTCGTCCAGTTTTCAAAACCGTTCGTCCAGTTTTTAAAACATCGATTTATTGAAGCAGATGTTTTTTTAACATCGATGTTTTGTGCTCGATGTTTTACGTTGTCTCGATGTTTTTTTAATGAAAAAGTACCATAATAAAAAAAAATTACTACGTAGCATACTTTTCACACTCAGTAAATGTAAGTCTGAATTCTGAAAAGGACGAATACAAAAGGGGGAACGATTCCTTAGCATGCAGACAAATGACAATGAACAACAATGAACCAATCAGAGAGTTGGAATGTTCCTGACACTCCAGAACCTTCCATGGGGTTTTATTTTACAAATAGTATATACACGAGAGCAGCCATTTAAGTTTTTGTTTTCTTCTGGTTTTATATAAGTTGACGTTAATATTATTAGTAAGATACCTCCCAAAAGTACGGTTTGGAAATATTTTTGCAAAACCTCTGACAAATTGGCAAAATGCAATATTTGCCTTAACTCCCTCAAAACTTCTGGCAATAACACGAATTTATCTGGACATTTGAAGGCAAAACATGGCGATATTTACAGCGAGAATTTTGAGTCATCAATGTAGCCCAAGGCAAAAGCAACCAAGTTTTTGTCATTTGTGTCAGCCCAATCAGAGAGTAAAATTAAATCCCCCCCCCGCCCACGACTATCCGAAGTAACATTAATGTTAGAGATTACTAAACCAGTTTTAAAAAATGGATGTTCTAAAACATCGATGTTTAAAAACATCGATGGCTTTTGGGCGATGTTTTATTAGCATCGATGTTTTAATATTGAATATCGATGTTTCAAAACATCGATGTTTTAATATTCAATATCGATGTTTCAAAACATCCATGTTTTGTTATCGATGTCGCATCCCTACTTTAAGCAGTAGGTCCCGGTCAAATTAGCCCTCGTGTAGCAAAAAGTTGACCGTAGCGCTTCAAACCAAACCAAACCTACCTATCCAATATTTCTCCCGCACTGGAGTTTGAGGTAGAGCGGGGCAACCCAGTACATGCGGTAAGTCTGATACAACATTAACATGAACATAAAAGAGAAATTTCAAAAACAGTTCCAGCGTTGGCTAAGATGAGAAATAAAAACTTAATAGATTTCAGTCACTTCATTTCGACAGATTTCATACAATTAAAGATATTTTATATATGGAACCTCTTGGATTGAACTGAAAATAAATTTTGATGAAGAGGAACAAACAAACACAAATAATATAATCTCTAGGACTATTATATTCAAGTAATGAAATTTCTACATAGCTAAGAAGTACTGGTAAGAAAATTTTTTTAAGGTATTGCAACCCGTATTCCCTTGTTTCTGGAACATCAATAATTTATTTAAGACACCTTTCTGGATATAAGTCATATTGCAAATAAGTATGAGATATATATTCACGTGATACAAAAGTAATGATAAGTAAGAGCTAGGACTTCATAAAAATGATCGAAACAGATTAAGGCAAAGGATGAAACATATATTTATCCCTGCAAGTATCCATGGAAAATTTGTACTGATTAGCGTCCTTTACACGTACGCTCTTTCCCGCGTGAAACCACAATCCCGTACGCTCCAAGCACTCGCGATAGAGCGTTGGTGTAAAGGGCGCTATTATAGTCTTGTGAAACTGACGATAGGATACGTGGTGGAAATTCTAAGTAGGGAGATATTTCTCACCTCCCTAAAATTTAATTACTCAATAAGCAAACTAATCTGAGGAGAGCAGATTGCTCTTACTCCATCTTGAAACCACAAACTTGAGTTGATTGCAGCCAGTAGCATATTAGCGCCCTTTACACGTACGCTCTTGGAGTGCTTGGAGCGTACGGGATTGCGCGCGGGAAAACTTGCAGTACACTCAAAAGCAGCTTCCCCTTCCTCTCCGACACATGCACACGTGCACTCAATCGCGCGGGATCGTGGTTTCACGCAGGAAAGACCGTACGTGTAAATGGCGCTATTACTCCAAAAGAAGGGGGGGGGGGGAAATGAATTTTATTTCACGTCTGAAATTTTCCTAGTTTTACTATATAAGTCACGCTTGAAATAAAAACACCTGAAGACATTAATTGCACAATCTATAGTGAAGTTTCGAGCTCGTATATTTCAACGAATAAACCCCTCTTTTATACGGCTGGGACTGATAGTTATCACTTGGTTGGTTTGTGTTTGAGAGCTCGATTACCTTTCATTACTAGCGATATAATCAGACTAGAATGAGGATTTTAAAGCAGACTTTGAACTCACATGTATATATATACCTCATGTCAAAACCCAGGTTCGAAAACTCACTAGTGCCGAATACCACGAAAATTAATTAGAAGGAAAACTTTATTTTCAATTCAATTTCAATTAAAATTCACTTCTTCGGTTATTATTCAGAAACTCTTTACTTCTAATACTTATTGCTACTTGTTCTTCTTACTTCTTCACAAATTCACTAATGAATTTTTCTAGTGATGTAGGAAAAGTAAATACAGTATCTAAACTTTATATTAGAAATCGATCTATAACCCCTCAAAACCTGAATGGCCAGCAGTATATACAGATGGAGTACAAAATAATACGAACACCTGTGAAAAAGTATGACGTATTTCACACCTGCAGTACAGCCGCGCCACCTGCAACAGAAGTCTGCCACCTAGTGAGCGTGAAGAGGAAGGTATCAGTCTCTCAACAGCAGTCACCTTCGTTGCATGCTTCTATCGAACTGTCTGTGATAAGTTGAAATGTCAGACCTGTCAGAGTTCCAAACAGGAATGATAGTTGGAGCGCGTTTAAGTGGAGAATCGGTTACGGAAACAGCAAACCTTTTCGGGTTTGCAAGGAGTACGGTATCAGCCGTTATGGCAGCGTACAAGAAAGAGGGTAAGACGACGTCTTCAAAGCACAACAGTGGCCGAAAGTCCAAGCTTGCTGATAGGGATAGACGGGTCTTGAAGCGCATAGTAGCCGAAAGCACAAGCAATCGTTATCCGAGATAACATCCGAAATGAACAGTCATCTCCAGGACCCCGTTTCAACAAAAACTGTCAAAAGGGAACTTCATGCTGCGAACATTTATGGCAGAGTGGCAATTTGTAAACCCTTGGTGACAGCAACTAATGCTTTCCAGCGACGCCAATGGTGCAGAGATCACAAAGGCTGGTCCCCACAGCAGTGGCAACAGGTAATATGGTCAGATGAATCGTCATTCACCCTATTTCAGACGACCGGACGCGTTTATGTCTAGAGAACGCTCAAAGAAGCGTTTCATCCTGAATGCCTCTTGCCGACTGTGAAGCATGGGGGTGGCTCCATTATGGTATGGGGTGCGATATCTTGGCGCGGTCTTGGGCCACTTGTTATTCTGCATGAGAGGATCAAATCTAATCACTATCTAAGCGTTCTAGGGGAACATGTCCATCCTTTTGTCCAGACTGTATTCCCTGGAGAGCGACCGCTTTTTCAAGACGACAAACCCCCTATCCACACTGCTAGGTGTGTTCAAGAATGGTTCGAAGAGCATGACGATGCAGCTGAACATCTCGCCTGGCCCCCTCAGTCTCCGGACTTGAATATTATTGAGCATTTATTGCAATATTTGGAGTCTAAACTTCGTTCCCGATTTCCACCTCCATCCGGACTTTTGGATTTAGAGACCGCTCTGCAGGAGGAATGGCTTAATATCCCTTTAAATATTGTCCATGATCTTTATTCATCTATCCCACGTCGCATTAAATCTGTACTTCAGTCAAAGGGTGGTCCAACCCCCTATTTATAAAGATTTTCCATTATTTCACAGGTGTTCGTATTATTTTGTCCACGAATATATATAAATATATAAATATATATATATATATATATATATATATATATATATATATATATATATATATATATATATATATATATATATATGTAGAAAATTGATTTGTGAGAGATGGAGACTTCGACCTGAACGAATTTTATTCCGTTGGGCGTAAGCGTCCAATAGGAAAGCTTTGCGCGCGCGTGACGTCACCTTTTCGGAGAGCATTTGAAGCTCACTCGCAGACCCCCCGCTGACATGGACGAGTAAAGTCGTGCCTTTCCCGCGTCGCGTTTTTATCGAATTCGCTAAACGAATTGGGATATTTCGGAGTCCCCATCTCACAGGTGAACCATGCTCTGTAGTAAAACCTTAATTTACCTTCCTCGTAAATTTGTAAATTGTAAATAGCGTGATGTATTTTCTTTATGTGTTTAAAAGTAAATAAAATGTTAGTTTAGATATTAATCTTTTTATTTCTTTCGTATAATTCTTTCCGTAAAGTTACTTACCCCTAGACGCCGTCCTACATATATATATATATATATTTATAAATTTGTAGTTCTCATTTAAATGCTCTTTCCTCTACTAACATCTTTTTTTATTTCATCTTTCCCTTTTATTCTTTTGTATTCCTTCTGCTTTGCTAATTTATTTTTATACTATTTCCTAACACGAACCTTAAACACGCGATTTTTCTCTCTCTCTCTCCCTTGTGTCCTATCTCTGGAACTTCAGATGGCGCCACTGATGCTCTGGACAATTTAACATTCAGAGTGAACTAAGCTTTTAAAATCAGATGCAACATCTCAGTTTATTTTCTCTCTCACATGTCATCCAGTCACCAGAAAAAAGCTTTCAAATATGCACTATATATTAGCTATAGGGAATCAGTCGCAAATTTCAAAAGCTGATACCGCCGTCATTATCAGCATTTTCTTACTCCTGATTTATGTTAAATATTTTTAAATTTTCCAAAGTTATATATATATATATATATATACTAGCTGAAAACCCGTACTTCACTACGGAGTACATTCAAATTAAATATAACGGTCAATGTATGCAATTAATGCCAAAAAAAGCAAAAAAATATATTTACAAAGAAATCGCAACCGATATTTTTGTAGACAAAATAATGTAGAAGGAAATATTCAAATTAAATCTAATAGAACATATTAAATAATGTAGTACAGTTAAAATAGTACAGTTGGAGGAACATTTCTTTTACTGTATTTTAATATTTTTTTGGATAATGTCCAATCCTCTGGCGCATTAGAAAGAAAAAAAAAATTTGTCAATTTATTTCGTTGTTATGCACGTGCGATGAATTAATTTAGAGTATCACGAAAAGAAAACAAACCACGTGATCAGCATAATAAATCAAATTCTAAAAAATTATCTTTAAAAATTCACCAAAAATCAGAAAAGGGAGGTAAAGATTCGAAAAAGATTTCATTTTAATGGAATTTTTATGATCTTTTGCGTGATATAAATTTTATAACCTTCAAATTATTATTTTAAATGCAAACTTAAAAAACAGTTACTAAAACAGATTAAAAATTTAATTTTAAAAAATCGAAGAAGAATTTTTCAAAAATCTTTCGTCTACACAAATCGTCGCCTACACTATAAGAATCGCTATGCAAAATTTCAGCCCTTTAGGTCCAGCGGTTTGGTCTGTGGGTTGTCTGTCAGTCAGTCAGTCAGTTACGGAACTGTTTTATATATATATATATATATATATATATATATATATATATATATATATATATATGTATGTGTGTATATCCTGTATCAAAGTACCTCATTCAATGTTTCCTACATTTATTTTAGACATTGATGTGATGATGACATTCAAACGGAAAAACGAAATATTTTTATAACAGTAGTATAAAATAGTCATAGATCTGGTTGACTATTTCGGAGAGATAGGTATTCTGTTAGAAGAATAAAATTAGCCTTGAAACTTTATTAGTAAAATATGTTATATTTATACCTCTAGAGGTATCTAAGGTCATGAAATTGCTGCGAATATTTTCAGTAAGTTATGTTAGTTTCATAATTTTAATAGTTTCGTCAGTTACGGAAAGAACTGTTTCGCAATAAATGAAGGGTCCAAGGGTAAAACCACTTTACAACCATTTTTACGAAAATGAGTTAGCAGTGCTCTCTTGTAGCTTTCAAGGAGTACTATTACCACGTGCATTCAAAGTTGAGGCAGAACCACTTTAAAACCGTAAAAATTTGCAATAAAGTTTCTGCCTGCTATAGAAAAACCACATTACTCAAACTTTCAACTTCGTTTTTCTCAAAACGAAGATTTTGGAGTAAAGTGGTTTTATCCCTGGACCCTTCAAATGTGATGATTGAATATTTTTATTTCAATAATAGGATAGCCAAGCCATTAGTTTTTAGTCCATCGAAAAATAAGCTAACTCCTGAAAAGTCCCATTTAGTATAGATTTTAATGTCGCTAAAATTTTCCCCCAAAATATGATGCGTTTAATAACACAGCAAAACTTTCTAATCGCACGAGAGATCACATTCGCTATAATTACTGTGTTACTAAAGGTAGTCTTTGCAAAATAAAAATTGAAATGACTTCTTAAGATGCAGCTATGATGAAACTGAAAGATCAGTAAGACTCATAAGTGCTCGAAAACTTTCATGAAAGATATTATTCAGCGTTTCTTTTAACCTTAACATGACTCCTCTGTGGAAAAGATTGAATCCGCAGAAAATATACATGAAAGTGGTAACGGTGCTATATTATTATCTCTTAAATTTACAGATGATGCATGCTTCACATATATTTAACTAGCTCAAAACCCGCACTCCGCTACAGAGTATATTCAAATTAAATACAACGGACAATATATGCAATTAATGCCCCCAAAAATAAATAAGTAAATATATATATTTATAATAAATACAACGATCAATGTATGCAATTGGTGTAAAAAAAAAAGAAAAAATATATTTATAAAAAAATCGTAAGGGGTATTTTTATAGAGAAAATAATGTAGATGAAAATATTCAAATTAAATCTATAATATAACATACTAAAGAATATAGTACAGTTTGAGGAACATATTTTTCACTGTATTTTAATATTTTTTTGGATAATGTCCAATCGTATGCCACATTAGAAAAAAAATTTGTCTATTTCCTTGCTATGCACGTGACACTAAATTAATTTAAAGTATCAGAAAAAGAAATCACGTGATCAGTATTTAATAAAATAAATTCTAAAATTATATCTTTAAAAATTCACCAAAAATCAGAAAAGGGAGATAAATATTCGAAAAAGATTTCATTTTAAAGGCATTTTTATGTTCTTTCTCGTGATATAAATTTTATAACCTTCAAGTTATTATTTTAAATGCAAACTTTAAAAAAGTTACTAAAACAGCTGAAAAATTTAATTTAAAAAAATCTAAGAAAAATTTTTCAAAAATATTTCGTAGTGCACCCCTACACTATAAGAAGAATCGCCATCCAAAATTTCAGCCCTTTAGGTCCAGCGGTTTCGTCTGTGCGTTATATGTCAGTCAGTCAGTCAGTTACGGAACTGATTTATATACATAGATAGATGGATGCAAAAGAATGAGGTTATTTGCATACACTACCTAACGATATTCGCTACATAACCATCATCGATCGAAATTCATTACAAAAACACATTTATTTGTACAACTATTGATTAAGTATGGAAATTGATATAATTAGACGAAATAAATGAGAATTTTTTTTATTAAAAAGAAATAAAATCGCGTGGGATAAGCGATCATTTTTAGCTTACCTAGAAACATATGGAAATTCTGGAACTAATCAAAAGGAAGCCAAAACTTTCTAATTTCCTGGATATCCTCTCTCCCTCTCTCTTTTCTATTTTTTTCATATACATTTATAAAGAAAATCATTTTCGGGGCCTCGTCTTTTTGGAAACTTTCCCCTCCGTGTGATGAATGAAAGGAGAAACAAGGAAACTCTCTCTCATTTAGTGTACTGATATTTCTTACAATAAATCTTCAGCGTTGATTTATGGACCGCTCTCTCATTGTTAGAAAGTTTATTGTTGTCCATAAAATTTATAATGGAAAGCCAATAGGATAGGTAGATTTATACAGCAAGAGGATACTCCATAAATTACCAAACTAATCGCTTATCGAACGCGTCCGAACGATACAAAGAGGTAGTGTTTTATTTGGTCCGCTTATTGACGTGGAAAATTAACGATCATATATATATATATATACACACTTCTGTATTGTCATAGTAAAAGGGAAAGTTTTGATTTTAAAACACTGATGATCTTTTGATTTGCAAGAAGATGAAAAATGATTAATAGATTTTTTACCTGAATTAGCATTAGTAATGTAAGGACTTTGCCTTAAATAAAATACTGCCAGCCTTTTTGTATTTAATGCTTATTTGCATTTCTCGACTAAATACAGGCTATTTACAATATATATAAAAAGATTAAATTCGTGGGTTCACGGCATCGACGAGGAAGGTCAGACTTGAGTTGTAGCTGCGCTCATTCAAGTCTATCTAGGCCCGACAGTATCTCCTTGTCTCCGGCTCCAGCGTCACTCTGAATAACTTAATCTCTGCGTCACTGACTTGACTTTAACTCGCGTCCGGCGACTTTATATACCTTCGCTGAACGTTCTCGAAAGGTCTGGAAAATGCCGCCTTTCCTTATTCAGTTATTGTTCCCAGACGACTAGGCTCCTCCGGTCGGCAATTTCCCTTAAGTAGTTAGCGAACTGTTCCGCGCGCTGTCGGTAGCACTTCCGGTATTTATGTCGCCAAGACTGTCTGTCTCCATCCGTCTAAATCAAAAAAGTGCACAAACCGAGCGTTGATTGGTCTTCCCGGAAAATCCCCGCACAAAAAAATCGCTAATGTACGGAAGTCGTTACAGTAAGGAATAACTTTTGTTAAAGCAGTTATCATGAGGTCAGCTGTATTATCACTTTTGATTTTTATGACTACTTTGATGTGTTTACTTTCATTCGAGACTTTCTGCATGGAATGCGTTTTCGAAAATATTCTTGAAAACATTTTCTGTCTCTATTATCCATTAAGTCTTTGATATTATTTAATCTGTTCAGCATCGCGATACCACAACAACATTGTGCATTTATCCCACTCACCGTTCTGACGTTTCTATGAGCTCCCAACAAAATTGATCTCTCATAAGAAGAAGAAGCATGCTTTATATCGGACTAAGCTTATTATTAAACCCCGGAACAATGGAAGCCAATAAACACCTGTGAGAGGCAAAACTTCTCCGAATGTCAGTAGCGCCTCTTTATGTAAACAGCTGTGGCCGCTGAACTAATGATATTTTAATCGAGCACGAACTCGGGAGGCTCAGTGACTTCACAGACATGATTTCAAATCAATGTATGACTTGGTGGAAATATCATAGTGGTCGAATTATCGGGTTCAGCAAAGGTCTTCCAGACGTATACGCATCCTAAGTGGTTGAACTAATGCGATTAATTGTCCGAAATAGTAAATTAAACTTCAGTAACTAAATGTTCATTTATAAATCTTTCTTACGATCCTTACTTACGTATGCTGGACCAGTTTGTTCGTATGCAGCGGATTCCAACATTAAAATTCTGGCCGTTGTTCAAAACATGATTATTCGGTAAATCACTAACTCCCCATGGTATTTTCGCGATGTTGACATTTATAGGGAGATAAATCTCTCCACTATTCAAAATTATATTCAAAATCTTGCTATTAACTCCCATAAAGATTTTCCAAATGATTGTCGTAGAGTACAACGACATTAGTTTAAACCATTTTCCCCGTCACAATGATCTTATTAAAAATCTTACCGATTACGATCCTGCTGACCCAGCTAACAAGAAACGGACGGCCCTGTGCCATTCTTTCTCGTAACTTTTAATTGTTTGTCGTGTTTTTTGTTCGCTCCGTCTCTTCTCCCCCCCATGTTTTACCTTTACTTGCACTATCGAAGCTTTTTTGTTTTCCCCACCTTCCATTTTCCTTCCTACTTTCGTTATTTACTGATCAATGAAGTTTTATGCATTGATATATCATCCTACAGTGGAGGGCACGGCACATGTACTGTAGTTACCACTACCCTTCCTGAAGCTCCTGAACTGATGAGATTCCCCTGGGTCAAAATCATACACATTTTCACTTTTAAGATTTTAGAAGGTTTAAAGAAATAGAAAAAGATACCACGGGTTTATAATACTGTCAAGCTTCACTATCATCATCAGACGTGTTGAGCTCTATTATAAAACTCGTTGCGTCTTTCGCATCTTATGTTGTTTCGAAACAAACCATTCAAGGCCACTGATATAGGTGAGACTGCTGAATTAGATATCCCTAAGGCGTCTATGACTGATGTCTCGTTATCGAAATTTTCGTCTTTAGACTTCGACTTTAGCTGCACAAAGTCCGATAATCCTGAAATGTAATCTACTGACGTCACTTGTTGCTGATAATGAATTCCGTTTACCCTCACAATTAATTCACACTCTGAATTCACAGTCGTATTAGCTAAAGGTCTGGCAAATGAGGTAACGCAGGTTTTGTCATTGGACAATCCGTTGAGAACAACCTGAGAATAACAGTGTTTGGAGATATAAGTTACTATACCAGATCTCACCTGGTATTTCTGAATGGAAGTACGATTAATCTCCGATGCGTTGAGAAGATTTCGAGATCTAACGTACTAGCATTGTTCCGAATACCATGTACATTTTTCGACAAAAGAAATGCATCAACTATCCCATGATTTCCAGGACTGTTTTCAAACTGCCATTATTATATTGGATGCTTCTGTGTGTCCAGACCTTTCCTTCACCGAACATACAGGCGACATGTTAAATCGTTAGGTGCTAGCATGAAAAAATTAATGCAATCCAGAGCAAGAACTGTAAAACATTTAGTCAACTGTCGCTAGATGATTGTAGCGACAGATTGACTGATAGGCCATCCTAACACTGAATCCAAAGCACGCGGAATATCAGTCTGTGTATCTGTACAGACACGCTTTAATCCCAGTTAAATATAATATTGGTTTTTTTAAGTTAACAATTCTTTCTCATTTTAAAATATTAATCATTATTATTTCTTTACATGCTTATTTCATTCTTAAGCTTACGTATTCAGCCATTTTCTTTTCAGTGTATTTACTGGAGGAACTTTAAAGTTTATTCATGATGGCGACCTTTAGATGTTTTTTCTTATGGCATAAGCTATTAGAAAAGTGGCATTTTGTAAATATTGGGAAATTTGGCAGCGAACCGACAGTAAACGTTTCAGTTTTTGGCTGAAAATTAATTCCATATTGTGTTACATTCACATGTGGAAAAGTTCTGTACAAGCTCTAGTCAAAACCCAAGTGAAAAAGGTAATATTACATAAACAAATTGAGGACACTAATTATCTAAAATTCGAAAAATAGTAGAAGAATTTAGTCCAAAAATCTCTAGTTAATATATCTCTAAAATTTATAAAACCAACATTTTTTATAAATTTCATACAATTTATAAAACCAACATTCACTAAATAAATTAATTCGTTATTTATTTTACAACAAACATTAATTAACATTTTCTAAAAGTAAACATGGAGTCATAGATTTCTTACAAAAGGTTTCCGAATTAATTATATTCAGCGACAAATTTGTTAAACCTGTATCAGAATTTGGCATGTTACTTGCGCATAGTCAATAGCGCATAGTTAAAATGTGTAAAACTTTGAGCTGGGGTATCCCTTAGAGTCTGCTGCTATGTTTTGTTTGAAGATTTTCGAGAATTTTCCCAAAATGCTTTGAATAAACAGAAGAATAAAAGAATTTATATTTTCACTTTCCCTCTGCTATATGTCAGAGAAACTACCGCTTGGGATATATTGGAAAGAGAATACGTGAAAAACCCAAGGAAATAGATTTTCCTTCATTGTGATTGAATTTCTTCCTCCAAATCGTAAATTCGAAATAAATTCGACAAATTTCGATCAATACAGGCATCTTCTACGATGTTTTGCAGTTTAAATGTAAATTTCGGCGCTCTAAATCTGTTGTTCATTTCCATGGGGTACTGAAATTTTTCATTGTATTTTCAGCTAGCTTTTCAATGTACTATAACGTTTCTTGTGCATTTAGAATGTTTCGAAGTCTTAAAACTGTACAAAATAGTCGTTACTTTGTGTGACGCTTCACTTCTGTTACAATATATTTTTCTTCTATGTTGATAACTTGCTAAACAGTGTTGCCAAGTTCGATGTTTTTAGTTTAGATCTAGATGTCTCCGGTTGCGTCTAGACTTCAAAATTAATGCCATTTCTTGTGCATATAAAATGTTTTGAAGTCTGAGACTGCACAAAATAATCGTTAGCTAGTCTGACGCTTCACTTCTATAACAGTATATTTTCCCTCTACATTAATAGCTTCCGATACATTGTTGCAGAGTTCGATGTTTTTTATCTAGATCTAGATGTTTTCGGTTGCGTCTAGAAGTCAATTACTGCCATTTCGATAATGTGTCAGATGTTTTAACAAAAGTTCAGAAAACTTCGATTTGAGAAATTATTTGACGAAAAAATATAGCTGGTTTGGTTAATTTTTAAAGTTTAGCTCCTAATATCCATTTATATTGCTTAATGATAATTTCCAAAACCTCACTGGATATGAAAAATAGCCTTCTTACAAAAACTCTTTACTGTTTGGAACATTTTAAAATAACTTAACAATGTGTTAATTTAAAATGTATAATAAATTTGAATAACTGAGAATATTTTAATTATATCAATACAAAATTTTGATCATTTTGGTTGTTTTAGTTTCTCACAAACAGCAAGATCAAATTTAAAAAAAAGCCATTAAAAATTCAAGAAAAAATAGATTCCGAAAATCTGCTGTCTCCTTCATAGTGGATTTCATTGGATGTTTTAAAAATATTAATTTAATTTATTTTCCTATTGTCAAAAGTTAAGTAATATGAACAAATGCCTGTAAAAAATTATTGCATTCATTGAAATAAAGGATTAAAATTGTTCCCGGAAAGTGAACAACATTTAACTTTAAATACTGCAAAACTAACAAAGTAGCAAAACATCGAGAACTGAAAATTCTTAAGTCATGCTAAACGTAAGAGGCGTATTATTTCAATGCTTTTTATTAGCTTTTCTTCTCTTACGTATATGTTAACACCTACCCTGAGCACGAATCCTCTAAACTTGAGGGATAATTTGCTATAAATAATATCACACATGGTAAATATGTATGTGTTGTTGTTGTTGTTGTTGCTTATGCCCCTTGACCGACAGTAACATCAGATCAAGTCCCGAAGGCTATAGACGATGAAGGTGCGGCTCCTGTTTTGAATTAGCACCAGAAGGATCGGAGTCTGACTAGGCTAAATGACCGGTCCCATAATTTTGAACCGAGTCAAGTGAGGAGACTGGAACACTTTACCAAGCACTTCCAAAGGTAAATTTGGGAACTTGGAGGACATTGTAGCTACGTCCTATTTTAAGTGTCCAGGCCACCATTAGTGAACACGGTAGTAGATTTGCAGCGACGAGCATCGAACCAGGGACGATCAGATGACTGGTCCGCTGCTCTTGCCAACTGGGCTACCGCGCCCATAAATATGTATGTAACACACCCTAATAACAATGGTTACTGATGCTAGGATGGATATCACCTGCTCATCCGGCAGCCATAGAGACTTTGATTTTGACGTTATTTTGGGTTTCATAGCCGATAAGTACGCTAGAGGTAAAATAATGACAATAGGGGACGAACTCTAAATTTATACTGAGGATGCAATCAGTCCATGGACAACCGTGGACCTATGGGATAAACCTAGATCCATGATCTCTAAGTACTTAATGGTGGCTGACAAGATTCCTCTAATCTAGGGTTAACAATGGACACTTAAATAGAAGACTTCGGCCCATGTCTTCTGGGTACGCTGGGGAGACTTTTCTTTGCATAAATGTCCTCTTTTATCAAGGAATATTTCGAGCAATTTTACTTAATGCAATCTAAATTTTGCACCTCAACTTTTGGAGGACATTAGTTCTTTCCTTTGTCGGTTCGTAGTCTAGCTCCTTGTGCTGGGTACTCTGCAAATGTTTGCCTTCATTATATACCTTACCGCTTTTGCCGTCAGAAACTGTGGCCAAAGATTTGACTCTGGAAGTTTTATTTTGAAGGTAGTAGACCTGTGTCGACTCGTAAGGCATTGCACAAAACGTACCAATATTGTTGAGAAATATTCTCTAAAATCTAAGCTATAATTGGGTTTCCATTGTGATCTAAATAAATAAGAATTATAATTAAATTTCTGACCTCCGTTTGAGAATTCAATGCAGAGGTTTGCTCAAAAATAAGCATTTTCCGAAAAACTTATTATACCTCTCAAAAGACATACACACGGAAGAAAAGCACACTATTTTCTTAAAGTAATGTTGTACTTAGACACATCTGAAGATTGAGCTCCTACGATAAAATGCCATTTAACTAAAATAAATTTAAGTGATTTGAATAATATAAAGCCCATCTGGACAGAAGTCATAAAATTTATATGTACCTTTTGATTTTATGGTTTCATTTCATTTAGACGAACCTAGTGAATGTCTATTCATTACTGCATTAACAAGTAGAATGAGTTTTTAGCTCCAGGAGTTATGTAAAATCCTAACATAGATATAACATTAAACTAAAAGTTTAGAAATGCTGTTTTTGCAGGAAAATATACTCCAGTAAGCTCAGGAAAATGTTGCAGCATTTATCAACTTCCATTTTAAGAGCAAAATAATAAAAGGAAAATGGCAGCACGCAAAATATATTTTTTAGGGATGATTCTTCTTCGAATCAAAGACATTCACAGCTGAAAGTGAAATTGAAGAATACGTTGAATTTTTTTTTGTTCTGTGCAGTTAAAAAATGTCATTTGAAATAGCTTTTTGTATTTAAAATTAAAGTTATTTCGTCATATTTTTAGCGTCATTGTTAATGTTTTGATAAATCGTATAAAGATCAAAGAATTAAGACTGTATAATAAATTTCATGCATATATATATATATATATATATATATATCAAGCAAGGCCGTGGCGGCCATGTGGTACAGCGCGCTGGTTTCATATGTTTCATTACTGTTCATAACTTATTTTTAACCACCGTCCACATTTCGTTTCCGGAGCCAATTTCGTTGATTGCCAATTTCGTTTCCGGAGACAATTTCGTTGATTGCCAATTTCGTTTCCGGAGCGGCCTTTTTTCACGGCCGTCCTGGCTAATCGATACTCCCAGTCAGTTTCGTTATCCAAAAGCGCGCGCGTGGACTTAATTACGTGGGCGCGAAAAACATCTCGTGATGCGTGACTCATAGTCATATGATTCCTCGCCTGTACATCTGTTGACGTAATCTCGCGAGCTCAAGGACGCTTTTAAACAGAGAGATAGACAGCGTATCGCTATCTGTTGGCATTTCGTTCCCCATTTGGGTAATTCTTCATCTGTTAATTATTTAAATACTGTCTAGAGCATAATTTTACCCAATTAAATATAGTTAACGCCTGTAAGTCTGACACAGACACACACACAAATATATATATATATATATATATATATATATATATATATATACAGTGGAATCTTTGTCGACCGTTCTTTGAATCATCGTTTTCCCGTAAGTATCGTGTATTTCACCCGGTACCTACGATCATATTGCATTGTTATGTTCTCGCATCTATCGTTTTCCCGCATTGATCGTTCAGTTTAGTCGGTCCCTTCAAAAACGATAGATCGAGATTCCACTGATATATATATATATATATATATATATATATATATATATATATATATATATATATATATATATATATATATATATATATTAATATATATGGAGAAACAATGTTTCCCCAAGTTTTTAACTCCATCTTGTCTAAAAATGTAAAAATACGTTGCCGAAAGTGATATATTGTTGCGAATTTTTTTGCAAAATATCCCCATTTCTTAGGTTTATATAAATTCAATAACGATAATTATCTATGTCTCTATTTGACCAAAATTTCTTTTGTCTTAATAGCATGTTTTATCGGTAATCCAAAAAAATACAGACGGCTGCATAAAATTTATTTTCTGCAGTTTAGAATATTTGTTGTTTTCCTTTCCCTGTTTTGCTTTTTTTTTCTCTAACCTCTCAGTTTAAAAGTTGGACAACAGCTTGCTTATTAAGAATATAATATATAATAAGTGACTTAAGCCAAATTACACATTTTCCTCAGTTTTCCTGTTATTAATATTCTCAAATTGTAAGCAGTAGGATAAACACGCAAAACACTGTCTATGAGGTGTCTGAAAGTGGCTAAGCTTGAACAAAAAATTGGACAATATGTATTAAAATATTAGGTTGTTTTAATATATACAGCTCTTTGTTTATGTAAATGGAAACGTGTATGAAAGTAAATTTCTATGGGCAAAAGTAAATTTGGTATAATATAAGTTCCTTTCTATGAAACGGGTTTCTAGTTTTTCTAAGGTAGTATTTTCATAAATTCATTTCAATCTGCACAGTCTTATATAGTAAGTAATTGGAATAAAACTATCCAAAATCTTTATGGGTTCCAAACAGGCAATTTTATTTATGTAATAACTGGTTATAATTAACGCATTAACGTGTTAACGTATTTATTTATTTACTTATAAACGTGTTACTCACATAAGTTCTTTACGTACGAGTTATGGATTTATTAATGTATATAGGTTCCTAGGAAAAAGCAATAAGAATCAAATGTTTACCCGCTTGTCGTTTGGCACATGTCGGGATTCGAACGGAGTACTTTCGGCGTCGAAAACCGACACGCTACCACTAGGCTATCTCGTGCCCCCTCAAAAAAATATACAAGTATATATGACAAAAAAGAAAAAATAGAATTGAAAAGAAACAGGACACAAATTTTGTATTCGTATGATACATTTTTACGTTTTGCTTTCTCAAACAGCCAGTGCAGAAAAAAAAGTATCAAAACAGGTCATTTTCTTTGGGTGTTAGCGGGTTTCAATGAGCGCCTTGGTGCGTTAGCATATTTATTTATTTACTTATGGATGTGTTACTTACGTAAGTTCTTTAGGTTCTAATTCAAAAATTTCTTATTTGCTTAGGTTCGTATTAAAATCAATAAAAATCAGATTTTATCCTGCTACCTTGTTTCTTGACTTTGCACTGGAAATACTTACAAATGTTGTTGCGATGTCACCGATTCTGGAGATTCCTTTGACTATTAGAGCTTCATTTACAAGGAAATAAATACTGTAGAGAGAAAAAAAATTAGGATCCAAGTAGTGTAATCTAAGCATAACGTCCCATGGTTTACTATGCAGTGCTGTGCAATGTATGGTTTAGCTTTCATACATTTAAATCATATATTGCTCTTTGGGCCTGTTTTATTGCTTTTAAAAAATGTAGAAGACGAAAAAGAAAAAAACAAAAGTGAAAAGAAACAGGACCCGAATTTTGTATTCGTTGATAAATTTTGACGTTTTGCTTTCTTATATAGACAGTAAAAGGATAAAAATAAACCATTGGTTTCAAAATAGGTCATTCTCTTAGTGCAGGGGTGTAAAACTCAAAGGCTAACTTGGGCCAAACAAACAAGGTTTAACTATAGTTGGGCCCAAAAAAATTTTTTAAAAAATTAATAGAAACGTAGGTTTTTCACAGTATATTACCTAATTACAGTATATTCAACATAAATATACACATTTTGTTTAATAATAGCAAAAAAAGAGTATAATTAAAAAAACACTTACAATCAAATTATAATTCTGCGTCGGTTATTTTATTATATATTATTGTGTTCCAATATATTGGCCAGGCCGCAAAAATGTTCGTCGCGGGCCGCATGCGGCCAACGGGCCGCGAGTTTGACACCCCTGTCTTAGTGTATAAGCTAGTTTCAGTTAACGCATTGGTGTGTTAGCGTATTTATTTATTTTCTTATCAACATGCTACTTCCATACGTTCATTACGTACCAGTTAAGATTTACTTAGGCACAAAGTTACCAAGTAAAAAGCAATAAGAATCAAATGTTATACTGCTACCTTGTTTATTGGCTTTTTACTGGAAACGCTTAGAATTGATGTCACCAATTTTGGCAATTCCTTTGAATATTAGAGCTTTATTAACGAAGGAATAAATTATGTAGAAAGTAAAGAAATTTTAAGATCTAATTAACGAAGTCCTAGCATACTTTTAGGTTTTGTATGCAATGCTCTTTACATGGTTTAACTTATATACATTTAAATCATACATTGGCTCTTTGGGCCTGGTTTATTGCTTTCAAACAAACGCAGAAGAATAAAAATAAAAACGGAATTGAAAAGAAACAGGGCTCGAATTTTGCATTCGTTGATAAATTTTGACGTTTTGCTTTCTCATACAACCAGTATAAAAAAGGAAAAAAAGGAGCAGCATGAAAATAAAGGAGTTACGAAATAAACCGAGGGAGACATTTCGGATTGGAACTGCATTAGATGTCGTATTCGGAGGAATTCTTAAGCGCGGAGAGAGACATAAAAGCCGAATTCTTTCGGCGTTTTATTATCTTATTCGCATTTGAATCTTCGACATATTTCTCAAGGGATTGAATTACGCGCATCTACCTGTTTCTCGCGAGCGGCACAATCGTTTGGCCTCACAAGAATTCTCCGCATATAGATATTGATTAGGCGCTTACACTTTCTCAGTTCATATAGTTCCTTTTAATCGCACATCTAAGGGGAAAAAGAGAGATGGAAAGTGAAAACTTATGCATAAAAAATCTCAGTGAAGAAACGTTAGAGCGTTAACATATTTTTGGAGATTTATTGGAAGTTCTAACAGCCATGCAAGTTAATATTCTATTAGTTTTTCAAACTTGTATAAAGCGAAAAGAGGGGAAGGACTAACAAGGATAATTTTCGAAAGCTCAGTGAAGTTTGAATATAAGTTAAAAATATCCCTATATATATATATATATATATATATTATACAGGGTTAAAACAAATGAATGACCGGATTTTAAAAATTTATATTTTCGAAACTATTACAGATATTACCATAAGTGATAAACGAAAGAAAATACAATAAGTTTTATTTTTAGTTACAAATGTTCGATGTGTGACCCTTTTGTTACATGACAAACATCTTATCTGCAATCAAGTTCGTTCCACACATTTTGAAGTATCACACTGTCAATGATTTCTAATGCTCTACAAATGAGTTCTTTAAGTTCTTGCAACGTTTTTGAGATCGGTGGGGCAACGCCGATGCCGAAAACAGTATGTTTGACTTAACCCCATAAAAAAGAAATCATATGGTGTAAGGTCCGGGTATCTTGGTGGCCATATGAGTAAGGTTGAATCATTGTCACCCGCACGCCCCATCCATCAGTTTGGAAGCTCCTCCACTTTGGAAGTAAGCACGTACATGCAAAGACCAATGGGCTGAGGCTACATCCTGTTGAAACACAAAATTTATGCTGTCCTCACGCTGTTGTGGAAATAACCAAATTTGGAACATAAACTCGGTATTAACTCGGTATTTGTAACTGAAAAAAAAAACGTGTTGTACTTTTCTTTAATTTCGTGTATCACTTATTGCAATATGTAAAATAGTTTCGAAAATATAAATTTATATATATATATATATATAAACATTATAATCAGGTTATATATATATATATATATATATATATATATATATATATATATATATATATATATATATATATATACAACCTCTGACAATAAAGTTCGGTGAATGAAGTCAGAACGGCCGATCTTTTGCAACACTGGCCAAACAAAACGGTGCACTTGTGTAGCGGAGGGTGTTGACCATCTGCCCCCACCGTTGTTCAGTTGAGCGTCGTTTGTGTTCCGTGTAAGACTTTGTTTACAAAGTGCTTGTTTAGTGCGTTTGTTCCGTGCGACAAATCGCTACCCAGAAATTACGGATGAGAAAAACGTGTTGTCGTCTTGTGCCACATCACTTGGATGACGATCACAAGCAGGCACGTTTAGAGGCTTCACAGGATTTTGTCGAAACGGCGGATGCGACACCAAACTTCTTGAACTGTATTGTCACTGAGGATGAGTCCTGGTGTCTCAGGTACGACCCTGAAACGAAACGACAAAGCATGGAATGGCGTTCTCTTGCATCACCTCGTCGGAAAAATGTCAGAGCAGAAAAACCACGCATCAAAACGATGGTCATCACCTTTTTTGAGAGTCAAGGCATTATCCACAAGAATTTTCTACCTGAGGGAAAGACGATGAATGCTGAAGGGTACATTAAAATTTTGACCCGTTTCATGAAACGTCTACGCAGGGTACGACCCCAGTACGCACAACAAGGTTCATGGTTTCTTGTTCACGACAATGCTCGCCCTCACACAGCCCATATCGTCAAACAGTTCCTGGCAAAAAAGGGGGTTGTGCAAACTGAACATCCGCCATACTCGCCAGATCTCAATCCTCCAGACTTCTTCCTATTCCCACAACTCAAACTCGCTTTGAAAGGAAAGAGATTTGACAATATTCCTGACATCCAACGACACGTGACGAGGCTTTTGAACTCCATCCGAAAAGAAGACTTCTTGCAAAGTTTCCAGAACATGTATAGCAGATGTCAGCGGTGCATAGTTATGGGAGGTGACTATTTCGAAGGACAGTAAGGTAACTTTCGTTAATATTTCATCTACGTTAATGTTACAGGACTATTCACCGAACTTTATTGTCAGACCTTGTATATATATAAATATATGTATATATATATATATATATATATATATATATATATATATATATATATATATATATATATATATATATATATATATATAAATTATGCATGTATAGTATTATTGTAAGGTATTATTAAATGTAATTTCGCTCCGCAATCATATTTAGTTCCAGAATAACGATCGAGAATTTTACCATTCTTGATGATTATTGATTAGAATAGTAAGGGCAATACATGTAAAAATATTGGTAGAATGTTTTATATAGTGCAGAAAAATAATATTACATATGATACTTCTGTTTCGTGCTTTCAAACCCTTTATTTTAAACTTAATATCTTTTTTACAATTGAGTCAATTTATAGTTTAGCTCCAGGATATTTATTTATAAGTATTTAGAATACTTATTTGTAGATATTTCCAGAGTTTATGATAATTAAGGGCTTAGTAACATCAATAAACTTAAAATATCACTAAAACATTCTGTATATACATAATGAAAAGGTCTGTATATCGAAAAAATATGAAACTTTTCAAATTTTGTTTTTAAATTTATACCTGGTTAAGATTTTCGAATCAATTTAAGGCATACTTCCAAAATAAGGGTTGATATTTCCCAGTACTTGATAATACCTTTTAAAGATATAGTATTGCTAATAAGTGCAAATGATCACCAGAACGTTTCATATAATAGAAATTTTATTTTTTGATTTTACCTCGTTTTTACTAATATGGGGTCATATAATTTCCACAGTTCATAGTAGTCAATGTTAAGCATAAAGTCAATAAAAGTAAAATTATTACCCGAATGTTTTACACGAAAAAAAATAATAAAATATTTATATTTCATATTCTTATAGGGAGTATTTAAACACTTTATCTAAAAATTTAACTTTGATTTTTGAGCCAATTTTCAGGTTCGTTCCAGAGTAACGATTGATATTTCTGGTATTCGTAATAGACACTGGTTAGAATACTTGCGTCAATAAGTATAAAAAAATCAGCTGTGTATTTCTAAATGAAAAATCAACCGTGTATTTGTAAGTTTAGTTAATAAAAGTCTGATCTTCTCCTGATATGACCCCGGAGAGTTTGATTGAACTTCTTGAGTATTAATCAATGAATTAATTCAGAGCGTTGAAGAGGCGATAAGTGGTTTATTTAACCAATCGCGGGATATACCCAACAGATCGTCGATTCCTTTTTCATCGCGACTTAGCTTTAACCTGCACTAATACCTCTGCCGTACAGTTTAATATAAAAATTTTGTAAGATATCAAATGCAATAAATTAAAAATGGGCACATATCTTACTGTAAGAGGAGATTTTTAATTTTTTTTAAAATTAAACCTAATTTTCTTGATTTACGAACTTGTATTACGAACTTGATTTTCTGATTTACAGGTTAGTACCAGAATAATGTTTTGTATTTGTAATCATGCGCTGCTTCGAATCTCTGTCGTATACTAAATGTGTGCCCAAGAATTTTAGATTTTCGGAAATCCAAAATCTCACGATGACTTGAAATATATTTCGTTAATGAATAGAATTATATGCTATTAAATATGAAATCGAAAACAATGAAGTATGCGTTTGAAACGTAAAAAACAAACTGATTTTTATAATTTTTTGCTCCTTTTGCCTTAGTGCTAGAAATAAATGCTAGAAGACTTCCATTTCAAAATTATATTCGTTATGTAAATCTGTATCCGTCCCGGTAAGTGAAAAATCAACAGTGTATTTGTAAGTTTAGTTTATATAACAGTCTGACCTTCTCCCGACATACCCCTGAATGTTTGCTTGAAGTTCTTGAGTATAAACCAATAAATTAACTCAAAGCAATGAGGAAATAACATATGGTTTTTTTTAACAAATCATGACATATACACAGAAGCCTCTTTACTTTCAATGGTCAATCACTTCACTACTTATCTTTAACCTTCAACAATACCTCTGCTCTACAATTCAGGTAATGTGTAACCAAAGTAGGTACTGCAACGATTTGTTTCTATGCCTTGTTTTATTACCCCCTTTCTCTTTTAATATTCACCTTTCTAGTCAAGTGTGTATTTATTAAGTGTCATTTTTGAGTATTTATTGAGTACTTAGTTGTGTATTTATTAAGTGTTACTAATAAGTATCCAATCAGGTGACACAAAGAATTAACACAAAACACGGTGAAATAGAAACCACAAAGTAAGTAGCAACTAACACATTGTTGGCTGCTATCGAGTAAACTCGTGTTTTTACACTCAGATGGAGATAATACAGGATTTAATGGATCAATGGGACTATGGATCAATCTACAAAATTCCTAAAGCAAATAATTATTAGAGTACCTATGACCTCGCAATAAGACCTTAATGACCTTCCGGTGAATTCTCACATTTTTCATTTAAACAGTGAATCTTAGATCCCAGTAAAGAAAAGTGAGGAATCCCTATAAAGAAAAGTGATTTTAGAAAATAAAAATGCCTTACTTTATTCCAATATTTCAATCTTTACAGGTGACTTATACATTTAAATAAATTGCCGGTCAATAATGCGTTAAATGTGTGCACTCCAGCCACAAGTTTCAAGTTTTGAGGACACTAAAATTTACGAAAGCTTGAGTGTTAAACAAAAAAAACACAGGGGGGGAGGAATTTGGCAAGATACTGTGCAATCATCTTTTCTAATTAGAGCTCTCTGCCTTTTCTAATGAGAGCCAAAAGTTAAATGACATTACTTTTCTCAATGTCTTGAAAGTTTTCAGAAGTTTTAATAATGAAACTTTTCGGACATTAACTATAATTTAATAGGCAATATTTATTGATAAATTTTATAAGAGCTTAATCCTCCCTTGACATGTCTATCAAACCGTCGCTTTAATCAAGTATGACAGACTTTAATCATAATTTATTATTTTACACATCAAGTATAATCCAGCGGGAAACAATTCACAGGAATTGATTCTTTCAAGGATGTTATTTATTTATTTTAGCATAAATCTTCATTAGTGACCATTATTCTGGCATAATTGAAGTTAATGAAGACTTATGTTTGGGTAAAGTTTTCTAATAAAGTTGATGGCTTCACTCTGCCTGAGATTTGATTCTCTGCGTTGCTTATTACTTTCTACTCCTAGTTACAAGTTTCGGAATCTCAATTTCAGTAATATGGTTGTGATGTACTATCAGAATTAATATAATTTGAAAATTTAGTATTAACTCATGAAAATGTGTATACATATTGTGGAAATTTGAATAAGATAGTTTTATCGCTCACAATTTTGTTTACTATTTGGAATATCCTTTCATGTAAAGTGCACGTGCTAAAATAATATATATATATATATATATATATATATATATATATAGTGCTCGATTTCTGGAAATGGAGGTGACGGAACTGTAACATTCCGGGGTGTGTGGGGGGTATTCCAAGTTAATGGTTTGAAAAAAAGAAATCTTTGGTTATACATAAACTTAAACATTTTATTTAATTCCAAATTTTATTTTGCAAAACAAGTACAAAAATGTGTTGTAGTAAATTAATAAAAGTAATAAAGTTTATTAAATAAATGTTTTTAACTATCGTAATTTCTTTTCCTAAAGAGAGGTACCGGAACGCCGCTCCGACGTGTTCCGCCTCCAATCGAGCCCTGTATATATATGTATATATATATATATATATATATATATATATATATATATATATATATATATATATATATATATATGTGTGTATATATATATATATATATATATATATATATATATATATATGTGTATATATATATATATATATATATATATATATATATATATATATATATATATATATATATATATATATATGTATGTATGTATGTTTATATATATATATATATATATATATATATATATATATATATATATATATATATATATATAATATTGTACTAATGCAACCAGATTTCAGGAGTTTATATGGACTTTACTACTACTAGTGTTAAGAAAATAATAAGAGTGATATAGGTTGTACTTTAAAAGCTTTTCCTGGACCATTCTAATGGCAATGAAAGACATCAACACTGAATTCTCGATTTCAAGTCTAATTAACGAGTACGGAAAACCAGTAAAAATGGATGATTTTAAAAGATCCGTAAAAAATTAACTATCAAGACGTGTTACATGAACGACATACTGGGATTAAAATAGGGTTTATTTGAAATAATTATAAAACGAATATGTTTTCAACTTTGAAAAACTGTTATTTTTCTGACCGGTTGACATTAATTAGAAAAAATTACGTTTTATTTCTAATTGTTTCTATTGGGGTGCTCCTATTATCTGTCCATGGATTACCTAGAATTTTATATGTTCAGATGATGGCCTGTATTATGAGCATGAGTAATTTAATTAGCACTAATAAAACAGTTATATGATATTATAAAATGATAATTTCTCATCTAGGATATGATTCATTCTAGAACTGATGTGTTTTATTAATGATCTTTCTGTCTCCAGATTGTATATCATAACAGCAGCTTAAATAAGAATGCTATATTAAATTATTGCACTTTAATTTATCGCTTCTATCCTAAAATTTGCGATCATCTTTATACAAATGAGACCCTGGAGGTGTTTACCACATTCTCTTGAATATGTAGCTTCTCGTGCTTCAAATTGATGAAGAGTCTTATTACATTCTTGTTATGAGAAAAATTTATACTAATGAGGTCCGTGGTGTTAGTTAAATGCCTTCATACGTTCCTGCTAAGAACAAAATTGTACAGCAAGATTCCTGGTTGTGTTAACCACGTTCTCTGTAATACTTTGATTCACAGTGCTTACTTGCTAAGAGCAAAATTTCACAAATGAGATCACTAGTTGTATTAACCAATTTGTGTGGTTATACATTGATTGTTGGTTATGCTTCAAACTGATATAAAGTCTAACTTCTCTCTCGATGCAAGCAAATTCATATAAACTAGATCCTGGTGGTGTTAACCACGCTGTCTAGAATACTTCATTTCTCAGTTATGTTTCAAACTGATACAAAGGATGTATATTGTTCTCATGCTATAAGCTTAAAAGCAACAAGTATTTCTAAATGTTTATTTTTTTTCGAGCCCATTAATCAAAAACTTAATGTTCCACCCAAAACGACACCGTAACAGTTCCACACTTTCCCTTCGACAACGACAAAAAAAGGAGGAAAAATTACTCTCTGTAGTCAAGAAACGCTCGTTGAGTTGAATACGAAACTATCAAATCTTTTAATGACCGCTTTGGATGTTTTTCGCTGAGTAGTTTCATTATTCAAAAGCCTGACGGGCCGCAAAGAATAAAGATGCTCGCTCTTTTAGCTCAGTCAAAGGATGAGGGGGGAAAATTTTTTGCTCAAGAATTGTTTAGTTTAGATTAATCACATTTCGCGGCTTTGAGCGAAAAGGGAAGCACCATTAATTTATCAACGTGTTATTCGTGTTTGCAGTGGAAGAGCCCTGGGATCACATATTGAGTTTTTACAGATTAATAACGCAATTACGAAATTCTGTGCTGACACGCTGTGAAACACGTCACATCGTATAATGCATCACATGTCACAGGGTCCTTTTTGATTATTTTTCACTTGCTTCGCGTTCCGTATTTTTCGCAGTCAATGTTAAGTATGCCTCAGTGAGTTTCGATCCGATTTTCTGGTGTATTCTTTGCAGGGATTCGTTGAATGCAGTTTTAAATCTTAACAAGAAAGACATATTAAAAATTTTACTTCGACACTGAAAGTCTAATAATGCAGTGTACATTACTCTTGCATATTGAAACTATTTCATTCCCATTGACAGGCTTTTTAGCGATACAACTGGTCAGTAATCGAGAGGGGCAGCTATTCAATGTGTGGTAAATATTTTAAACATTTGTCTTTACTTGTGTCGTAACAATCTCTGACTTAGTAGTCTATGTTCTTGTCTTACAGAAATTTCATTATACTTGTGTGTTAAAAACTAGGATAATTCCTGACATACAGCTCTAGCTACTATGATAAATGGAAACCTTAGAGAGTGAACCAAGTCCATGAGAGTCAGATCTGGCAAAACTGATTTGCCAGTTGAACTTTCTGTTGATAAACAATTGACTTTTGTTTGTTTTTCCTGATTTAATAACGTAAAATTTATACTACGGACTTCGTTTACTACTCCATTGAAAAAAAGGGTATTTTTACTGTATTATGGTAATGTTAGTACAAAATGATTGAAAAAAGGGGTTAGTTCACTTTAACTCTGAGTCCTCAAAATGTGAATACACATAATTAAATTATGAAATACACATGATTAAATTAAGAATACACATGATACAACTATGATACATAATTTTAAATTCCTATTTTAACTTCCTGTTGATAAATAACCTCTCTTCCTCTCAATATGTTTTAATTTAACAATATCTTGATTTTCTGTATTACAAATCTCCTCACAAACTAATCTTTGAAAATTTTAGTTCAACCAACTCTGATATTTGCAACCATATCATACATTTTTCTCTTTTTTCCATGATACCTTACCCTGATGCAGTTTCACTGATACATATCCCTTATACAGAAGGTCGTTCCCTCTTTATGGAAACGATTTTGTAATTTATTTTTGTAGTTTGTATTTTGAGACAAAAATTTGGCAACTTCAGAATAATCGTATGCTACTGTTTTGTTTTGATTGGAATGTAAAATAAAAGATTTAGTGTGTAAATGGCTTCTAAAATTGATAGATGGCTCGTAGGTTACGTAACGGCCCTTTCCGTGGAGAAATATTCGTATCAACAAATTATAAAGCGGTGTAAAAATCGCGGTTATGGCATTTCAAAAAAAGATATTTATAATATATTAAATTTAAAAGGAAAAAAAGTCTTAAATGAAAATAAAACTGAAAACATGATCGCGAAACCTCATCCTAAGACTGTTCGAACTCAGGTAAATATTAAGAAAGTGAAGTCTCTGATCCTAATAGAAAATCCGCCGACTCAAAGATCCATTGCATCGAAACTAGGATTGTCTTCTGGTACTGTAAGTAAAATCCTTCATAAAGATTTGAAGTTATAAAAGATGTTCATTCCTAAAGTTCATTTGCTTTTGTCAAAGCATATTTCTGAAAGAAAAACAAATTGTAGAAAATTATATGAAAAACACCTAGCTGCTGAAAATTGAAGTTTGTGGTAATACTCAATTAGGCATGGGTGTATTTAAGTGACTGAAATAAAAAAAGATTAATTTTATATTGCTCAACTGATGGGAATGACCGCACAAAATGACTTCATTAGTGTACAGAAAAGTTCCCAAAGGGATTCTGATAGTTGCAGAATTGTGTTACAACGGCAAATTAAAAATAAAAAAAGTCTCAAGTAAAGCCAAAATTAATTTATTCTACTATGAGCAGAATATTTTAAAACCGATTTTTGAAGAAAAAATTCCAGCCTTATATGGAAAGGACATTGATAAAGTTGAGCTTCATATGGACAAAGTCTCTAGTCACACGTCTAAGTCAACTACCGCTTACATAGCAAAGAAAGAATCAGAAGCAGGAATAAAGTGTATCCCCTTTAGTGAAATATCTGTAAAATCGCCCGACGCTCCTCCAATGGACTTTTGCACTTTCGGTTTATTAAAACGAGCCTTAGGAAAACGGCATCCAAGAACACTGAACGGACATTGGAAAACGGTCCAAGAGGAAAGGGGTAAAATTGACATGACAGTACTAGGGAATAGTTTACTTTCATGGAAAACTCAAGCTAGAGCTATTGTCGAGAACCATGGCTATCAGATAGAAGCAAATCGCAGCAAAATATACGGCATATATGCATAAAACTTAACTATCAAAATCGTTTCCATAAAGTGCGAACGACCTTCTGTATAGAAAGCTGTTATTTTGTCTGACACTAACTCGGTCCTACAAGCCTTATCAAAGAACACACACAGATATATATATATATATATATATATATATGTGTGTGTGTGTGTGTGTGTGTGTGTGTGTGTGTGTGTGTGTGATAATAATCACAATGGGAATGAATTTAACACACGGGAATTGATTCGAATGAACTTATTGAAGATGCAGTCGGCACGAGGATGTTGATCACACAGATGCGATCGCTCGTTGGGTGATGAGAGAAACAGACGTGGAGCTGTAGAAGGAATACACAAATCCAGAATCGTATTTTATTCAACTGGACAACTGGAAGCAATACGATGGCACTAGTTGCAGTGGTCAGCGGACCTGACCGGAAACGAACATAATATCTAAGATTCTGCAGTAACTGCAAGTAAAGAAGTTAGGAGCGGCCATACATAATCAGCGGAGTTGGGGCTTCCACAGGACTTCACGGCGTCCATGGAACAGGACGGGGCGCGCGGAGACAGCAGCTTACATGACAGCAGCTTACATGGAGACAGCATGACAACGTTAAGAGAGAAAAAGAGAAACAGTCTTCCGTTCAAAAGATTATCAAATGCCTGCTTAATGATCTGCAGGTCTAATATAAATTATAACTTACATTTTTTTAGGTTACAATTTTAAAAAGTGGTTGTACTTTATTAAAAAGAGAATATGCTTTAAAGTAATTTAGGAAGACGCGTTTTCTTGTAACTTACACACACACACACACAAACTCACTCTCTCACACACACACACACTCACTCACTCATTTACTCACACACACACACACACACACACACACACACACACACACACACATATATATATATATATATATATATATATATATATATATATATATATATATATATATATATATATATGGTTTTTTTCAGGTTTCTCATTTCTCTAAAACATTAGGAATCTATACTTAACAAAAAACTATTTACTACTGATGAGAACCATTTTATTGTGAAATTTATGCATTTTATTTAATATTCATTATGCATGTAACGTAGGATTTTTCGTGAGACAGCATGCATTATACATTATTGATGCGTAAAATTTTTTCAATAAAAGTTATGTTTTTCATTAAAAACATTTCACAAAGAAGTATCTAAATATGGTGTATTTTCATTTATCATTAGCATAAACCTGCAAACGTTTTCTTCCAGCTTTGACAATTCATAAAAAAAATACATATATGTCTTGCAGTGGATTTAACTTAAAGAACAAAAAAAAATGATGGAATAATATTTGAAATACTCAGGATGATAATGCCGGTAAACGTACCAAATATCTGCCATTCTGCACGTAGAACTATGGAAGTTTCCTTTATGCTATAAAAGTAAACAGAGTAAGACAATGTAAGCTCTACCATTTTTGCGCTGTGAGCTGTTTAAATTTTCATCGAACATAAAATTAATCCTCCCTGCACGCATAAATAAATAAGCAAATAAACAAATATTTATTATGTTTAACAATATCATTGCTAATTAACTGATAAATATTTAGCACATAAATTTTTAAATGAATGCAAACAAGTAAGTTGAAATTACATACTTAAGAACTTCTTCACGCTTAAAATATGCATTGTATGTTGCTACATATTTTTTTTATTTATTTGAACTATATATTTATTGTTGTATTTTTCCTTTTTGTACAAAATAAATAAAGTTTACCACTAAATAATAATTTAATAAATAGAGTCTAAAAGCAAAGTTTGTATTGTCTTTATTTAGTTGAGCTTTTTTAAAAATTTGTTTATGTTTTATTGTTTCCTGCATTCATTCATGTTATTTTTCAACTTTATATTTTTGTTTAATCTTAATTTCAAGCTGTTGATTTCACCTTTAAAAAATAAGTATTAGTTTTTATTTAATATTAAACGTTTTTGCCGGCTATTTGCTTTCAACAAAGTTTCTAAGTGTGAAACCTTGCAGACGTGTTCTTTTTTTTTTAGTAGTCTATGTTTTTAATGGCTTTCTTTAGTTTGAGATATTTTGTATAGAGCAATTTTACAGAGGCTGTTCGCACATTTTTTAGACGATTTTGGTAAGTGCTAATAAAAAATCGTTTGCTGCAAAAGAAATAATTGCATTTGTACTATGCTTTTAAAAGTCAAAATTATCATCTGCGGCTTGAAAGTTTTGTTTTTAATCAAAATGGCGTTTTTAACAAAGCAGTGGTTCGAAGGCTACATTTATGCTCTTTCCGAAGAGAAATATGCATACTCCGTTATCCAAAAACGATGTGAGAGTCATGGTTTTGTGATATCTAAAGCGTAGATAGGTAATATCGTCAACAAGAAAGGAAAAAAACGTCAATTGGAGCCTCAAGTGGGACAAAAATTCCAAACAAATATCCAAGGAAAAAACGGACATCTTCGACTATTGCAAAGGTACGTTGTTTAATGTTAAAAGAAAATCCCCCTAGTCAAAGGACAGTTGCAAAATCATTAAAATGCTCGGTGTCCACTGTAAGCAAAATGATAAACGTTGATTTAAATAATAAGAAAGCGAAAAAACGCAATGTGCATCGTCTTCTTCCAAATCATATCGCTGAACGCAGGACACGCTGCAGAATTCTATATGAGAAACACTTATCCAAAGAAAAATGGAAAACAATTGTCACAATAGATGAATCATGGGTGTATTTAAATGATTGCAACAAAAATAGAACCATTTATTATCATAAAAGTGGAGAAAAAAATTTAAGTGCATGGTTCAAAGAATCGAAAGAAAGTTTTTCTAAGGGATTCATGATTGTTGCTGGTTTTTCTTATAATGGCAAGTTAAAAATAAAGAGAGTGGAAAAAAATGTCAAGATTAACTCCAAATACTATCAGGAACATATTTTATCGCCAATTTTTCTGAATGAAATACCATCGCTTTACCCATCAAGTGCCATCAATCTGTGAGACTCCATCAGAACAAAGCTAGCAGTCACACATCAAAATCCACTGTAAATTTCCTAAAAGAAATGGAACCAAAAACTGGTATCAATGCCATATCCTTCACTGATATCCCTACTAAATCTCCCGATGGTATCACCTATGGATTTTTGTGCTTTCGGACTTTCAAAATCTGCATTATCCAAACGTCGTCCCAAAACCCTTACAGGACTCTGGAAAGCTGTTCAGGAGGAATGGGATAGAATACCTCTTCTGACACTTCAAAAGGCATTATTATCCTGGAAATTGAGGTGTCGAAAGATAGTTCAGAATAAGGGATGTCAAATAGAACATTTAAAACACAAGAATTTTATGTAATTTAGTTTTGTGAATACAATATACATCGTCTAAAAAATGTGTGAACAGCCTTTGTATATTACAGCATGGAAGAAATTTAATGGGACAAATGCACACACACTCACATCTATAGTATATAAAACAGTAAAATATATAGTATATAAAACAGTTCCGAATCTGACTGAGTCACTGACTCACTGACATACAACGCACAGACCAAACCGCTAGACCTAAAGGGCTGAAATTTTGCATGGCGATTCTTCTTATGGTGTAGAGGTGCACTAAGAAAGAGTTTTGAAAAATTCTTCTTAGATTTTCTAAAATTAAATTTTTAAGGTGTTTTAGTAACTTTTTTTTAGTTTGCATTTAAAATAGTAATTTGAGGGTTATAAAATTTATATCACGAGGAAGATCATAAAAATTCCTTTAAAATAAAATATTTTTCGAATCTTTTCCTCGATTTTCTAATTTTTGATGAATTTTTAAAGATTAATTTTTAGAATTTAATTTATTAAATGCTGATCACGTGATTTCTTTTTCTGGTACTTGAAATAAATTTATCGTCACGTGCATAACAACAAAATAGAGAAAAAAAATATTTTTTTCTTTCTAATGCAGAAAACGATTGGATATTATCCAAAAAATATAAATATCCCTTACGATTATATATATATACTAGCTGAAAACCCGCGCTTCGCTACGGAGTACATTGAAATTAAATACAACGGTCAATGTATGCAATTAATTCCAAAAAAAAAAATAAATATATATATATTTATAATAATCACGACGATCAATGTATACAATTGGTGTAAAAAAACATTTATAAAAAAATCGTAAGGCATATTTTTATAGACAAAATAAAGTCCAATCGTCTGTCGCATTAGCAAGAAAAAAATATTTTTTTGTCTATTTTTTTTTGCACGTGACGATAAATTTATTTAAAGTACCAGAAAAAGAAATCACGTGATCAGCATTTAATAAATTAAATTCTAAAAATTAATCTTTAAAAATTCACCAAAAATCAGGAAATGGAGGTAAAAATTCGAAAAAAATTTCATTTTGAAGGAATTTTTATGATCTTTCTCGTGATATAAATTTTATAACCCTCAATGTATTATTTTAAATGCAAACGTAAAAAAAGTTTAAAAAACAGTTTAAAAATTTAATTTAAAAAAATCTAAGAAGAATTTTTGAAAGATCTTTCTTAGTGCACCCCTACACTATTAGAAGAATCGCCATGCAAAATTTCAGCCCTTTAGGTCCAGCGGTTTGGTCTGTGCGTTGTATGTCAGTCAGTCAGTCAGTCAGTGAATGAATGAGTCAGTTACGGAACTGTTTTATATATATATATATATATATATATATATATATATATATATATATATATTACATCAATTGTATACATTGATCGTCGTATTTATTATAAATATATATATTTATTTTTTTGGCATTAATTGCATACATTGACCGTTGTATTTAATTTCAATGTACTCCATAGCGAAGTGCGGGTTTTCAGCTAGTATATATATATATACAAACTACCCTAGAATAATGGACCGGACGCCAGCGGATTTGCATAAAATCCTACTGTATGTCGGATTTTATGCAAATCCAGTGCTCCCACGTGACCTGTTAAAGTTAAATACGATCCACCAAGTGGTAACGTCGTTAGTTCTGAGTGAAACTGTGAAAATATGTCGAAACGAAAAGAACTTGGTGAGTTTAAAAGAGGTGTTATAGTTCTTTGTCACATTAGTGCCAGGTCCATTCGCCCGAATTACGGAAGAATTATCACAGCCACGGTATACTGCTGGAGATGTTGCGAAGAAGTGGGAAAACTACGGGAGTTGGGACACAAACTGCGCATATTGGTAGTCCCCGTAAACTGACCGAACGGGTTCGTCGTGTCCTGAAGCGGAATATTCGTAAGAACTGCAAGAAACCACTCCAAATCATCAACAGTGAGTTTCAACAGGCAACAGGGGTTACGGTGCATCCGAATACTTTCTGGAAAGAACTGCACTCCCTCAATATCCACGGATTAGTTGCCGTACACAAACCAAACATCACCCCATCCAACAAAGCCGACAGACTCACTTGGTGTTTGCGACGTCGCAACTGGATTGTGGACCACTGGAAAACTGTTTTATTGAGCGATGAGTCACGCTTTACGCTCTTCCAGTCGGATGGCCGGCTTGGGTTTGGCGAATGCCAGGCGAACGTCTGTTACCCGAGTGCATTAATCCAACTCTCTAGTTCGGTGGTGGTGGTGTCCTTGTTAGGGGGGTGTTTTTCGTGGCATCGCCTGAAACCTTTCCATGTCATCCCTGGTAAATTTAACACGAACGCCTACATGAACATTTTGGACAATCAGTTTCTTCTTACGCTCTGGCAATTTCATGGAATGGATGAATGTTACTTCCAGGACGACAACGCTCCATGTCATGTTGCAGCCTCTGTCAAGCAGTGGTATCAAGATATGGATGTAAAACGTCTTCACTGGCCTGCTCAGAGTCCCGACGTAAACCCCATAGAACATTTGTCGGACGAGTTAGAACGACGCTTACGAACTAGGAAACCACGTCCAAATTCTACAGATGAGCTGGCGACATTTTTGCAGCACGAATAGACACAAATACCCATATCTGTGTATCAAAACCTTGTTGAGAGTATGCCTAGAAGGGTTTCTAATGTAATTTCAGTACTTGGGGGACCATCCCCCCTATTAAAGCATGTATTCTTTCCCTTATACCATCACATCTTGCTGTCTGGTCCATTATTGTAGGGTAGTGTATATACGTGTGTGTGTGTGTGTGTGTATGTAAACAAACAAACACACACACATATATATATATATGTATTATATGTGTGTGTGTGAGCGCGCGCGTTTGTATTAATCATTCGTTGTAGAAACTTACATTTTTTTCAAGATGAGTAAAAAACAATATAAAATACCAGAACATGCTTAAGGAGCTCAACTTTATTTAAAGAATAAAATTTATTCTGTCGAATCTCCCAGCATTTCTTTTAATTAAAGGAAAGAAATGAAAAATGTTCAAAGTTCTTCTTTATCGCGTGTAAGAAATGTCTTTCATAACACATTCAAACAGGTGGCAGTAATCTCATGCAACACGCACATTAACCCTTTACAACTAATTACCCCCTTCCTCAACGTCGAACGCATTAAAACAGAAAATAAAAGTGCTTCCATTTTGAGCGAGTTCCCGGACTTGTTTTAAAAATCATTTTAACGAACCCCCCCCCCCCCCCCCTAACATTTTTGCAAAGGAGAGTGGTTTGGCAAAGAGGTACATAGGGCAGCATAATAAATGTAATAAATAACGCATTCTCACAAAATAAAATCGCTTTTTAAAGACATTTATTGGGTTAAAACCGATGGGCAATGAAGGATAATTATAGTGAAGGGTCCGAGAGTATTTTCTCCACAATGAGGTTAAGGATTTCTTGAGAGATGATGGATGATATCTCCAGGAATATAATCGTTTACGTCTGGATGTACTAGATTAACAATTAATCTTTCGTTGAGTTATGCTGCAGTTTTATCTTCACATGAGTGGAATGATTAGATAAAACAAAGCGTGGTTTTCGTGGTGAACACTCAAATATTCTGCCAATGAATTACTGTGCTCTCATTTTCAAATATATACGTGTTAATTAATTATATTACCTCATGTAAACATCTCATGAAAATTAAATATGTTAAAATTTAATTGATTTGGAGTACCCTTCAATTATGAAGAGAGGAAAGATAATCCTACGTATCTGAGCAGGTGTGCGATTCGTATCTTGAGGATTTGCCGTTTTGGAGTCTATTCTGTGTTTGGAGCCTGCCGTTTTGGAGCCGTTTTGGAGTCTCGTCACCGAGCTCACGTTCTATGTTTATTCTCTCCTTGTAATGTATGTGTAGCTATCAACTTATGCTAATCGTTGTCCACATTTTCTTCACACTACCGAGTGTTCAATATCAAATGCTTTCAGTGTCTAAATTACAGAAAGGGGGAGATCGGAGATTATGAATTCTAACTCTAATGACAAACTGGCGTTTAATGTTTACCAAGGGCATTCGAGAGGTAGCATTTAATCCTAATCACTGCTGCAGCTGTTTACATTTGGTAGAGTTTTGTACACTACTTGTCTTTGAAGTAAATCGGCCGTTGACTGATGAGGAGGTATGAATTGATTTTTGAAGCCAGTGAATAGAACTACGCTGCAAATGAACTTTGTTGATGACTGACAATAACTCACAGTTTCTAATATTCTCCAATGTAATTAAAGGGGTAGCGACATCAACTTTATTGAGGATTATAAGAGGCTCTGTTTTCCGGATTGAATTTTTCATAATATCCCTGTAAGTCATTTGTTGATGACTGTAAAATGTTTCTTCTTAGCCTACAAATAATTACCTCTATTGGCGTTCAGTGAAGGTATTTCTTTATTTGATATGAATTTACAAAGCAACCTTGGAGACAGTGAATATCTTATAAGCCTTTCTTTATAATATAATTGAAAAGTTGTGGCAGTTTTACGTTGGTATATACTTTGCTTCTTTTTCACGACATTGCAATTTTATAACATAATGTTAAAATCAAAACAATAAAATGATATTTAAATATCTTATAAGCCTTTCTTTATAATATAATTGAAAAGTTGTGGCAGTTTTACGTTGGTATATTCTTTGCTTCTTTTGCCCTATATTGCAATTTTATAACATAATGTTAAAATAAAAGCAATAAAACAATACTTAAACTCTATATATAATTCCCGACGTGTAAGGCCCATTGTCTTTCGAAATTTGTTCAAACCTTGTAAGACACCATAAGATAGAAATTTTGATAACAATTTTACTGGAAATAATTATTAATTTTAACTTCAGCTTAAACAGCAAATATGGCAATAAAATTGGGTAGATATGAAACTGCTTCATACTAATGTTCCATTAACAGAAAGAAGCTTATTACTTAATAACCAGAGATGTGTTTTCTTGTGGAATATGCTTCTAAAGGCCCTAGGAAAGTAGACATTTTCGTTCTTTACTTCATTCTCGAAAGCATACGGGGTTGAAACATTTCTTCAACTTTCTCCCAAAGAAGGCAGATTCATCGAAAATAAAATATAGACAGGTTTTGTCTTTCCTAATAGTAACTCTACATCATTTTTCTATTGTTACGTCTCACAGAATAATTTTTATTTTCATTTACTATTCTGCAAATTATCCGGTTTAAGATTAAATGTTTTAGGAATTTGCCATACATATGCTTTCTCTTTGATTATTTGAAATCCTTTTAATATAAGGTTACTTTATAAGTTCCTAACTTTATTTGTCAAGTAGATATTCCAAGGTATAATCTAAAATTTAAATTTCCCTAACATAAACTCCAGACAATTTTTCTACACTTTTGCAGCTGACTATATAAATTGCTTACACTCTGGAAATTATCGGGTCAAATATTGTTATAATTTCGCAAGTTGACCTATGAAAATTATCTAAACTAAACGTGAATTCCAAAAAAGGCTCTTTTTCTTTAATTAATGTATCTCTTCATTTTACTTTAGGAATTCACAATTTCATGCGCAAAGATTTGATTTCTTGGAGAAGAATTCCTTATTCCATATCATTACTCCCATTTACCGCATATAAGCGTCAGGAAATGCTTGAACGCATTCCCATGAAACCCGAAGCAATCCATATTACGCATTGTTATAACCAACTGAAAGTAAATAACACGAAATATTTCAACAAATCTTTGGCCATTTCTCTCCCAAGTGATAATGAGTTATGTTTAAATTCATTTTTACATCATATATCTCTATGCACTTATAAATGAAACTAGTATAATATTTAATGCATAATGTCTTAGCAAAAAAATTAATACAACGAAAAGATTTATTATTCCAAAAATATCCCGTAAAATAATTGATTTATTATTACAAAAATATCCCATTGAATATAGTAATTTAATATCGTACTTTTTTACAAACTACCACCTGCTCCTTTTTCCTATACTTCTGTCAGTATACCGGTTATGTTTGATTTCTTGAAGAATTCCTTATTCCATATTATTCCTCCCATTTACAGCATATAAACGCCAGGAAATGCCTAAATGCATTCCCATGAAACATGGAGTAATCCATATTATGCATTCTTATAATCAGCTGAAAGTAAATAACACGAAATATTTCAGCAAATTTTTGTCCATTTCTTTTCTGAGTGATAATGAGTGATGTTTAAATTAACTTTTGCACCATATCTTTTGTGCCCTTATAAATTAAACTAGTATAATATTTAGCGTTTAATGCCTTTGCAATAAAATTAATACAGTGTAAAAACATTCATTATAACAAAAATATCCTATTGCATATTGTAATTTAATATCGTACTATTCCCCAAAGTGGCACCTGCTCTTTTAACCTACACTTCTGTCAGTATACAGGTTATGTTTGATTTCTTGAAGAAGAATTCCTTATTCCATATTATTCCTCCCATTTACCGTATATAAACGCCAGGAAATGCCTAAACGCATTCCCATGAAACACGAAGTAATCCATATTACGCATTCTTATAACCAGCTGAAAGTAAATAACACGAAATATTTCAGCAAATCTTTGTCCAGTTCTCTCCCGAGTGATAAAGAATGATATTCCTTGCCCCATCCTTCAACCAGGAAAGAAAAGAGGGTAAAAAAATAACGGCAATAAAAAATATAATAAAAAAAAACAGGGATGGGCAGGGGAAAATGGATTTCTGCTACAAAGAGATAGGCGTGATTGGCCGTCAATTCTCTGTTATATGAAAAAAAGCGGCGTGTATTGAAGATCATGTGCAGAATAAGGAAGAGATGAGGGGATTTCCCGGAAATATGATTTATTTTTTTATTATTTTATTTTTCTTTGTTTGCTCCAAATAGCGTTTTATTTTTTGTTATCTGTCCGTAAGAGGTCTCTGCATCAGGGTATTAAGGAAGTACCGAGCAAGGGAGAAATAAGCGAATACACAAGATTAGTATTTTATGTACTTTCTTGGTACTTTATATCCTGTATTTTGGTTCCCAGACGTATGTAATGGAAGCTTAGAGAATTAAACAAAGTCTTTCATTATCTCCTTTACTGTAAGCACTGAACAAAGAAGCCCAGACCTTATGCTTTATGAGATAGATGAAGGTAATTTTATTCACTATTTATGTTTAGAATTTATCTTAGTTGGTTTCTCGACTATTGAAGCTTAAACTCCAGAATAACGAACAGTAGATACAAAATATATCATATCATTCTCTGTCAAATGTTTTGCTGTCTGATATTCGATGTATGCCTGTCAACTTCAGAATATATCTGTCAATACAACGTGAGCCTTTACCTGTCAAATATTTGACATGCATAGATTTTTCCAATCTTTGATGTATACATATTGTCGGTATTTTGAAACAACAGAACACATATGAGTAAAAGATTTTTCGATACTTTAGCCTAACTTGACTTATGAGAATTCGTAATGAAATAAAACTTGTGTACAGTGAAAAAATAATGAGACGAAAAACTAAATATCAAGTAGCTTATTTCGGGCAAAACTTGATCAGGTTCAGAATTAAACTTAATTCATTGTTTCTAGATTTGATTATCACAGTAGTTACAAAACTTTTTTTGCTGTAAACACTTACATTTGTTTTTGTGGAACTCTCGGAACCTTTTTCTATATTTTACAGATTGACAACACCAACAATAATTTTTATTACACATTAAGTAAAATGAAAACAGTTTCAGTGAGATAAGTCATTCGTAAAAAAAAATATTAAATGAAGTAAAAGGAAACGGTAAAATAACTGTATTTAATTTTTACAAAATTGTTTTTTAAATGACTGATGTGCGAAGAATGTGTCTACTTCTTGGACTCCAGTACTGTAGAAGATTTGGTTTAATCTTTGAAAAGAGAATTCTCATATTTGGGGAAGCGTTTAGTCTTCCGTGGAGTCATGTTTTTATCCCAAAATACGGAAAACCCTGATTCATACAATTACAGTCGAACCTCCATATATCGAACTTCCCTATATCGAAATTTTCTATATATCGAACTCTTAGCAAATCTCCATGTTCATTACATAGAAAAACTGTTTCTATATATCGAAAAAATCTCTATATATCGAAATTTTTTTCACGACATATTGGGAGATTTTATTCCATTTTAGAATAAAATCTCCCAATTTTTGGCGTTTGAAACAATACTTCGGGGACCCCTGATAAAGTTTTTAATGGACTGAAGAAATGCAAGCATTTCTTTGATGAACTTTCAGCAAAACTGGCTGTTTAGCAAGATATTCGTAGTTTTTTTTAAAAGAATGTAACTGTGAACACTGTAACCACTGTCTGGATTAATGTTTTTTTAAAGGTATATAGTACTCAATAAATCTTTCATATTAATTCCTTTTTTAGTTAACTTTCATTTAATGTGATTCGCATAAAAATTGAAAATGGATATTCGTATACGAAAATTAGCTTTAATTTTAATATTTTAGGAGAATTATGATAAAACTAAGATCAATTCTATATATCGAAATTTCTATATATCGAATTTTTTCCGGCATTTTGCTACTTCGATATATGGAGGTTCGACTGTATTTCTCTTGTAAATTCTCCATACCCCTTTAAGTTTGGGTTTGAATATTAACGAGATGTAATTTGTTTAGGTTTACGTTTTAACTAAAGTTTTTTTTTAACATATTCTTCAACATTTCGGGATAAATAAGTTTTGAGATATTAGGTTTTAGAAAAGTCACAGATTCGATGCTCGTCTCTGACAAATCCACTGCCGTGTAAACTAATAGCAGATGGTGCACATAAAATCTGTCGTGGTTGCAATGTTCTCTAAGTTCTCAAAAATGCCTCTAGATGTGCGGGGTCAAGTGTTCTGGCCTCGTCACTTGACTCGGTTCAAAATTACGGGACTGGTCCTTTGGCTAGGTCAGACACCGACCCTTGTGGTGCCAGTCAAAACTGGAGCCGCACCTTCATCTCGCATAGCCTTCGGGACTTGATCTGATGTTGCTGTCGGTCAAGTGGCATAAGCAACAACAACAACAGGTTTAGGAAGTTTGAATTGAACTGTAAAAATTCGCTAAGTTTAGAATTCCGAAATTATCGAGACGCAATTTTCGTGTACTAAATGTAATCAATCAATAATAGTTTTAACATATATAATATCTTATATATGTTAAACTATTATTGATTAACGGACGAATAATGCTTCTTAGAAAAATTGTTCGTCCGTTTGGAACGAATAGATTTTGGGTAATTATGTTAGACGATAATCGTAAAAAAAATCATAAGCTTGGAGTTTCAATATCGTCATTGTAATTTACTTACATTTATGCTTTGATTTTCTGGCGATAATAGTCTAACATTCGCTTTTCAGATAAAAATTGATTAGGAAGAATAGATTTCAAGACATTAGGTTAAAGACTTAAAATAAACTGTTTTATCGGAAACTTTTCTAGTCAAAACTTTATCAACATTGGTTCGCCGTTCATTTAGTTATTTGCAGGATTGTAATAGAAATGTGCTATTCTGCTTTAATAAACTGAAATATTCTTTAAATATATCGAAAAAGCAAATTTTTAAAAACAAATGACATAAAAGTAACTTTTAGCATAAGGCTGATAGAGGAACCTAGTACGGCAAATAAGTCTTATTCAAAGCCTTAATTATATTATAAGTCTGAAGTAAAAGTAACCAACATTCAATACTTAACGACTAATTTCTCCTAAATGATCAATTGATATTAATTTTTATACTTTGTTTTAAAGGAAATACATTTGTTTTGTGAGTTAATTTCAATAGGGATAAATAATAAATTATATTAATATTTATTAGTATTAATTACGATACAATTAATGTAAATTGAAATAAAGGTATTAGTATATAATACTAGGCAAGCATAATTATAACTTTAAAAACTTTTATCCTTAATAAAACAGGTTTTTATTCCTCTATGGACATTGTTCTGCCTACACTGCGTATTTTGTCAGCTATTTCATTGTGGGAAAACACAGTAGGTGAACCAAAGATCTCCCTATGATGGGACAGCACAGAAACATCCATGCCTCTACCGAAATTCTAAAACAGGTCCATGGGATGGAAGTTTGCGATGCTGAACGTCATACAGTATGAACTGGCAGACATATATTTCTAATATTGTTAATGTTAACTATTAACTTTACAAGACTTTAAGAATATTATTTTTATGTAATACCAATCTTATGTCAACAGTTTCCCTTTCCGATAAATGTTCTGGCCAAACCATGAGCATCAGAAGAAATATTGTTTCTAATTCATAGACAAAAAAATATTTCGCCACCCCTGTTCTAGGATACCTTACTCATATAAATGAAGTCCATCCAGAATGTAAGAGTGGCGCATTTGCCTCTCATTACACATGCTGTGGTTCAGAATATTGACAAGGATGGAATCTATAAATTTTAGGTATACTGAAGAAGGATTACATTTTTTTTTAAAATTCACCGTCGTGTATGGGGAAGCGTTGAAACTACTGACGAACTAACTGTACAGTCCCCGAAATCCCGGTTGGAAAGCATACACAAACACTGCTTCTGTGAGCTTGAGTGTTCAGTTGGACATCCTCAAGGAAATCCTGCAGACTTTTTCCTTGAGGATTTCCTACACGTGTATGGCCACCTCAACATTGCCGTTTGTAAGGCAGATTTTATCAGCTTGGAAGAAGTTCGTGGAAAAATGCTTTGGATGCGTTTCCTGAACACACTGATCCAAAGTTTTCACCACTATTGGTGTCTTTTGAATTCTTTACATTATGCATCTATCTAGAACAGTGATTCCCAAGCGGGTCGCCACCCATAAGTCACCATGGATTTATCCTTATAATAATTTTTCAACGAATTTCACAGAAAAATTTGTCTGTAATACTTTACCATGACACTGTAAGGCAGTGATATTTTTAAAGGTAGTAATATCATTCAAAGCTCAAACCTAGTTCGTTAGAAATCTACCGCCTTTGTTGGGTAGTAAAAGAAAATGGCGGTTACTTAATAAGGACAGTATTCAAATTCTAAACGTTAGTTTGTCTTCAGTTTGAGATGTCAATTTTGGCATTTTCTATTGTAGTTTCCCCAACGGAACAAAGGAATTTTATTAAACGTACTAAAACCTCGTTTATCCGGACTAATAATCGAAAATCCGGATAGTCCGAGTAATATGGGTAATGAGCAAAACAAAATCCTCAACTAAGCAAACGTTTATTACGATAAAAAAAACTACGTTTTTTAACAAAATTACATATTATATTTTACAATACATTAAAAAATATAAAAATAACTTTTCACATCATTTCTTAAAAAAGAATTGGTAAGTTTATCAAATCTTTCCTAAGCTCAGCAAAAAGCATTTGATTACCATAATTTATTGTAAAATCTATGCAGGAACTGAGCATTGAATCAAACTAAAATGCGAATATTTGACGTACTTGTAATTACGTTCTTTCTATCATAGTTAAAAATATTATCTAATGTGAACATTTAATAAAATTAATGTCTACAAATATGATCCGGATTATACGGAGATCCGGAACCACCAGGGCCGGATAAACAAGGTTTACTGTAATAGTTTTTCAAATTTTTTGTCGAATAATTCTGAATCAATGTGGGGGTGCTCTTTTTGAGGTTATTTTCTGTTCTTGCTTTTGCACTCCTTTGAGGGATGAATGTTTCTCCATGTTCTTCATTTCTTACAAATTTCTTCTTTGTTTAAGGGGACTCACGACCCTTAAGTTGAGGAAATAAGGCATATTTTCATACTAATTAACTCTTTGTAACTATTTCAATTTACTCCCAATTTTTCCAAATTTTATGTATATGATAAATTGATATATTTATTTTAATAAACAAATTTTCAACTCTTACAATAATTTTTAATAATTTTTTTTAATGCTTTAGATATACTTTGTTTTTTAAGTATTTTTATTGTATACTGGCTTGCGCGCAGAACTATGAAATTAATTTTACACTTAAATGTATAATTTCTGTTTTATATTTAAAATCAATAATTCAAAATACAATTGAACATAAAATATTCAACATTAAAATATATTTTCTTTTTTTTTAAAACTGCTCAATATATACTTAAAATTTTCTTAAATTTTTGCATTAATTTATCCCTGAAAAAAAACAAAATGTGCAGTGATTGCAATAATTCTAGTTCAGATGCAATAAAATAACATGATTATGCAGTGATAAAAATTTCATGGAATTATTTTTCATAGTTTTTGAGATATCAGTTGCGGAATGATTCAAAATTACATTTTGAGAAAAATGAGTTTAAAATTTTTCTTACCATGAACTTGATCAGTAATTAAATATTTAGAATATCAATATCTCCGGAACTAAGCGGAATATTTTCATGCGGTTTGCTTTATTTTGTTCAGAAAGATCAGGCTTTAACAAATATTTTTTTCAAAAAATCGAATGTTTTAAAGACGTAAGAGTAGTGAGTCCCCTTAAATTAAACATTTAGTTGGAATTCAAATTATGGAAAATTACTTTTAGTCTTTTTTTTATGTCTTAAATGACCTCTTATGGAATATGTACAGGGGACAGGGAAGTCGCTGGATGCGTTGAAAGCATTGAAGTAGGGTCGCGAGTCGAAAAATGTTGGGAAATACTGATCTAGAACGTGTGAATCTGCAGATGATGTGGAATGATTCCATTCATCGCGAAGAACGTGAACTGAGTGCCCCGAACCAAACAACTTTGTGACAGAAAAGATATGCCAGGGGAGAACATGCAGAAGAATACGAAAAGAACGGCGTGTATTCAAACTGGATGCTGTTTTCCTCAGATGGAACGTGCTCTCCTCATATTAATTGAGTGGATTAATAATTTCGAAGATATATATCTAAACAATGAGGGTTTATCAGGTTCAGTTCGGTTGGTTTAGAGCTCTGCGATCAATGTTTACTACACAAGGGCTAACGAGACTGCAGAGCACTTATCAAGAGTCGCAATAATCGAGTTCAGAGAAATATTACTACGAAATATATGAAGTTAAAAATAAGTAAAACGATACAAGCTAGTTTTAAGAGCTTTTTCCAGACGATTGGTTTAGTTTGGTTGGGAACGCTACCGCCTTTTTTTTTTTTTTTTGGCTACACGAAGGCTAGTTAGACATTTTCAAGAAGAGCTCCGCTTGATATCCAGGGATAAACTGGGTGACTTAAAACCTTCCCACAACTAACAATGGTTCCGGTATCAATCAGCTGTTATTGTTCAACTTGGTGCGCAGTAACTATATGGGAATACCGTTGTTGAACAAGTACCCATGAAAATATTACTGTTTTTGTTCATTCCCCAATTTAATGTTTTATATAACAACTTTATGTTAACTTAACGTGCCATTTACAAAAATCCATTCATATATTTTGTTGAAAACTCTTTAAATAATAACTGACGTCGATCTTTTTATTCTCCGGTATTTTATGTTTCTCCGCGAAACAGTGTTATTTTAATATTAATATTAACATTAGTGCCTAGATATATGCTTATTAATTAATAAACAATGTTCATAATAAAGATAATTTGCCAAATATCAAACACAATTTTAAATCATTCTTTTTAAGTTCACTTCGTAATCCCCTTTTAAATTCTGTTTTTTATGAACTTTCCTTGTTTAAGTTATTCTTAATTTAAGCTCTCTCTCTCTATTTTTCCCCTTTTCTTCATGTAAGCCCTTTAACAAAAATAAATCTTTTTATTCCCTGTTATAACAACCTCTGTTCGGCCCGAGTGAGTTGTTCTCAGAAAAAAACTTTTCACCAATCGGAGTTTTTGCAGACGTAGCATATCATACCCATACGAAAATCACATCAGTAAGTATTATGAATTTACGTGTCACAGCCACTGTGAAACTCAAATTAGCCTAGATTTCTGTCCAAAACATAGTTTCACGCTGACAGCCTTTCACATAATCTCCTTCCAATCTCCAATACCAAATCTCTAATCTCCCCAGACTGTGATCCAAATTCATGGAACTGTAAACAGCAAAAGGACATCAGTTTAACCTTTTCCTTACGGGGTGGGATAGCATGTATCCCAAGAATACAGGCAGAAGAATGAATATTATATATATATAAATTTCATACCCCCGCGGGGTATGAAATTTCCCGTTCTAAAGAGAAAATTGGAAAAATGGACCCCGTAAGCTAAAGGTTAAGGTATTCATACACCTAAACGGCATTTTCGGTCAAAATATCGATTTTTTTTTTTTGCAATAACATTAAAGCCTAATGTTTTATTTTTCTAATTCTGTTTGAATTTGTTAATATGGGGGATTTTAGTACGAAAATAGTTATTTTCAAATAAAAAAATGTGTTATAAAGTAATTTTTAACGTTTTCTCAAAAATAATTTTTTCCCTCGTTTCTTTTTATGCAAAAATTCCTATAACATTTATTTTCCAATGCGGAGGCACTTGTCGTTAAACATTCGCCTGTACAACGCCGCAGTTTTACTGCCCATTTTATTATGGGGGCACCATATAGGCGGACAGCATTACCCCCTATGAAGGGACGATAAAAACGGAGTCATTTTTTCGTGGCGCAACGCCGGGATTCGATCTGAACCCCCTCAGTACCGTAAACCAGCGCGCTGTACCACAGGGCCGCCACAAGCCCTTCATTCCTATAACAAAAAGATAAACTTAAAATGCCGTAAAATTTTGAATATTTTATCTATAAATGTTTATAATGGGAATGGACTATACTCCTGATACTGTATTCCCCATCCAGAGTAATTATCTTCGTTCTCCAATGAATAAAATTGTAACACATTTGTTCGTTTTTGAGTGAATCATGTTTTGAGGAAATGTCAAATTTTCATCTATTTTTTTCTAGTTCCCCCCCCCCCTGAAAAAATTATTTTAATGTAACAGCTAATTTTTTTATACATTTTCCCAAGCTTTAACTGACATGTCATTATTTTAAAAAAATCAGGTAGTCTCTTTTAACGAAATTAACGCGGGTTATTAACGTAGGATTACTTATCGTTGCTTAGCTTTTTTTTTACAACAAAATTCCAGCCTATGAGGATAAGGATGAGTAATAACCCTATGCAGAATAGGTCGATTGTAAGAAAAATAAGTTACATATGTCTACTCTTCCACTCTTGATTTATGACTCGCGACGATGGTTTTAGCGTCATAAATTTTGCTTTACCGCGGACCGTTTTGGTGGAACGTAATCCTACGTTAAAAGACAAAATTCAATTTTGAAATATCACCACCGAATGAGTACGGATATCTTAACGTCCTTTGTTATTTGCTTTGGACTGATAACATCCGAACTGCTATGAGTAGCGATTTACAGGAAACTTATGGAAAGCTTATAATCGCGAACTTTCCAATCCCACAATAAAGTAAAAAAGATGGCTAAATGTTTCGAACTGCCAAATAATTCGTCATCATTATTCGTCATCATGTCAACCATTCGTCATCTAACACTCATCTTCGATGAGTATTAGATGTGATTGTCGTTATGTACAATTCCCAAATTCCCTTGTGAAACCTTTTTAGTTTATCGTGGAATTGAAGATATGTTGATTGCGTTTGCTGTTCTCAACTTATAAGGGAAGTTAGCATATGCTAGGGATTTTATGAGTCTACAGAGGGACGTAAAATTTCACGCATTAATGCTGAAAATATGGGCACATATAAATCGAATAAAATTATATCTTTCACATATATTATACATTTCGGAAAATAATAAACTTTCAAATTATATTTCTTTCAAATATATATTTTTGATATAATACCAGGTTCCATTAAATTTAAAAATTGCTCCAGAGGTAACACTACTCGAACCATTAAAGAAGAATAAATTCTTGCAAACACATTCGCTAAAATAGAGATTTCACGCGCAAACACCCAGAAAAGACGTCCCGAATTAAGAAGTCAGACGACGAAAACTCTGTAGTCATAAATTAGCTACTATACCCATTTGTTTGACATCGTTAAAGGAGTTAATCAATATTAGAATTCCTTACAGCTTCGACCTCACGAAGAGCGATAATCGTTATGGCTCTGTTAATTTATTTACTAGATTAAGGTTTCAGAGAATGGCAATATCTGATAGTAGCAGCTGTGGGAGGCTTAGCGCAAGAGGGATGTTCAACATATAATTTTACGAAAATTTCAATTTTACGTTGATCTTTTAAAGCCGATTAGCTAATAGGATAAGGTACTCATATCACTATATATAGCTTCGGAAAGTTCAATGCCATTCCTTATATATATATAAATAACGTTTAAGAATATTGTCTGTTATTTAATTGATAAGTATTTTGCATGTAATATTTTTGATTAATATGAATAAATTAGTACAGATTACATCCTTTATTACTTTAGACTTTGTTGACCCTTAATCTTTTCCTTACGGGGGTGGCATAGCATATGTCAGAAGAATACGAGCCTAAGAATGAATATATATATATATATATATATATATATATATATATATAAATGTGTGTGTGTGTGTGTGTGTGTGTGTGTGTAAAACCCCCTTAATGACTGTTCTTACAGAGGGGTTATGAAATTTCCCGTTCTAATAAGGGAATCGGAAAAATGAGCCCCGTAAGCTAAAGGTTAAAATCTACATTGCATTTAGCACATACTTTTTATTTATTTGTACTAATTATTTATTGTTCTATTTTTCGTTATGGTGCAAAATGACTAAATTTTAACAATAAAGAATATCGGAATATATAGAGTGCAACAGCAAAGTTTGTATGGTCTTGACTTATTTTCACTTTTTATTTATTTATTTATACTTTGTTAATTGTTTAATACTTTCACTGATCAAATCGCATGATTTGAAAATTATTAGCATATTACATAATTCGATGCCAAAAAATTTTACTTCAAACTATCCGCGACCCCTCCTATCACAAACTATCCGTGACCCTCCTGTGGATCGCTACCCACAGTGTCCGCACCACTGTTTTAGATAATTCGAATAATTTCCTTTCGTTAGTCCACACACGAATGACAAGAAATCCAGGCTTTATTTCTGTAAATAAATATCATTAAGCATATGCTACACGAAATGGAACGCATTGAGCTCTCACCCTGTCTCTCGAACGGAGCAAAAAAAAAATATATATATATATATACAGCAGAGTAAAATTTATCGCCGCCATGAATGATTATACAAGCTGTTGACATTTTGACTCTCTTGTTTACTTTCTTCTTTCCAGAGGGGAATGGAGAAACTGAAAAGATGGATTACATCAGATTCTTCAAGGGAATCTGACATGTACAGCTTGATCGACTGGAATGGAATTCATCATTAACTTCCCAGCTCGCAGCTCCCGGACAGCTTCGGGTCCCGTTGGGTAAAAATGGCGCGAAATGAAATGCATGCAACGCGCTGAGTGATGGATCGAGACATGTAATGCTGGAATATTCTTGCTAATGGCGAAAAGTGCTTTGCAGCTTTACTTTACGTGCTTAAAATATTTTACACAAGAATGAGGATTGGGTCTATTGAAGATGTTTAATATGCGTCAAACAATGCCTTGAGAATATTGCCAAATAAACTGTCAAATACATTATTACAGAAATTTTACGTAGAATTACGTTCCTTAATAACGAGTCCTCTGGACAGAAAAATATTGAAAGTCCGTCGCGAGTTATAATTTTGGTGGCTTGCCAAACCCAGTAGCAGTAAACAGTTAAACTTAAAAGTAACAAAATTCGTCAAAAAAAAAAAAGAAAGAAAAGAGTAAGAGCCTGTTCACATAGGAGTCCGTTGCGTTGCGTTAAGGAAAAGATGACGTTGAGACGAAAATAATCCAATCATGTGCCTCCAAACGATTAGCAATAAAATTTTTAACGCCTATGATTGGTTTATTTTCGTCTCAAAATCATCTTTTCCTTAACGCAACGCAACGGACTCCTATGTGAACATGCCCTTAAAGATAACAGGCGCAAAGATAAGCAATTCTACATTAATAACCCGCGGTAGTTTCGTTAGAAGAGACTACCTGAAATGTTTTTTTTCTGTTTTATTCTGAAAATCTTCATTTTAGATTTCTCTGAACGTGTTCGCGTTACCTAGTATCGAGTAAGAGAACGAATAACTTACTTATTTGATAAACGTAACACATATGTGTATATGAGTGTAGTGTAATGTTTGACTAGCAGCGCTGGTTAAAGCGAAAGTGTTGTGCCCCGTGATTCCCCCCACCCCTCTACCAATCAGGGATTGGCTGCGGGGGCGTTGAACCCAAGAGGGTGGAGGGGGGGGGGGGTCGTCGGGCAGTCAGTAAGAAAGGAAGAGAAGGAGAGCGTCTCTGGTAGGGAACGGAGGTTTGGCGAGATTTAAGAAGGCTCGTCTCACCTCTGGTTAGGTAATTACTTGGTAATTAGAATTAAGATAGAGAAAGAGAATCTCTGAGAGTAGTTTCAGGAGGCCTGGCAAGATAAAAGTAGGCTCATCCCGCCTCCAGTTAATTAATTGATCGGTAACTAGATTAGAGTGTAGGATAGCCGAGGTCTGGTAAGGTATTGCAGGCTTGCCCACCTCGTGCAGAGTTTTCTTCAATTTTTATGTTGTGTGTGAAACTGTTTAAATGTTAAATCTGTAAATAAATTTATGTTCGTCTTGTTCAGTGACAACTCATTTTTGCACTACCTCATTTGTCCCTATGCCACAGAGAAAAAGAACCTAAGTGAACCGGTGTAAGAAAGAGGGTTCACGACATTGGCGCAGTCGACAGGATGGCATTTAAGGGACGAGGTTAGTGTGTATCCTAGGGCTTCATGCTAGAATAGTCAGTTCAGAAATTAGTGATGGTGAGATAGAGAGCTCTACTTGAATATAAAGCGTGGTTTACCGGAATGAAGTGAATAGTGAATGAAGTGAACGGTGAGATACCCGTGGATGACCAGCAAGAAGGTAAGAAGATTTAAATTTTAATAAGTTAACGAACGCTCGAAGTTAAGAAAATGTTTAAAGGGTTTGAGAGAGAAGACTTCGAACTTCTTTGTGAAGAGATTAGAGCTGAAATTGTCCCCAATGCGAAGATTGTAGACCTTAAATATAGTCTTTGAGGTCAATGCGTGGGGAATGTACGATCACCTCAGATGTCACCCCTGGGGTTGCTGGGTCAAAATTGAGGTGGCATCTGGATAAGTCGGACTCCGACCCTTGTGGTGCCATTATAAACCGGGGCCGCACACATCAACCCCCGAGCCTATATGGACCTGGTCTGGAATACATTTCCGGCCAGGGGGAATAAACAACAACAACATAAAGCACAGTAAACAGATTCTAAAGAAATAACGAAGATGTAGGAAACAGAATTAAGTATACTTCGTTTTTCAGGCAGTTCTCAAAATGTATACAAAGTTCTAAATATTCTGAAAAATTATAAATCACAAAGAGATAAGAATGCGGCAACAAATCGCATTATTTCAAGTACATGTTACATGAATAAATACTGAATTTTTTTGCCAAGAAAAAAGTATCTAAGAATGAAGATCGTGGCTGCCATGAATGATTATATAAGCTGCTGGCGATATGTGACTCTCTTGTTTGTTTTTCTACCCTAAAAAGGGATGGAGGTTCTCTTAAGACGGATTACACAAGGATCTGCCAGGGAATTTGCAACTTGATCGACTGGAAGGGGATTTATGATTAACTTCCCAGCTGCTCTCAGATAGCTACAAACCTGTTGGATAAAATGGTACGAAAAGAAATAAAGCGTTAGAATGAAGGATCGGAAAATATAAATTATGTTTTGTTTGTTAATGTTATGATAGATATTTTACTAAACAAACATTCTACAAACAATTGTAATGAAATCTTGGCCTGCACAAAAAAAGAGAAAAAAATCCAATAGTGTTATTAATTCAGCACAGATAAAAAAAACCAAACATCATTTAAGTTTTGCATTAAATATTTTTAAACAATCATTCTACAAATAATTGTTTTCAAATCTTGCCTTATCGCTAAAGTAAAAAAATGCATATTCAAATGGAGTTATTAGTTCAGCAGATATATCAAAAGCTGGAAGCTCTTTAAATTTTGAATTTCAACAGTTTTAAAGCAAAATTACGATTTATTCAAATATTTTTTGAAAGTGCAATGAATGACTCATTACATAAAGACAAATTTGAAGGATAAAATTGTAATGAATATGCATAAATGATAAGGAAAACTCTTAAGCGACCCCATAAACATGAAAAAGTGTGAAGTTTATGAGAGCATTGAGACAATGACCTATGAATGCAATCAGTAACATGAAAGCCTTTTTGCAACATGAAATAAAATTTTTTAAATACGTAGATCAAAAATAAGTAAATTAATTTTTTTAATGGCAAGAAAATGCATTTTTTTAAATCTACAAAACAAAATCAAATATATGTATATATAAATTGGATGGCTACCCTTCAAAATGGTAACCATAGATGCCTAACCACCATAGGGAAGTTTTAATGTTTCACTATATATATATATATATATATATATATATATATATATATATATATATATATATATATATATATATATATATATATATATATATATATATATATATATATATATATATACACTGGTGGCCATTAAAATTACAACACCAAGAGGGAGAGCAAATAACAAAACTTTACTTATTCTACGTACGCAGCATAGTAGGAAGAAAACATGATTAAATTTGTAGGCAATTTGGGAATATACAGGGTTCGAAATTAGTACACAAAGCTGCCGCCTCTGGCACCTAAAACGGCTTTAATCCGGTTAAGCATCGAATCGAACTGGGCTTGGGTGACAGATACGGGCAAGTTATTCCGTGCTTCTTTAAGTCTATGCCACATTTCATCAATCGTAGTGGCTGGAGAGCGGTGGCGGCGCAGTCTCTCAGCAACCCATGACCTGATCCTGGATTGCTGAGAGATGTGTTTTCAACGGGTGAGACATCTGAAGACCGTGTTGGTCAGGGTAACAATCGAACACTCTCTGTGTCGAGGTAGGTCAAGACACGACGCGCAACATGCGGTCTTGCGTTACCTAAAATGACGTCTCTGAGGTCTCGAAGATAGGGCACAGCCACTGGCCTTAAGATCTGAGAAATGTAACGCTGCCTGTTCAGATTACCGACGAGATGAACAAGAGGTGTTCGTGTCGTGTACCCAATGGCTGCCCATTCCATCACACCAGGTGCAGGGCCCGTATGACGATATCGAATGCAAGCAGGCCATATGCCTTCTCCTCGGTGCCCCCAGACACGGATACGTCCATCACCATACTGCACGCAGAACCGAAACTCGTCTGAAACATGACGTGGTGCCACTCCTGTATTCAGTTATGTCGGGCGCACCACTGTCGCCGAGCGTCTCTATGCTTCAATAACAAGGGAAGCCGCAATGATGGTCACCGTGCAAACTGCCCATGCTGCTCTAGACGTCATCACACGGTCCGTGCGGATACTTGTCGTGCTGCAAACAAACATATTTCCTGTTTCAAGGTCGGTAATGTGACTGTACGATCCTGCAAGGCCGACCTGACAACATGTCTGCCTTCTCGGGCATTAGTGGCGGGGAGTCACTGAGATCCTCCATGGCATTAAATATAACCCTCCTGAACCAATTGATTACATATTCGCATGAAAGTCGTTGGATTCCGACAAATGCGAGTAGTAATATCGTGGAACGATAAACCACACTCTGGATAGTACACGATCCTGCCGCTATCGAATTCCGATACGTGCTAGTAGCCATTTCTCTTTCTTATACGAGGCATAATACGATCTTATCATAAACAACCAACATTGAAATCCGATTTTCGAATGAGAAATCCGCTGCTTAACTTTCCTTTTATACAGAGTTTGAGATGCCGTTTCTCCCTCCTGCGATGTTCAATTGGGCTTAAATGCTAATCATTTGCATATCCCAGCATCTTCTTCCTTTCATGCGAATTTCACGGTTGTATCATCCTTCCTTCGGGGTGTTTCTTCAATTTTAATGGCCAGCAGTGCATGTGTGTGTATGTATATGTATATATATATATATATATATATATATATATGTATGTGCGTATATGTATGTATGTATGTATGTATGAGTGTCTGTGTATAACAATTAATATTCTGCCTCTTTAAAGAGTCTTTTGAGCCAAACTTTTCCTATTTCTTGCTCCTGAGTCACGGTTGTCGAATTTTAGCTCGGTTTTATGGCTTCACCCAACTATCTAAACGTGTGCTGTACTGACAGAAGTTCAGAATACGAACACATTCATGATATCCTATGCAACACCATATATACAGAGTTGGCGTGAGTGGCTTAAATAAGACAGCATACTTGGCTTATGAGCTGTAATTGGCCATTTCTCTCACGTCGTTTCTGTCATTCAACCACCAAACAGTACGGAAAAAATGACGGAGAAAAATTTCTCGTTAAATAAATAAATAATGAAGTGTCATTTACACGTCGAAATGGTTTAGAATATAAATTATTAATTTCTTATTCCTCTATTTAGTTCTCTGTCAGTTTAGACATTCTGATTTACTCTGTTAAGTTTATTGTTCTTTTTTCATTTATATGGTTTGACAAATATATACGGTAATTATTTAATTAACATATGTTTAACAACGCTAAAGATGAAATAATCCCTGTGTTCTTTGACAGTTACCAGAACTTGATTTCTCCGGCAGTTGCGTCTTTCTTTAAAATGTTTTATTGATCCATCAGAGGGCCTTCCGAGGGTTTTATTTCACTACAATCTTGATTCACCTGTTAATGATAAAAACCATATTACCACTCATCTTAGGCACATGGCATTGGAGGTCATCAATGGTATTCCTAACAATGCTATAAAGATCTTTATTGATGGCAGTAGTATTGATGACCGTGCCGGCATTGGTGTAAACGTTCAGAGTTCTCACTGCGAAATTGCGCTTAGACAACGTAATCCGGACTCTTGCTCTGTCTTCAGATGTGAATTGATCTCAATTAACTAGGGGCTTGCAGTCATGCTATGAGAGATATTTCGATGTTCTGTGGATTTTGTCCGACAGCAGTAGCTCGCTACAACATCGTAGCAATTGTACCTCTGTGGATGATTGTACCAGTATTTCTATCTTAAACAGGCTGAAAATGATTTCTCAGTCTCATTCGATTCACCTCCAGTGGATTCCTCCCCATTAGGGTATTCATGGAAATGAGGTTGCGGACAAATTGGATAAAGAGGGCTGCGAGGATACGTCAATCTCTAGCACTTTATTTACTTACCTTTAACTATATTCTTTCAGAAAGGCCCTAAATAGCAACTTTTGGCTGACTCCCCCTCCCCAACCATCACTGGTATAAGAGGAGTCGTCCTGGTACTTCCCTTTTCCTTAATTACGATAGAAGCTCCTGAATGCTCTCTCTAGGCTTGCTAGTGGACACCTCATAAGCCTATCTTTTGACGGGGGAAAGAAGGTCTTTTCCATCTGCATTAAGTGCCATGTTGGGCAGGCCTCCACATTTTAGAGTGCATTTTAGGGCACATTTTAGAGCACATTTTAGAGTGCCTGGGCCTTACCAGAGTAGATCTCCTTACTAACCCCTTCCTGTCATTAATTTTGCCTGATACAACAAACTCATGGATCTGATCGGAATTTATTTCGGATGCCAGAGGATTAGAAACAACACCAACTCAATACTTTGAAACTATATTTCACGGTTGGCCAAGATAAGTAACGCTGAGAGCTAAATGGGAATGGCTAAATACTCAGAAGAGTCAAAAACAGAAATAGGTTATATTTGATATAAAAGAAATTTGAAGCGTTGTTTTTTTATATTTTTATTATATATACGAGTATAATTCTCTAATTATTAGAATAACCTATATTTCTAAATTCTTAAATATTTAAATAGCTTAAATAATTATTTTCTTTGAATTGTTTGATAAATTATTCAAACCTGACATATATGGAGTTACTGCAGCTCGTAGCAATTCAGTTAAACGTTGAATTATCAACACCGAGCGTTGTTTAATTTTTTTCAGCATAAATGTAGAATACAAAGATTCACAGCTATAAGATAGGCCAAAATTGGAGCTCATTCAACATGCTGCTTATCGAAATGTTGGGTATTTTGATTCTGTCACAAGTTTCGAAAAATCCAGCGAAAAATAGTTCTTAAATTCCCTATTTCGCTTAATTGATAAAAACGTCTATGTGTAGATGAGATATGTCAGATTAGATCGGTTATCTGTAGTTCAACCCTGAAAAAACACATACATAGTGCTTTCTGCAGTCATTGCTATAATAGAATAAAGAGTTATTTGGAATAAATCTTTTTATAATTTAGTTAAAAAAGTATTTTTCCCGTTTTACCCTGAAAAAAATCCTTTGTAGGGTTTTCTACACCCTTTGATATCAGAGAACAGAGAGTTAATTGGCATACGTCTTTGTATAATTGAGTTGCAAATACGCCCGATTGCCAAGTCATATATTTATTCCAATGACTTCCCGTGTATAAAAACCAATTGGGATTTACAATCTGTGCCTTTCAGGTGGTTGAGCTAATTTGTTTACTGCAGCTCTGTGAATTTAGCAGGTTGACTGTGGATTAGTTTAGCAGTGTATTACCTTATTGTTTGCTAATTTAATAGTATAAGGATTATTTCATGACTTCCCGTGTATAAAAACCAAGTGGGATTTACTATCTGTACCTTTCAGGTGGTTGAGCTGATTTATTTACTGCAGCTAGGTGAATTTTGCAGGTTGACTGTGGATTAGTTTAGCAGTGTATTACCTTAGATTTTACTAATTTAATAGTATAAGGATTATTTCCTTTATGTGTTTAGAATAAGCGGTATGTTATCGGTAAATTAATAAATTTTTAATTAATTTTATGGAATTCAAGAATTTGTTAACAAAGTTGATGACATTGATTTTTCACTTATGCATCTATTATACTTTAACATTGTTAATAAACTGTGAATAAGTTATTAGGTGATCAATAGTTTTAAGATGCATTACATGTGTAGACCAAAAGCTTTTTGTTCTCATGCTTTTAACTTCAGAAGGGATTTTTCCCAGTTCGTTTTATTTTCTTCATATGTTGTCATGTTTAAATTACAAAAAATTAACTGCTAGTAAAATTACGATAAGTGATTTTTATATAGTAAGTAGAATCTGTGTAATGGAAATAATCAAGGACTTTGCGATAAAATAAAATGTAAAAATTTAAAAATAAAACTATAGAAGGAGTTTTATTTTAGATTTGAACCTACTAATTTCTATCATAATGAACTAGTAAATTTATAGAAAAATCTATTCTTAAAATTTTGAACCCCACGATAAATATATTGAAAAAATAAAAAGAAGAAAAAATTTAAGATTCTCTTTTTTATAAAATATTAAAAAGTTAAGTTTTTATAAGCAAAATAAATTTGCTCTTCTGAAATTTAATCTGTTTAACGTTATAATTTACTATATGCAGGCAAAAGAAAGGATATATATATTTTTTTTCAAAGTGGATAGATTCACCTTAAAAATAACCAATCCTTTGACTTCTACCAAGGTTAATCATCCCATCTAACCAGTCATTTCGATTTTAGACTATCTTAATGGTATGACTCGTAGAGAAGTGGTCCGTTGGGTATCAAGTCAGTGAAGAGTTAAAAAAAAAAAGATGCAACTAAAAATAAACGATGCTCATTTCGACACATAAAAATCCAATATTTTTACACAAAACTCTGTAAGAAGCAGAGATTTGCTTGTTTTTCAGCATATTTATGAAAATATACATTTTCTTCTTGGATTTCTCTTGTACGATGTTGTAATTGTTCTCGTGTAATTCTTCACCCTCCTCGCAAAATAAATATTTTGTCTTCCCCAAAGAATGTTATTTAAATGTGTTGCTTTCCGTTAACAATAAAAAATTTCAGAAGCAAATAAAAATAAAATTTCCTATTTGAATTTTAGAATTTTTAAAAGCATTTACATAACTTGTTCGACACTATATCACGAAATTTAACCCCATCCCTTTACTGACAAATGGTGTACAATAATACCACGAAATGACATACATCTAAATTAAAATATTTCTACAGTAATGATTTTCATAGTTTTATAGTTCGGGTTTTCTGCTCATGAGTGTTTAACAATACTTTTACTATGGAAAGTGGTCAATAATCGTCAGATACAGGGTCCCCACCTATATCCGTTACACCCCCCTTAACTTCTAAACGGTGACAGCTTAGACAATAAAGTTGGTGTCTAGGTATAGTAAAAAGGTTATGAGCTACTCGATGAGACAGTTTACAGCGCCATCTATCGGCAAATTTAGGAATTAGCGTTTTTATCTCTAAGACGGTATGAGATAGGGAAAAAAGTCAATCACAAAGTTGTTTATCATCATCGAAGTAAGAAAAGACACCTTGCACACATTAATACTTAAAAAAGAATGTAGAAAATGAACATTTGTTTGGTCACGATTTCGAAAATTGTCATGCCATAAAGAGTGGAAGAAAGAAGCTGAGACACTTCCCTATCTTCAGGATCATTTATTTATGTGCTGAAAATGCTCTCCATTAGTCACTATACGCATTTGCACTCTGGAATGGATTCTCTGGTCTTTTCGAGCTTCGCTAGCGTTTCACGACGCCATAATGTTGAAAATCACGACCAAAAAATGTTCATTTTTTTTACATCTGTTTTGAGTATTAATGTGCGCAAGGGGTCTATTCTTACAAAATCGATGATCCTAAACAACTTTGTAACTGACTTTTTTCCCATATCTCGTACCGTTTTTGATATAAAAACGCTAGTTTCAAAAATTGCCGATAGATGGCGTTGTAAGTTGTCTTATCGAGTAGAGCATAGCCTTTTTACTATTCCTAGACATCAACTTTACGGCCTAAGCGGTCACCGTTTAGAAGTTAAGGGGATGTAACGGATATAGGTGGGAATCCTGTATAAAGTATATAAAAATATATTTCTACCTCCCAGAAGACGTTTAAATAGCAGTTAATGAACTTATAACAATTCTAATGTGTGTATTCGGAATAAAAACAAACTGAATTTTTAATCATTGTAGGAATACATAAAAAAACTGAAAAGCTGGTTTCCTTCCCCTTTCCATTTTGCGCACATCCCGTTGAAAAATACACTTTGAAAAAGTTACTTTTACCAGTTCCTCAGCAGTCAAGCACTTTTTTCTTTATCTGGCAAAGCGGTGTCGCTATTGATATTCACGAAACAGGATTCGAAAAGAATGCGGGGGTTCCTTTAGAAATATTGGACCATTGTCAGAAAAATTTTCGAATCAGCTGCACCACGAGTTAGTTCATCAGAAAAAGGGAAAAAAAGGTGGAGTTTCGGAAGATTGCTCTTTTTCCACTTGCTTGAAAGAGTGATGAAAAAGGAGTTTCAGATTTGACAAAAAAACTGCTGATGTGACAGCGTTAATACTTAATCCTTTTCTTACGATATTCAGTTATAAGAACACTTTCATTATAAAACACTAAGTGTTTAGCAGTTTTTCTGGGCGCGTAGTAAAATTCGGAAACGAAAAGACCGGATATTAAATCTATGATTGCTTCAATAGCTAGGAATCTGCTATTGTAACAATCATAGATTACTACATTCTTTAGAACTCAGCAGTAAACTAGATTGCGGCCAGTATAGTTCGGAGTTTTCCAAGTATTAATGATTCCTTAAAGTGGCGCATCTGATAACGCAGGTCTTTAATTACTTTGTTAAGCTAAGAGAATTTTTCCCTCGGTACTTTTCTAATCATAGATTAGTAAAATTTTAATTCTTTTTTCAGTTTAGGATGGTACAGGTTTAAATAAAGAGAACGTATTTTATAAAATTTTTATTTTGATAAAACACTAAGTGTTTATATAAAAATAAAAATTTACTAATAATTATAAATTTAAATATTTTACTAATAATTATAAAACACAAAGTATTTAGCCGTTTTTCTGAATGCGTAGTTTAATTCGGAAACAAAAAGACCTGATATTAAATCTATGATTGCTTCAATTGCCGGGATCTGCTATTGAGACAATCTGCTCAATAGCAGTCTCAATAGCTGACTCTCCTATTGAGCAGATTGCTGTGCCAAATAGGGTACTACATTCTTTAGAGCACAGGAGTAAATTAGAATACGGCCAGTAAAGTTCGTACTTTTCCAAGTATCAATGATTCCTTAAGGTTGAGTACTTCATAACGCAGATATTCAATTACTATGTTTAGTTAAGAGAATGTTTCCCTGAGTACTTTTCCAATTATAGATTAGTAAATTTTTGTTTTTGAGTTATTTTTTTCTTTACATGATGGTACATATTTAAATAAAAAGGTACATATCTTTACTTATATAAAAGCCTAGAGTAGAAAAATGTAGGTAACCATTCCGGGATGGACCAAGTCGGGAACTTCTTAACATTGCGATGCCATTTTCTGAAAATTTTCTTGAAAAATAATACCACAAAAGTTACATATTTTGAAAGCCCTTTAAAAATATGAAAATTTCAAGTGAACACCCTAGCTCAAAACCGTTTAGTTTTTGAAATATCTTCAAATTAAAATATCCATTGGAAAGAATCATTTATTCGATTGGGTTATTCACATAAATTTCAAATTCATTCTACTCCATGGTTTTTCATATTCCCTTTAAATAACTACATTTTAAATGATTAATTTTAATGTTAATTAAATTGTGTTTCACTTTGCTAATTATGAAAATAATCATTTATTCAATTGAGTCATTCACTTGCTTTTCGAATTCATTCTACTCCATGGTTTTTCATATTCCCTTTAAATAACTACATTTTTAATATTTAATTTTAATGTTAATTAAATTGTGTTTCACTTTGCTAATTATTATGTAATTATTATAAATTAATACCTGCTGTGTGTTGAGTCATTTACTTTTGAAACTATTTAGTTTTGTTTTATTTTATTGTTGTTGACTGCTGTTTAAGTATCGTTTTCATCAATGCCTGCTGTGTGGTGAGTCATTCACTTTTGAAACAGTTTTGGTTTAGTTTTGATTTAGTTTTGTTTTGTTTTGTTGTTTACTGCTGATTAAGTACATTTTGTGTTATTTAATTTGCTAGCTTTTTGTATTTTTATTTATCTAATATTGATGCAGAATTTTACACTTAAAGGAAAATTATATTTTTCTGGAACATATATAGCATTTTGTACCAGTATTCATCGTAGTATATGCTTAAAATCTTTCTTCATTACATTCAAAAATCGAATCTTCATGTATTTTTTTGTTTGCTCGTATGAACTCTTATGAGAAGGAAACGCTGATCAACATTCCGTCATTTTTGACGGGGGTTATATACAGGGCCCGACTTTGACCCAATGGGGCCCTGGGCAAAGCAGACTTTGGGGGCCCCCTCCAAGGACAGATCCAGAGGGAGGCCATGGGCCCTCCCCCTCCAGGAGTAGATTTCCACATGAACATGTGGGACACTCACCAAGGCCCCCCCCGCCATAAATTCGGACCGGAAATTCAAAAAATTTTCGACCAAAAAAGTCAAACATTTGAAAAATAATAATAATAATAATAATAATAATGTGTTAATTTACTTTTAATGTTAATAAATAAATTCAGGAAATTTTCTTTTGAAATGAATATAGTGGGTGCACTGTGCCCCACCCAGGATTTTTTTCTGTATCCGCCACTGCCCACCTTTACTGAATTAACCTAAAACCACATTTTCAAAAATATGTACAACTTAATACTAAATTAGGGGGCCCCATAAATTTGGGGGCCCTGGGCAAGGGCCCCACTTGCCCATGCGGAAATCTGGGCCTGGTTATATACTAGTTTAAATATAAACGTCTACCTTCAACAGCAGAAAACCTAAATAATAAATATATATTTTCTGATATGTGATCAGAAATATAGTAAGACTAAATTTTTCATAGCTTAACATTAGTACTGTAGATTTACAAAGTGAATGACGGACAGCCGTCATTCTTAAGTTAAGACTTAATAGAAACCTGTATAGGACGTTTTCTAGTGGTTTATTTCTAAACGCTTTCTATACGGTATGACTGATCAATTGCTTTCTTTGTGCGTTGCAAACTGAAAGTTAAACTTGCGAAGAACAGAAATCACAGGGTTTCGGTTTCTTCTCATAACCAGAATGGTCATCTAGGAGTGAGTAATGCTTACTCCACACCAACAACGACAAAGACGAAAATCATGTATCTTCATTATTGCGCATGCGTATTACAAACAAATTTTCTCTTCAGCGGTTCGTCTCCGTCTCTGGTATCTGCGGTTTCAAGTTGGAAAAAGTTCAACTTTTGTCTCTTCTGCCATGATCGACAGCCAATCAGAATAGAGAGAGTCTTTTATGCGCATGCGCAAATAAATTGCCTCTTCTCCCCGTCTCCTAGCGGTGTGAAGGCCTTTATGACAGCTACAGAGACAGGTGGCAAAATGTTTCTGTCTTTCGTTGCTGTCGCCGTTGGTGTGGAGTAAGCATAAGATGGATTCTAAGACCAGAGGCGACAATTTCGATTCCTGCTCTGGATATGCAATGATCATAGTGGCGCTCGGCCACTTGAGAAAACAATTGAGGATTTTTAATTAACATAAAGTAATTATTTATGAAGTAAAAAAAAATAAACGTCGTAAAAACTAAATATGTGCAACCAATACGCTGCATCGTCGGAGAAAAACAAACAAAAAACAACATTTTATACCACATCTACAGCAAATAATGTAGAGAAAAATGTGAGGTAGGGAATTCCTAATATGAGATTTCATCTGGTGGTTAGTTGTCCAGACGCTGTTTCCCAACTCCCTAAGTTTGGATACATTTTCTACTCCTCATAGATTTTATCCTCCTCATAGACGTAATATTCTTATAATTTCCCCATTTAGATCAACTGTGTAACCATCCAAATATCATATCACTAAAATCAAAACATTACAATGTTTCATTACGATGTACACAATTCTTTATTACGAATCAAAATGAAAAGCATTGATAAGACCATTTTCCTGATAAGAATATTTCTCCAATCAGGTACTGGAACCTACCACCTGCTATCGACCAGGCAAGAGCCTTAAATTCTTACATAATAGGATCTCACTTATCCAAGCCTCGTACAAATTCTCGTTATAGTCACGTAGACTATTCTTTTTTTCAAATTCCAATCATCAGATTATCTCATTTGAACAGTCAAATGAGCTGAATGAGAAATTTACTGATAGTACGTTTCTGAACTTTGCATGCTCCATTTACGATAGAAATCGTCCTTATAAAGAGTTCCTCTCCATTATAATCCCTCTGTGACAGTTATCGACTTCCCAACAAAGCCGCCTGACTTCGTACAAAGAATTGTACGAAGTCAGACGTAATGCTGTTCTCTTTGTGCGAAGACTATAGTGTACTGAATAAAAATCGATAAGTATAGAGTCGTCTAGATTATACTGGTACTACCACTTTTCTATTGTTTTATTTAAATTGACTCTGGTCAGTTTCAGAAATTTTAGAATATATAAGTACTGATCACACCAAAAGATAAACGGTAAATTAATGGTGTGTTGTTATACATATAATGCTACAGATAACCCGCGGTGATTATTGATAAGTTTCATGTAATATTTTCTGACAAGGTTTAAAGAAGTAACTCACCGTAAGAAAGAAGTTCAATGGATCGCTATTTTCCATACTGATATCAAGTAAATGATTATTTTGAAGTAGCAAACAAAATCAATATTGAATTGAAAATGTTGCCATTATTGCAAGTGAAAATGATAATTTAAATAAACAAGTATTCAATAAAAGTTACAACTACAATAAATGTTAACGCCTGAAAAGTGAGAGTTTTCCTACTTTACGTTTGTCTAGCTATTAATCTTTCCCTATTCAGTAAAAAGCAGTGGCACGTCACGTTGAAGAAAAAGATACATTAAAATGACTTGCTAATTACACTGAAAATTATTAATGGCATGTCAAACCTAGTTGTATCATTCAAACAAGAAGAGCAGATCCTACTTCCTAAACAATTTGAAATATTGTTTACAAAAATTTTAAAAATTCACATTTTAAAGCATGTGTAGTTTGATATATCTGCTCAACCAGTAGTTCGAAATTGGATTTTTTTTATTATTCTCATATGTACGAAAGGAATTTAAATAGTTTGTTTACAGGAGAAAAAAAGAGTTATAATCAAAATGAAGCCTCTTCCTAACGTCACCAAGAGGAAAAAAAATCTTTAAATATTTTTTCTTTCAAGGGCACCATTTTCAGCCTTTTTACTCTGAGTAAATTCTGCAGTTAATTTATGGCGGAGCATTGTTCCTATTTTGATAATTTACCTTGAATTTGAGATATACCCTCATCATGGTGGCAGATCAAAATACTATTCTTCATCTATTTATCTACAAATGATTTTTGTAGAGAAGTTCAAATGTACAGCAGGGGACGCATACGCAGTACAGCATAAAAATGTTACATCTGGCAATATAATTATCATAGAAACATGCGGTATATGGTATTTTATTCAAAAAGGTCTATAGTAGATTTAACGCCAAATACATAAATATGCGATTTTCTTTCACAATTCTGTTTCCTAATTCCTCTTATGACTCTTTTAGTTGACGCCAAAAAACCATTAAGGATTTTATAAAATGCAAATTTGTCCTTCAAAAAATTACTAATCTTTCGGTACTATTTCAGAAGTATGTCTGTATATTATCAGCAAAGATGTGACAGCATCTATTCCGTATGTAATATTTTTGTTTGGTTTGAGGCATTTGGAAACTATCCATGACATTTCAGCAGATTGGAAGATTATCAGCTTTCAGTATAAACAATCTGGGCTTAAATACAGAAACTACAGACAGTCGTTACATTGAGACTCGACCGTTAGAAAACAGCATAAGGAATCGTTAGGATATAAACGAAAAACTCTCGCAGGCCAAAGAAAAATTAAATCTCGCAGGAAAAATATATAAATAAACTAGCTGAATACCCGTGCTTCGCTACGGAGTACATTCAAATGAAATACAATGGTCAATGTATGCAATTAATACTATATATATATATATATATATATATATATATATATATATATATATATATATATATATATATATATATCTTTATAAAAAAATCGTAACGGATGTTATTATAGACAAAATAGTGTATAAGAAAATATTCAAATTAAATCTAATAGAACATACTGAAGAATATAGTACAGTTAATATAATACATTTTGAGGAACATTTTTTTTAATTGTATTTTAATATTTTTTTTGGATAATATCCAATTGTCTGCCGCATTAGCAAGAAAAAAATATATTATTTTTGTCTATTTCGTTGTTATGCATGTGATGCAAAGTCAGTTTAGTGTATCACAAAAAGGAAAAGAAACCAAGTGGTCAGCATTTAATAAAGTAAATTCAAAAAATTAATCTTTAAAAACTCACCAAAAATCAGAAAATGGAGGTAAAGATTCGAAAAATATTTCATTTTAAAGGCATTTGTACCATGTTTTTATTAATTCGCTTTCTTGTTTGTTTCTGTGATTGTGTGTTTGTCCAGTACAAATCTTGCAATCAATTTTTAACTAACTTCCCGAGTAGCTAGACATTTGAAACTTTTAGGATAGCTCAGAACATGATGACAATGCATTTTTTTGATACTTTTAGCCATATTTAAGTAGGATTGAATTCATTTTCAGTTAATTTTGTTTTGTAGAATGGTGCAGCCATCTATCGAACGGGACGGGAATGAAAAGTTAAACGCAATTCATTACCCATTTGATGCCTCTTTATTATGCATTTGATACCTCTTTATTACGCATTTGATCATTTTCTTTCAAGTTGATGGGATAATTCATCAAAAATTTTTTTTAAATGTATTTATTAATACATAGAATTTTCAAGTTTATATGATTCAACAGAAAATTTAAAAACATGGTCTATAAAAAGTTGTTTTATCTTGTAATTATTATGATATTTCTTGTGATATAAATTTTATAACCCTCAAGTTATTATTTTAAATGCAAACTTTAAAGAATGTTACAAACAGAGCTTAAAAATTTAATTTAAAAATATCAAAGAAGAATTTTCAAAAATCTTTTTTAGTGCACCCCTGCACTATAAGAAGAATCGCCATGCCAAATTTCAGCCCTTTAAATCCAGCGGTTTGGTCTGTGCGTTATCTGTCAGTCAGTGAGTCAGTTACAGAACTGTTTTATATATATAGACTAGCTGAAAACCCGCACTTCGCTACAGAGTACATTCAAATCAAACACAAAGGTCAATGTATGCGATTAATGCCAAATATATATATATATATATATATATATATATATATATATATATATATATATATATATAATAAATATAACTATCAATATACGCAATTAATGTAAAAAAAAAATATATATATATATTTATAAAAAAATCGTAAGGAATATTTTTGTAGACAAAATAATGTAGAAGAAAATATTCAAATTAAATCTAATAGAACATACTAAAGAATATAGTACACTTTGTGGAACATATCTTTTACTGTATTTTAATACTTTTTTGGAAATTGTCCAATCGTCTGCCAAAAATAGTTTTTGTCTATTACGTTGTTATTCACGTAACGATAAATTAATTTAAAGTACCAGAAAAAGAAATCACGTGTTCAGCATTTAAGAAATTAAATTCTCAAAATTAATATTTAAAAAGTGACCAAAAATCAGAAAATGGAGGTAAAGATTCAAAAACGATTTCATTTTAGAGGAAGTTTTATGATCTTTCTCGTGATTTAAATTTTATGACCCCGAAATTATTATTTTAAATGCAAACTTAAAAAAAGTTACTAAAACAGCTTAAAAATTTAATTTTAAAAAAATCGAAGAAGAATTTTTTAGAAATATTTCTTAGTGTAACTCTACACTATAAGAAGAACCGCCATGCAAAATTTCAGCCCTTTAGGTCCAGCCGTTTGGTCTGTGCGCTGTATGTCAGTCAGTCAATCAGTCAGCCTGTCAGTCAGTCAGTCAGTTACGGAACTGTTTTATATATATAGATATGAGCTGTGCATAGACCAATAACCTGTGTCATGTACCTAAAATAAAAGTAAAAGCGAAATTCGAAATGGGACTTTATAAAATGAGATAGGGATAGTTGGGATGGTGTAAAACATAACTTGGGGTCAGGAGATCTGGTCCTGGCAAACAGCCATTCCACACTGTCTTCACAATTGCTGATATCCTTAATTTGTCTTAAATTTGATTAAATGGAAAAATATTCGTGAAAAACTTCATTGTAATGGCAATGTTGATTGTCCCAATCCAATATTGACTAAATTTCTCCTATTGTATGATCGATATTTCAATATGGATGCTGATATATTTGAAGTCGTTTCGATGCTCATAAAATCATATATGACTCCTAGTGTAAATATATAGACTGTTTCTGCCTTTCGACGAATGTATTTTTAAAAATAAGCTTAGGACTTTAGTACGCATGAAATGCTTTTGATTACGGGTTCTCCGACAGATTTATGTATGAAATTTTTATGTGTAGGAGAAAGCTTAGAGTTTGAAATAGGGTTTTGAATTGCATTTTATCACTCTTCCAATATTTATTGTACACTTATTGATGAAGGAGAATAGTAAAAATACCAGGCAGGGGAAAAATTCTCTATCCGATCAAATCTGAGAAAGCTGGAAATTATCGAGATTGCAGAGATCATATCCAGAAAGAATGCGGCCTTTTGTTTTCCATTTCTTAGAAATAGAATACGGAATATTGGTATTCGAGAATATCAAAAGGATTATTTGATACGCTATAACATGTGTCTCTGGGGTTTTCAGTCTAAAGAATACAAAGCAATATTTCTGTATTTCTTTGAAGTGGTTTCCTTTGTAATCTTATTGTTATTTGTTTAATTGCATTCATTTAAGGCTGCTGTGTACTAACCCCACTGGGTTAGCTCAGCTCAATGTTAACCTACTGAGAACATTTGTTCAAGGATTGACGACTTTGATTTAAAGATTTCTTTTAAAATTGTACTTCGTAATAGAGAAAGAAATTTTACAACTTGTGGCATTTTTCGTTTTAAAAAATTTTAACTAATATTTTAAAATTTAAAGTATTGGCGGAAAAAAATCTAGTATAGTGTGTTTTAAACACTCATAAATTCCTTTCGTGAATGAAATTTATAAAGTGAATCCTGTTGCAAGGTGCAGAAAAGTTCAGGCTGTCTGAAAAAACCATTTTTATTGGATTATCAGCATTTATGTAGCTGTAAAAAGTAGACAAATTTCTCCATAGGTTAACATTGAGCGAATCTAATAGGGTTAGTCCACAGCAGCCTAAAATCTATATACCGCAACTGCAAACTGTTCCTTTTCCGTAATGTTTTGAGTAATCTCTCCTCACTTCCAACCGTAGTTCCAATTTTTATAGGGATTTAGACTGCTAAGTTGTTAATGTTTGTGCTCCATTTTATTTCTACGCTCAAAGAATTATATGTGAATTTCAAATTTTTACAAGTGTCATATATGCGTATAAACTAGCATATAGTCAAAATTTACTGGTATCCAATATACTGATGTAAAAATTAAAGAATGTTTGAAAAAGGACAAATTCTGACATTTTGGGGTTGTTAACTAGGTAGAAAGGAGATTCGTTGTCTTTGGTATTAGTGTTCAAACCCGGTCGCAGCAGAAGATCATCACCGTGGTTAGGGAAAAACACAATACTGGTTCGTTAAGGTATATATATATTAATGCATAATAGTGTTAAATATATTCATGGTTTATAAAAATTTCGGATATTTGGGAAAAAATGATTAATGGGAAAACATGCACTTCGGAAAACAAGAGTTCCTCACATCGAATGTACAGTTGGTGAGGGGTTGTCATGAAAAAAGACTCTTATTGAGGAAACCCTTGAAGTTCAGTTGGTAGAAATTTATTCTACCAACTGAACTTCCGTCTCCAACTTCAGTCTCCAACTGAAGTCTCCAAAATTTGGAGACACGCCTCGCCCTTTGAAGGCTGTTGATACATTAGCACTAAGAAAATTATGCACTGATAATCAAGCTAATAAATCGGAGGGGGCTTTAGCTTGTTTGGGTCGTAGTGCCTGAAGATGAAGGGTCTATGAACACATACAATATATATAATATAGTTAATGCAAATAAGTAACAAAGGTTTCTTTATTTTTCTTTATTCTTTCTAACATTAAACAGAGGGCAACGTAAATACAAAAATAGGGAAATATTTGACCTTCTTTTTTGAAAATATTATGGGATTTTTTTTGGGGGGAAATGTTTTGTTTTCACTAAAAATCCCATAATGATGTTTAGAGCTTATGACCTTGTGGAACCGTATTACTAGCTGTCCAGGGCATGTGGCATGTGTCCACGGGCTGAATACGATCTCTATAGACAATTCAATAGGGTAAAAAAATCATTGTGACTTGGATACAACTTCTATAAACAATTCAATAAGGTTAAAAAATCAGTGTATTCAGTAAAAGTAAATATACAGAAATTAAATATTTACCTTGGCTGAAGGAGTATTTGACCTTAAAAATAAAGGAAGATATTGGAAATAACATCTTTTGACCGTTCCAGATTAGTTGATATAAAATAATGCTTGGTCGACATTTAGAGATGCCAGTTTAATCGGCGAAAATGGCAGGCGGCCATTACACGTTTAGTTGGTAGAGTCTAGGAGACCCGGATATGATTTTTTTTCCTGTCAGACAACATTGGTCTGACCACCACCAATGGTCTCCTGTCGCACACCATTAAACTATATATCCAAAAGCTATAAATCTTTCAAATTTGCAGTCATTTTCCTTGTCCTTGATATCTTAAAGACCAATGCGAGATTTCATCCACTTTCAGTCATCATTTTTTACTTATCTGAAAGTACCGAGAATTTTAAATATTTCTAAAGTCCTAAAAAATTTATTCTTTTGAAGCAGAGTTTCTTCGCATCCGCGGTTTCTTGTCTGTTTCCGGGAATGAATGCATGAGGAGGAAGGAATCAAAGGAGGTGAGGGTCTACTGTCCATTGAACTTTTCGGGGAGCAAAAGTTTGCAGATCAATTCTGAAGTACCTGACTTCAGTCGTTGAAATATCAGAGGGAGTTAGAAAATTAAAACCCTCCATGCATTAAACTGATACACAGCCCTGCATCATTTAATAAACCAATACCATTAGCTCGAAAATTGATCACAACATTTAAATGTTAGAGGAAATAAAATTTTGAAAATTTCTGAAGATTATCAGTGAAGGTTAAACTGACTTCTCATAAATCTGGGATAAAAAAATGGCTTTTTATAGTTGATTAAAAATCAAAATATTGAGTAGGAAATTTGAAAAATTTGAAAACAATGGCATTTAAAACTTTTAATACGACAGTTATATCTGTTTTTAAAATTGAAAAAAAATTTGGGATAAAACCAACTTTTTTTCAAACAATAAAGTTTCTTTGAAGTAATAGCGAAAAGAACTTTTCAACTTTTACTCTTTTCTCATTTCAAGACTTCTTACCAGGCAAAATTCTCTTAGCTTGTAACTCCGCAGGCATCGTTATCGACTTTTAGCACATTCTTCGAGCTTCAGACGTATGGAATGCTTGGTAAAACTGACAGAAGAATGGAACGATTTTGTAGATCGATTGAACGCCAGATAAGAGTTAGGTGAGAGATGCATGTGTTTTTTTTCATGTAGAAAAGGCCATTTCTCACCCACAGTGGCTGATTTAAAAGTTTAAAGTTCTGTACAAGACAAATGTGGGATTAGCAAGAATGCGGTAAAGGAAGAAATGGTGCAGTGTTGATGCCAATAAGTAAACTTAGGACAAAAATAATAATTTGCATCTTTTATTAAGAAATGTTATATTAGTATCATATTTTTCTTATTTTAATTATAAAACAGTACTATATAAAATTTGCGTAAGAAGGTTGAAGAGTCTGTTTTCAAAGCAAGTGTTTTAATAAATGCTTCGAATTTATAATGCAAAATTTTTAAATAAGTCAATGCGTTCCTGTTTCCCCACGTTTAATACACATGAGTGTTCTTATCATCACCTTCTCATTATCTTCCACATCATTATTATTATTATAGTTACTATTAATAGTTGTAAGTAATAGTAGCAGTAATATGAGTAGCAGAGGGAGTAGTTGTAGAGTTAGTAGCAGTAGTAATGTAATAGTAGTTATAGTTGTGACAGTAATAGGAATTATTGTAATAGTAGATATAGTAGTAGTAGTTGCAGTTGTTGTAGTTGAAGCAGTAGCAGTAAAAGTAGTCGTGGTAGTAGAAGCAATATTAACGGTAGTAGTAGAGGTAGTAGTAACAGTGGTAGTTGTAACAGTAGTTTTAGTTGAAGTAGTAGTAAAAGTAGTAGTAGCAGTTGTTGCAGTTGTAGTAGTTGAAGTAGTAGTAGTAACAATAGTCGTGGTAGTAGAAGTAATATTAACAATAGTAGTAGAAGTAGTAGTTACAATAGTAGTTGTGACAATAATATGAATTATTGTAGTAATAGTAGATATAGCAGTAATTATTGTAGTAATAGTAGACATAACAGTAGTAGTTGCAGTTGTTGTAGTTAAAGCTGTAGTAGTAATAGTAGTCGTGATAGTAGAAATAATATTAACGGTAGTAATAGAGGTAGTAGTAACAGTAGTTTTAGTAGAAGTAGTTGTAAAATAGTAACAGCAGTTGTTGCAGTTGTAGTAGTTCAAGCAGTAGTAGTAACAATATTCGTGGCAGTAGAAGTAATATTAATAATAGTAGCAGAAGTAGTAGTAACAGTGGTAGTTGTAACATTAGTTTAAGTAGAAATAGTAGTAACAGTAGTAGTAGTAGTAGAGTAATTGTAACAGCACTGATAGTAATATTTTTTAAGAGTGAATTTGCAAAAGATAGCAAATCTTTATTTCTGCTTTAAGTTGCCTGACTATAATAGAATTCCTGCATATCTATAGTATTCGTGTGTTCTAAAAGTAGACATAGAAGTAGTAGTTGCAGTTATAGTTGTTGAAGCAGTAGTAACAGTAGTAGCGACAGGGGTAGTTGTAACAGTAGTTTTATTAGAAGTAGTAGTAAAAACAGAAGTAGCAGTAACAGTTGTAGTCGTAGAATAATTGTAACATAAGTAGTAGTAATATTTTTTAAGCATGAAGATGCAAGAGATAACAAATCTTTATCTCCGCTTTAATTTTCCTGACTATAATAGCATTCTTGTATAGTATATTTACTTCTTACAATCAGTTTCCTGTAAAGTGATTCTATAATGATCCCAACTGATATATATTTGCATTTATATATTCTTCTCTTAAGTATAATGACATTGATTTCTAATTATGTTGGTGTTGTTGCCAATGCCCCCTGGTTGGAGGTTCTATTCACCAGGTCCTAATAGGCTATTGGGCAGAAAGGGGCGGCTCCTGTTTTGAATTAGCACCACAAGGTTCGGAACCCGACTTGGCTAAATGACCTGTCCCTTAATTTTGAATCGAGTCAAGTGACGAGACCGGACCACTTGACCCCGCACCTCCAGAGGTAAATTTGAGAACTTGGAGGTCGTTGCAGACATGACATATTCTACGTGCCCCGGCCACCATTAGCGAATACGGCAGTGGATTTACAGCGACGAGCATCGAACCAGGGACGTTCAGATCACTGGATCAATGCTCTTGCCAACTAGGCTACCGCGTCCACATTTCTGATTATAACATATATTAGTCATTAACCCTTTGAGGGGCGCCGTTTACACAGTGCAAACATCTGAATCCAGCCTTCTTTTCACTTGCATTCAATGTACTCCAGTTAAATGAGCAGAAAAATTGTTAGTATTGCCATGTCTTATCAGTTAAAAGAAGTAAAAACATTTTGCAACCTTTAATTGGAAATTTTTTCAAGATTCTTTAGGTTAAAAAAGACGAGAAAAAAACCTGTACCGTGCAAATAGTCGATCAAGGTTGTTGCCCCTGAAAGTGTTGAACAAAAATATTAAAAAATATTAAATTTTCTTTAAAGTATTAAAATATTAAAGAATACATATACCTTTAAAACTTCATTGATCTTCTCGTTTAGGCAATACGACTAAAAACTATTTCTTTATCTCTCTAACTTTCTTTAAATTTTGCTTCTATTTCCTTTGGAATAACTTACTATTCATTAAGTATTACGAGTTAGGGACGAAAGTACTTCGATTAAAGGTCATTATCTTTTTCTAAAAAAAAATGAGTTTTTCAATATTGTTTTACTAAATATCAAGCTTTTTAAGGTCTTCAGAAGTATTTTACTTATGTTTGTACAGGTAATTATCCACTCTAGTGATCTGTAGATTCATTAGTTTTATTTCACTTGATAAAAAAAATGATAGCTACTATCCAAATTTATTGATTTTTATATTTACCATACCTTTAAGAACTACGGAATCTCGTAGATTATCAATTGCATTTAACAAAGACAATTCTAGAGGGTTTTATAATACTATATTTGTTATGTTTGCTTAATATTGATATATTAATATATATTTTTTAATTACCAGGGCTTATGAAAGCATCAGTTTCTTACATTTTTTTTTCAGTTTTTCTTTTTAAATTTTTTAATGGAAAGTCATTTTAAGGAATTGTTTTTCATACTTTAAAGTTGTATGTCAGCGCACACTGTAAATGTAAAGACAGCATTTAATAAGTTCCAAAAAAATTTATTTTCCAAAGGTGTTTGTATATTTGAATAACTATTGATGGAAGCAACATTTAATTCAGTTCTTATACTGCTTACGTGAATACGTTCATCACCAAAACGCGTTAAAAAATGAAAACAAAATCCCACTAACAATAGACCAATGTTCACGCAATTTTCACCTGAATCCGAGAAGTGACCTCACAACAATTTTATTTTTTTATTAAAACATCATCCAAATCTTGTCCTTTGAACAAAATGGTAATATCCCGTATGAAACAACCAGTTGACCAACTCTAAGACCCCTTGTAAAAAATATATATATATCGAACAGAAATAACTCAAAATGTCCTTCATTGAAAGATTTATGGAGAAATTTTTGATGAAGTGGTTTCACAGAGCGAAACAAACAATTTCGATGAACTAACGGTCAGTTTGCGTTTTCTGAAGTTAATAATAATAATTTTATATGGACCCGCTAAACACATTATTAACACACATTTCATTCATGTAAGGACATAATATTTCATTCATGTGAAAGACATATTTCGATTTTTCTTCCCAAAAGCAACTTCCTAGAAAAAAACTATTTTCATGGATCGTCATAATGAGAAAGAGAAAAATCATGCACTTTATTTAACATGATTGCTTTAGTTCGAAACACTTCATTCATAATTCTGCATTCGACAGAAATCATATTATATTTATCTCATATCAGTTTTCGATACCAGATTAAAACTTGGAAATCCCGCTTAACTTGACCGACACGTGAGTATCCCACATCTGCATAATTTATGCACGATATTTATTGAGGAACGCGGCCGTTCCGAGGTATTCAATATGGGGGTGCGTATCCATATACAATTTTCAGTTAAAGTGATACCTGCAGTAAAAAACTTCAATGAACTGCAAGTTAATCGTCTTTTGTCAGATTATCCCCAAGAATCGCAAAAAAGAAGATACAAATTATCCGAACATGGTTAATATACAAAGGAATGTAACGGAATTTTTTCCAAAAGAAATATGAAAAGAAATATATATCAGTATGATGTTTATCCAGTATTTAAAATTACAGTGATTAATAGTATATTTATGTTTTTCAAAACATCTGAATTATTCCCTGTTGAACGGTGCACATGGAAATTTCGGACTTAGTTTAAAAAGAATTATTAGGCGTAAAGTGTAGTTGTATAGAAATCCAGAATTAAAAATACAAAACCAGGACCCACGGTAGCCTAGTGGTAGCGCGTAGACTTTCAGCGACGAAGATTGGGAGGATCGAATCCCGATAACCACCATTAAAAACCTCCGTGTCTAGGCCAGATATGGGCACTTTAAATCGGTAAACTGGGAAGTCCCACTATGAAGTCAGAGAGGGTGGGAGAGGGTAGGATACCCACATATGTCGCTCTTTGGTGTTCTCGGTCAAAATTGAGGTGGCACCTGGCTAAATCGGACTCCGACCCTTGTGGCGCCATTATAAACAGGAACCGCACCCCTAAGCCCGCTAGCCTGTATGGATATGGTCTGGAATACTTCCGGCTGGGGGGGGGGCATTAGAAACAACAACAATAAACATAAAACTTGAATATCTTTTCAATGCCGCAGATACCCAAACTGAGGATATTCATTCGAACTTGCACACCGTAATTTTAGTCGTCTCTTTTATTAAAGGTGCACTCAGGAGGGGAACCAGGGTTATTCCTAGCTAAGCGAACAAAGCATACACATCTATACCTTGGGGGAATTTTGAACCCAGACCCATAGTACAAAACATAAAAATTTAATGAATGAACTTAGGGTGCTTCATTAAGAACTAACAGTAAAATCACAAAAAATAAAGAAATACATGTGCAAAAAAAATGTTAATTTCTTTCAAGATATTTTCCCTAAGATAATAATGTAACGGTTCCAATGTCCAGTCCACTTTTCAAAGCGTGTAGAAAAGGCGTTTTGGGGAAGCTGCTACGGTGAACCTGTACATCTGAAATAACGTCAGCATCTGTATTGAATTTTTTCCCACGGAGCTTCTTCTTCAAAGTTGGAAACAAACAGAAATTGCATGGAGTTAGGTCAGGACTGTAAGGCGGGTGTGGGACGGTTTTAATGAAATGAATGGTAAGACGAATATTAAAACTTAGCTTAGAACTCCTAGGATCAGTAGATTTGTCCTGAGATAAAAAGATACTAAATCCGATTACGGAACTATCAATCGTATTTTAAATGAAAGTACTTAAAGGAATGATTTTTGGTGGCTAACACGTTAATGATTCCAACTGCTAGTCATCCCTCTCTTCTCGGTATCTGTTCCGGAGAACGTGGGTCTTATCAAAAAACCTCATAGCCGAGAAAGATGATGCTATTGTTGTTAGATATATGTGTGTTTTCCTTAAAGAAAGAGGAACTGTCACATGCCACACCAGATGGCACCACTTATTCAGAATTCATGGAATTTCCTTGTTGTTCGATGTTCGCGGGTTGTATTGTGTCGTGCTTAAGATATTAATGTAAAAGATGAATATTAAAACTTAAAACTTAATATTATTTAGCCTCAGCTCTTTATTATTTAAAATATAATTCTCTACAACTCCATTGCTCTGCTGTGACGATAGCGCTGACGTGCTACATAGAATAAGGTAAGCGTACTTTTACCTTACTTTGATTCGCGAGTGATTTATCCAACAATGAGGAATTTACACATGTGGGGAAAATGCTCATTTCTATTTTTTATTAACAGATTGGTTATTAAATTGTTCGAAAACATCAATTAAAACGTACATATAGATCTAAATAATAAAAATTTTAAATTTAAAATAAGCGAAAAGTGTTGAAAAATCATGTGACCTCAAAACGCTAAGTGATTGGTTCTGACGTCACTATGCCCCATACTTCAATGTTTACATTTTTCTAGCGCGAGATTCTACGTTTCCTCCTCTTAAACTAACATTTTAAAATCATACTTTTTTTCTAATTTGGTTTAATTTTTCTAATTTTAGTTTGTGGCTATTGTTTATTTCCTTTTTTTTTAATTATATTCTATCGTCGTCTTTATTATTAGTTTTATTTCTGTTTTATTTACCATGGCGATATTACCCGGTTTTGCAAAAGAACAATCTGACAACCTGCCTAAAATGGATTCATTTGCAGTGTTTTCCTTTTTGGGAAATAATCCAAGTTTTATGGGAGCAGACATACGAGGATTTAAAGCTCAGGTATGTATATATATGTTTGCAATTATTATTCTAGTTATGTAATGTAGATTGTAGAACGCTGAGGTGCGTTGTACTTTACACAAACTTTAAAGTTAGACATTGTTTATGCATATTATTAAATTAATCTCGTACTCTAAAAGTTTAATAAACAGCTTCTATTGTGATTCATTCATAGTACATGTTTAATTTTGTAGAATTTATTAGCACTGCAACATTACAAGTAGTGTCTGTTATAAGATATTTAGTAATTTTAATTGTCTATTAAAAAGTTGACAGAAATTAAAAACACTACCAAATTTACGAATGTGTTCAGTGTTCTGCATTCATATCATAGAAATATGTGTATTTTAAATGGTAAAGGAATTATAATAAATCTAAACTATGCATGATAATTACACTTTATGTAACGGATGTTACATAAAATGGAACATCATTTGTACTATAGCGTCATAAGATAAAAAAATCTGTGAATCTGTTATGTAAATTTGTTCAAAAATTTAAAAAATAACATCACAAGACATGCCTGTAATTTATCAGAACCTTGACATAAAAATTCAGTCTTTTTTTTCTGTAATAAAAAATTTTAAAAATATTTGTAACAGACGTTACATATAATACATGATGCTGCAACTGTACCCTTAACTAGGCTATTTATATTCAAAACAGTCACAAACATGCATTTATTTTACTTTTATAGTTTTTACATTAATATTAAATTTACTCCAATTAAATTCAGTGGCATAATTTCCGTAAGTAATAAGGTATAAAAATGACAATTTTACTTGCTAAAAAACTTACAAATAGATATTTTCCCATTACTTCCCCAACAAAACAAACTTAATGTAAGGAAAAAGAAATAATAGGTTCTAGTTCTAGAGGCCATAAGCTTTCCAATGATATATAACACTTAAGAATTTGTTTAAAATGATTTTCTTTCGTAATGGTTCCATGTTAGGTGGAATTCACCATCTGGAGAATATAACTCATAACAAAACTCGTTGTTTTTACAAATATATTTAAATATTTATTTAAGTGGAAAATGTCAAAACTTGTATTTATTTCATATTTGCTGCAATGATTTGGCAAATCATCTGTATCATATTAAAACCCACAATTATAATTAAATTAAAAAATTATTGAATGAAGATCCACTTACTGAACATTTAACTGTTTCAGTATCAAAGCTATTATCAAGTAACTGTATGTAATATACTTTAAGAGTTGTATATTGCATATCTCTGCTGTGAACAAGCATTTTATAGACCGCTATCAAGAATGCTAGTTTTCTGAAGTTATTCAGGTATATTGAAAATAATTTAATCTGATAGAGATAATATTGTAATTTAACGATTTTCAATTACGGATGAAAGTTTATTAATTTAATAAACACAGAAAAAAAATTGAAGTCAGAAATAACAGCATTTTATTTGAAACATTTTTCATAAAATCAAAATTTTAAAGCCAATAAACATTTTACAATGATTATTCAAGTGAATAAAATGTGATATTCTCGGAATATAGTTTTCATTTTTGCATTAAATGTTAGTTTAAATTTAACCGACAATATTTTGATTTTTGTTAACTAAATTGTATATTCATATTTCTGAGGGTTTCTATAAATATATTTTTTTACAGGTGGATGTAAATATGCTGTAGCTTTGCTTATGTGGCTTCATAGACGGAGTGAAGAACCAGCAGTGACGTCAGTTTCGAGTTACTTGAAGAAGTCAAAACTTTCTTGTGTAGGCAATTCAATAAAATTCATTAAAGGGAAAGATTTAGTAAAAAATAATTTTGAGCCTTTAATACCACAAGATGGCTCATTTCGAACAAAAGTTGTTGAAAAAAGCAGACTTTTAGAGAGACAGGACACTGTTCTCACTAAATATTATAAAATGAAAGACCGGTTCATTACCGGTATTTACCGTCGTGCTTGTGCAGCAAGGTACTATACAATATTTAAAATTTGCTTTAACACACTTTGACATCTTAAAAATAAAGCAAAAATACTAGATATCAAACTCAAACTACGCAACACAATCCAAATACCGAAGTAAACAAATTCGCTATGGAGCATTGTGACGTCACATGTATCCGCGTAGGAAAAGTAGCGTTTTTGAGATGAAGTAAATAGTGCGCGTTTAAAGAAAAATTATGTTAACTTTTAGAGTTCTAAAACTAAAAAAAAAGAGGCTTTCGATCATATTTTTCTATTTTCTATATCATAAATGCAAAATAAAAAAACGTGCAAATTCCTCATTGTCAGTAGATATTCCTGTAGACTGCTGTATACTAAACCTATTGGATTCACTCACCTCAATGTTAACTTATGGGGAAATTCGACAATAATAACAGCGGCTACCTCAGCTTCGCTTATAAGCGTTGTTGAACCTGAAGACCAGTCGCCGCGTAGCAATACTTGCATACTCAGCCGATGGTTATTCACCTGTTTGGTTAATTAGTATGGACCTCGGCTCCCGACCGACAGTACAGATCTTCCGACCAAATTGGGCAACCCCTAACCTATGGGGAAGATTTGTCTACTATTTATAGCTACTTAAATGCTGATAATCCAATAAAAATGGTATTTTCATATAGCCTTAACTTTTGTGCACCTTGCAAGAGGATTCATTTTATAAGTTTCGTCCATCAAAGGAGTGAAAAAAATGTAAATAGTTAAAGTTAACTAAAAACGACGAATTAGTAAAAATAACCACTTTAATTTTATTTATCAACTAAGTTGGGCCACGGTTCGTGTTTCAAGATTCAAGAGAAAATTTCTTCCGAGCCATCACGCTCAGCCAAAAACAAGAAGTGACAAACCACGACAGACATTCCCAGGGCATTGACCCATACAGCACTATCTGGCGGTGAAAACATATATATTCCCAACAAGGAGTTTATGAGCGTTTAAACTGTACTAAATTTTTTTCTTCCGAATAATTTAAATTTTAAAACGTTATTTGCATTTTAAAAAAACGAAAAACTCCCCAACGTGTAAAATTAATTTTTCGATTGCAATCCTTGGGCACATTTTATCCATAGGTTAACATTGAGGTGAGCGAATCCAATAGGGTTAGTACACAGCAGCGTCCTTAAAGCACGACGTCCAGGCTCGGTTCCCGCTCTTATTTCTTTTAAACTTGGGTAAAAATAATAAAGGGGAGAATATGCGACTGAGCGGTTGTTATTAAAGTTTCAAAAGAATGTCATAATTCTTCAGTTACGGAAATTGTTCTATTTATTTAATATTTTATACTTCCTGAAAATATATCAGATCATTGTTAAAGAAAACCTAAACAGCCTTTCACATTACTCCCAACAGCTTCAGCATTACTCGCATGGAAAACAATTTAACGGAGCTCTACAACTTTGTGGCTAATTACGTTGAGCACTCTGATTGGTTAAAAAGTAATCTATGCGAGTTTTGCTGACGCTCGCGAAAGATATATGTGCATCCACTTATCAATACCTATATAAATACAGATATTTCATTTATTGCTTGGTTATTAATGAACGGTAATTATCCTAAATCCAGCAGCCTTAAGGTGCCGGGAGAAAAACTGTTGTCAATGATTCATCCAAGCTGGAGAACCTTAACAGCAAAAGGCTTAGCAGCCGTGTCTAATGGAGACACGTTTAATCGGTTTGGTTCAGAAGACTTCTCATTTACTCCAAGGCCATAGTGGTGTGGTTGGAGAAACCGCCATTTCCACAGAGCATTAAAACTGTTATGGTAGGTATATCTCCATCTTGATTCATTGCCTAACCCTCTGACGGCCGAGGACCCATTTTACAGCTTACCCCAAGAGACCGTTCCGGCCGAGAACGAGAAACCTCTTTCTCTTCCCCCACAGACCATCCTGACTATTGTGCTGAAATTTGTCTTCGTGGAGTTCGAAGAGTCGGCACTATCAGCATCAGGTCTTAAAGTACGCCAGGATCGGTTCTAGACAATAAAAGAAGATCGAACAGATAAGAGAATGACTCTGCGGTGACGTTGAACTGTTGGTAGAATGACCACCCACCGGGTACTAGGGGGGGAGGCAATCTAGGAGAATTTCGGCCGACCGTCCGGGCTTCTGAATGCTCGGCCGGCTAGGCCGGATCGGTCGTCAGGTATAATGACTACTCTGTCAAACATACTTTTTACTTTTTTTATTTCTGTATTTATTTCTTTACTTAAAACAGAACTAATGTCATTAGGAAACCCCAAATCTTTTATTTTACGGACAGACCGTTTAAAAATAATAATATTAATGATTTTCACAGCTTTATTTTTATCGTAAACTCGGAAAAGAAAAAAAAAATGATATTCTAAAAATACAACTTTATACCGTAAATTCAGTGTGCGTTACAACAGCGGTGCAACTGGAACCCTCTTCCAAAAGGTAATTATTCAAAAAACAACAACATTACACGAATAGAATGTTCCATCTCTTGAATAACTTTTCAATGAATTCCTTTCTTTAAAGCCAAGGGAGGGGGGGGGGATGATAACGTCATTGTACTCGTATTCCTCTTTATTTCAATTATTTATTTAATTATTTATTTTTGTCAGAGTTTCAGTTCGGCTGCTATGTTTAGCTATCATCAGGCCAAACAAGTATAGCATCTTGACCACAAGTTATTTTTTTTTGGCTTTGCTGTTAAATTTTGCGTTCAGATATTGACACCCAAAGAGAGATATATATCATTCGTTTTATGTGTTTTGTTTTCGTAGTTTAAGCCTTTTCCTGATTTTCAAAACTTTTGAACTGAAAAAAAAAATCAAATTTACTATCAGTATTTAGATGTATTTAAGTAAAACAATAATGCAATAAATATACATCCATTTATAAATATGTTAGGTATATTATGTTTCGTCAATAGAAAATTATTCTGTATGTCTAGACTTTATAAATCATTTTATGCATCTCCAGTGCCGGATATTACTGCTCTTTTGCTCGTGTCGTTAAATTAGTTTTTCTCGAAAATAACATAATTTCTCCTCAAATGATATGAAAATACAACATTTGAAATACGTGTACAAAAAAGTAAATATTTGAAAAGATGTAGCATAAATGGTTTGAAAGAGAACATTCATCAATAAAATACAATAGTTATTGGGGAGATTTTTCTGTCTGTTATCTCAAAAATGATGGAACATTTAAGATCGTGCGAAAGAAAACTAGGAAATATGTTTGGTGTTTTGTTTTGTTCAGTTTCCTTTTCCAGACATATTTCCTACGTCTTTTGTGCCCGAGTTATTTCTTTTGTACTAAATTCTGGAGACAGGATTTTTACCACGTATATTTACTTGTATCAAACTTGGCTGCTTTTCTTGTTTTCTTTCGTTTTGTAGGATCATTTAGTTAGTGTTTAGTTCCAGAAAAAGTTCTGCAAGTTTTGGGAGAATTCCGTATTTATTCAATTTATAAGAGACACGTTTAACTAGTAACAAAGAAAATGTTATTTCGTTAAATAAAATTATTTATATAGAGTTCTTTTGCCATTTTGAAAGTTAGACGATGTAAATGATATATAGTAGAAATGAAAATTTATGAAAAATGTTTAAAATGTAATAGCTAAGTACAAATCAGTATTCTATATTTTTCAGATATCCGCGTACCTGGTTACTAAGTGGTCAAGGCATCAGCCTGACACCCTAGGGGCAGGAGTTCGGTTCTCGCATAAGACTTAAAACTCTCGCATAAGGCGGTCACACACATCTGCACTGCACAGTATTCAGGGGGAAAACGAGTGATTTATGGGGTGCGGTCTGCAGAGCCGTTCTACAGCGATCCTCTCCTCAGTCGGTTTCTCACATGTCATGAAAGAGATTCGAGGGACCTTGGGGGGGGGGACCGTGACTAATCGACCTCCCAAATGTGTCAACAGGTATTGGGAGGCTGCATACTGTAGAATTGTCTAGATGTGTGTGACTGCAGCATTAGACGTAACCTGGGGAACACGCTAGTCTTCCGCCTGCAAAAAGAGCCCCCACCCCCCTCGCACCATCCATCTAGAAAGGGGAGCTGCAATACGCCGTCCATCCTGCAGTCATTGTTTGTCAATAAAAATTCTTCTGTGTTTGCGAGTTTCTGTGTCTGTCTCCTGTCTTGTCTTCATATGTACACTGTCCTGGGGTCGGAGATAATTGTAAGCTCAAGGGACCTTCGAAACAACCAGATTTCTTCATGCCTCTAAACCGTTCTCTTCGATCAAAACATCAGTTTGATTACAACTGAAATTACTGTCACATTACGGCTGAATTTTTATTATTTTGTTCCGATAGAATTTTTTTTTGGGTATCTTAACATACAAGATAAGCAGCAGTTCTTGGCAAATCATTAACAATCTATAATGTTAGGTAAACCACCAAATTTTTACAATTTTTCAAATGGTTATTTAATAAGAGCAAATCTATAAACTTTAATTAACAAACAGAACGTTTTATTCAGCCCTCAAAATATCAGATATCTAACAGGAAACCTATCAACTAAAAAACATTCATCATCTCCAGATTTTATATTTGTAGATCCCATCATTAAATAAATCTTATCTGAGAAATTCTCTATCCAACTCATTACTTCGTTAGCTGCATGGCCATTGTGTGCTTAAAACTGTCTGAATTAAATTTTGATGAATACAATTTTGATGATCTGGTCTTATTTCAATGTTTTTTCTAATTAGTAGTGGTTTCTGGTTAAACTTCAAGGTTGAGGTTCTTCGATGTTCCACTCGGCCAGATTCTAGATGCCGGATCCCCGTCATTACTTTTCGCAAGTGCCTTGTTCTCTGCTAGCGCAATCTCTTCTAATCATCATGCATATCTTCCTTTTGATCGTCTACATGGGCAACGGTTGAGTGGGATTTAGAATTCGGGGAAATTAGTGATTTAAAATGGAGCAATAAAAGTAGACCCAAAATTAAAAAATAGTGTAACACATCAGAAAGTATAGAAAAAGGGGAAAAGTGAAAGTTCTCACTGATATGTAGTTTTAAGCAATTATTTGTTACTTTTCTACGATTTCTGTAAAGATATTGACCTTGTAAAAGAGACTGAGGCATTTAAATTTGTAATGCATTTCGTTTAGACGCTTTCGTTTGTCGAGAGACATTCATAAGTCCTAGCAAGTTTCTTTCCTTAGGATAAGAGCATGGAATCTTTAGTTATGCTTATAAATAATATATTAAAATATACTGCTATTTCTAGCTTATATTTTGAATCTCGAAGCATGGATTATACATATAAACAATCGTACTCTCTGCTCACATAGATCTAATTTTAAATGGATCGTAAAGTCTACTGAAATCAAAAATAGTCATTGATTTCTGTTAACGAAATGATGGCATATCATTAACTATGCGTCAAGCAAGGATTAAAGATTTGACAATATATATATATATATATATATATATATATATATATATATATATATATATATATATATATATATATATATATATATATATATATATACATATATATATATATATATATATATATATATATACAGGGTGGTGATAAAAAACTTTGCCGATATATGGACCTCTAGCGGCTGTTCTGTTCAACCTATCGAGATGAGATTTCAGATATAGTCATTCAGAGATATGAGCTCGGGATTCTGTGAAAGGCAACAATATGGCGCGCACAGTTACGGTTATTGGTACACAAAATCGAAATTTTCAAATAGCAACGCGCACTTTTTCCTGTCGCAAAATGCTCAGCGCATGCGAAAACCCTAAAAAGCGTTGGAACGGTACGTGTATGACAATAAACGGACGCGTTATGCACGCACAAAAAAATAAACAGCTCTTCGAATGGCTAACAAAAACACGATTATAGAGCTTTGAATCGGTTTTCTACGCTGAATATCTGGCGAAAGGCGTTCTGTGATTGGTTTCTTGCCTCTGCCATATGCAATTTTTTTGTGCGTGCATAACGTGTCCGTTTTTTGTGATACACGTACCGTTCCAACGCTTTTTAGGGTGTTTGCATGCGCTGAGCATTTTGCGATGGGGAAAAGTGGGCGCTGCCATTTGAAAATTTCGAGTCTCTATACCAATAACCGTAACCGTGAGCGTCACTGTGTTACCGTTTTCAGAATCCCGAGCTCATACCTCTGAATAACTATATCTGAAATCTCATCTCGATAGGTTGAACGGAACGGCTGCTAGAGGTCCATATATCCGCAAAGTTTTTTTCACCGCCCTGTATATATATATATATATATATATATATATATATATATATATATATATATATATATATATATATATATATATATATATATATATATAAATATATATGTCTATATACATATATATATATATATATATATATATTATTGTCGTGAGGCAGTCGCCTTTTGTTATACACCGAGAAGTCTTGCTAGATACTTCTCTAAGGGAACAGCATGTAGGTGAGCCAGCATTACTTCCTAAGAGTAGACAACACGGTAATGACCAAGCCTTATTCGGAATTTGAACCCAAGACCACTGAGTAAAAGATCACGACGGTAACCACTGTACCATATGAGTGGTATTGACAAACTATAAGTACATCTATAAAGAGACTTAAAATGGGGATAATCTTGATGATGTAAAACGCAAGTCGTTTTAATAGAATGTAAACTATGATGTCCTTTATGAAATACCCATCTTTTTGTATGGTGTAAACCTTTTGTATGATACAATTTTAAAAATAAAATAAATTAGCATTCACTTTTCCTATAAATTGGAATGTATTTAGTTACACTTTACTTTATATTAAACAACATCTGCAAATCAAAAAGAAGATGCAGAATATTCTTTAATTTAAATCGAAATTTGAAACAGTTTTAGATTAAATTATTTTATCCCGTTTCATTTTTAAAATTGAAAAGCATCTAAGTAACCCAAGATGTATTCCGAGGTAACAAGAGACTATAAAATCTACTCTAAAGGTAAAAAGCCAATTTCCATCTAATATTTTATCTTGTTAAAAATTTTAGAATTATTCTGAACGGGGCTTTCTGCCGAGTGTAGAAATGGCTGAAATATTATTCCACTATAAGTCAGGTTTTATATATCCGAACATTATAAAATTACTAAGCTGTAATTACTCGGATTTAATCTTTGACTTTAAATGTGTTCTTTTGTTTAACATATGCTTAATTTCGCTTTAATGTTTTCAAAAACAAACATGAACGACGCCAAATAACAACTTCAGCTTCTTAGTGATTAATACCGCTCGTTATCTTATCTATATATATAAAACAGTTCCGTAACTGACTCATTCATTCACTGACTGACTGACATACAACGCACAGACCAAACCGCTGGACCTAAAGGGCTGAAATTTTGCATGGCGATTCTTCTAATAGTGTAAGGGTGCACCAAGAAAGATTTTTCAAAAATTCTTCTTAGATTTTTTTAAATTAAATTTTTAAGCTGTTTTTTAAACTTTTTTTACGTTTGCATTTAAAATAATACATTGAGGGTTATAAAGTTTACATCACAAGAAAGATCATAAAAATTCCTTCAAAATGAAATTTTTTTCGAATTTTTACCTCCATTTCCTGATTTTTGGTGAATTTTTAAAGATTAATTTTCAGAATTTAATTTATTAAATGCTGATCACGTGATTTCTTTTTCTGGTACTTTAAATAAATTTATCGTCACGTGCACAACAACTAAATAGACAAAAAATATTTTTTCTTGCTAATGCGGCAGACGATTAGACATTATATTGTCTATAAAAATATCCCTTACGATTTTTTTTATAAATATATATATTTTTTTCTACATCAATTGCATATATTGATCGTCGTATTTATTATAAATATATATATATATATATATATATATTTTTGGCATTAATTGCATACATTGACCGTTGCATTTAATTTGAATGTACTCCGTAGCGAAGTGCGGGTTTTCAGCTAGTTCAGATATAAAATAGAATGTTTCATTGCACTATGAAAAGATAGTTTTAATATAATTTACAGTTATATAGCAAGAGAAGAGCATTATATGGCACATACCGTCAATTATAGCACCTTATTCTTCGTTCTTTACAAAACTTGTTTATCAGTTAACTAGGTACACCCCTTTGGGTAAAAATCAAATTGCTTATTCAAAATTAAAAATAGAGTAGAACAGAGAATATCATTAACTTAAATACCGCATATACAGTTAAAAATTAATTTAACATGGTGAAAAATAAAACCAGCGGTCACAATATTTAATTTGCAAGAAATTAAATTAAATTACTCTTGTTTCATATCTTAAGTTAAAACACACTCATATAATTAAACTTTTTGGTTCTAGTATTAAATAAAAAAAGCACGATATAACTAGCTTAGAAGGAGAAAAATATGTCGGTGAACAATTTTTAAATTTCAACCCATATTTTCAATTCCAGATTTCCATCAATTAATATACATATATATATATATATATATATATATATATATATCACCTTTTTATCAAAATTATATTGACGATACTATAATTCATTACTAACGGTTTTAAATTTTAATTTTTTCCAGGAACCTTATGCCTTTTGAAAAGAGTGTTTTTGTTAAGTTACCGTTGTACGTAATATGGGAACTTTTGACACCAATGGACATTGGAGAGTTCATTTTGTATGACCAGCCATCTATCATTCGGACACATTAACGGCTTTTGCTGTCAATAGTGAACTCTAACCATTAACGCGGGCAAAAGAGTCCGGAGAGAGTAAAACGTGGATTCGGATTTATATGGAATCTTACCCAATAATTCATACAGCTTGTATTAAACTTATAAAAGGCACCAAAGCCAATATTGGTAATCAATTATTGCTGCAAGATCCCGAATTAGAAACTCGTTACCACCTGCATTGGCCGAATGATAGAATAAAAAAACGTGTCATGAAACGATAATGCTCTTCTCTCAAAAGAATATTGGCTGTTAATGAAAGTGAAACTCGATACTTGTCTTCGGATACCTTCTACATGTACATAGTACTGACAATGTGGAAAAAATATTAAGAATTATCAATTTTTGTCAACAATATAACAAGCAGAAATATATATATATATATAAATAAATAATCAAGCACTACAATAATTTTTTTCAAGCAAGTAAACTCATTAAATACGAATATTTGTGTTTCTAAGTACTTTTTGCCTTTTCCTGCAAAATTTTCATATTATAATGCATGTTCTTTTTAAATAACCTTTTATCTTTACATTTTTATATCTTGAATTATAGAATATAATAAATAACATGATCTAATCTACACCTTTTTTCTCTCAAGAGATAAATGTATCTTTCGAAATAAACATATATTTTGTCTTGCCGGAAGATTGGAGTTTTAAGCAATTTATCTTCGTATTTTTAATTTATTTCGAGGTTGTTAAAAAATGTATACTTTATTATCACATTCAGTCAATAGCAGGTTGAAAAAAAAAAGATTCAACAGTAACTTATAACCTTACATTTCTAAAGCTAAAAATGTAATAAATGCCCTGTCCTGTTTTTCAAGTTGAAACGTCAAAAGTAAAACGTGAGATATCTAAACGACTCAGCTTTTTTTTCCCTCCAAAATTATTATGACGCTTTTACTTTAAAGAAATTGAATCATTATTTTTAGTGATGTATGTCCTTTAAAGAAGATATTAATATTGCACTTCAGACTTTTACTTATGAATTGAGAATGTCAAATGTCAAATGAGCATTTTTGGATAAAAAAAGTTTGTTAATATGAATGAGGATCTGATATAAGTGGCTTTATTAAGAAAACTAACAAAATGCATTAAAGGAATGTTTAGTGAGACATCGAAAGAAAAAAAAAAGTAGTTTGTTGAAATTTATGCAAGAAATATTTTCATACCTGAATTATCTTACTTCAGGGGAGCTACTTTTTCAATCGAAGATTATGAAATTCGGATATTTAGAAACACATTACAGGAGAATATATTAAACATTCAGAAGCTATAAGAGAGCGTAGCTTGCTTTTTCCTTTAGAATGGTGTGCTAAAAATGTTACAAAGTGATTTACAATAAAAAAAAGGAAAATACAAACTTAAATGTTTCGATTTAAGGTGTTGATTATGAAACTCTTTTTAAAATGAATTTTTTTAAATTAAAAATAATTCATTTAAAATAAAATTAAAATTGAAATTTACGTGATAAGGGTCGAACAAAGCATCTTATACTCTTTTCTACCTTCCACTGTCAAAGGAATTCCCATAAATGAATAATTAGGAGTAATGTGATCATAATAAAAATTAATAGGTCTCCAAAGATGTCAAACTAACACTAGAAAACTACACTTTCCAATCTGATAGCTCTTATGCGAACTTTTATCATTAAAGCATGTGAAAGAATATATATTTTAATAGAAAAATACATATACAGGGTGTCCATAATTAAAGTCCCACTTTCAAAAGGCTGTAAAAAAAGAACCACTGGTCAGAATAAATTCAAATTTGAACTGAATGTACTGGAAGAAGGGGGAAACGATTTGGCATGATAAAAAAAGGTTCCAAAATGTTACAGTGCCATCTATTGATACATTTTGGAATTTTTTTATTATGCCAAATCGTTTCCCCCTTCTTACAGTATATTCAGTTCAAATTTGAAGTCATTCTGACCAGTGGTTCTTTTTTTGCAGCCTTTAGAAAGTGGGACTTTAATTATGGACACCCTGTATGTGTATATATATATATATATATATATATATATATATATATATATATACACTGCTGGCCACCCAAATTGCAACACCAAGAAAGACAAGAGATATCACAACAAAATTTATTTTGTAGATAACATGTTGACCAAGTATCATTAAATTTATAGACTTCTGTGAAGTGTGGTTCCTGCCAAAATCAGTAGCCAGAGTAGCCGCCATTGTTGGAGATCACCGCTGCCACACGCCTCGGCATTGATTCAAAGAGACTTTGGATGAGTTCTTGGGGTACAGCAGACCATGCAGCGTCCACACGTTGCCAAAGTTGATCTGCTGTGGCAGCTGGGGATGGAATCTGGGTCAATCGTAGACTAACCATGGACCACATGTTTTCTATCGGCGAAAGATCCGGAGAGCGAGGCGGCCAGGGAAGCAATTCAATCTGGCGATTGACGAAGAACCGTTGGACAATGCGTGCCACGTGTGGTCGCGCATTATCCTGTTGAACTATGGCTGTGGGCAAGCCCTGATGGTAAGGAAGGACAACTGGCTCCAACACCTCGGAGATGTAGCGCTGGCTGTTTAAAGTACCGGCAATGCGTATTAGAGGTGTGCGAGAGTGATATCCAATACCGCCCCATACCATAATACCCGGTGCAGGACCAGTGCGGCGGTCCATAACGCAGCTGTTCAGCATCCTCTCTTCACGGTGTCTCCAGACTCGAATGCGACCATCGTGGTGTTGCAGACAGAAGCGTGACTCGTCAGTAAAGACAATTTCATTCCATTCTGCCGTCCACATCCTTCTGTCATCGCACCATTGTTGGCGGAGACGTCTGTGGTTCTGCGTCAAGGGTAGACAAAGCAATGGACGTCTTGCGAACAGACCACTCTGCTGTAAACGGCGTCGAATGGTACGCGCAGACACTGGATGATGCGTTACAGACTGCATGTGCTGTGCTATGGTTCGTGATGTGACTGAGCGATCCGTCACTGCCATGCGCACAATTTGCCTGTCATCACGTGAAGTGGTGCGCTGAGGTGGATGCGATCGAACACGCCGGTCCGTCGTACCCTCCTGCATTCAACGATCACATATCCGCATTACAGTTGTTTGGTTTCGTCCAACACGACTACCGATTTCCCTGAAAGATAATCCACAATCTCTGTAGGCCACTATCCTTCCTCTGTCGAACTCGGATACTTGATCAAAAGATGATCGCTGTTTTCGACGAAGCATAATTGATCGTATTTTTGAAGAAACCACAAGAAAAACACAATTGCCTAACTTGAAATCGTCGAAATCTCCAAGCCTTAAATAGCGCTTTGAAGTGGCGCCACAGGCGCGCGTGATGTGCGTCTGCGCTGAAATTCTAATCATTTGCATATCTCACCTCCGTTAATGCATGTTGTAAATTTAATGTTATTTGCATGTTCCCTTCAGGGTGTTGCATTTACAGTGGCCAGCAGTGTATATAAACAAATATCGTAAAATAATTTACTCTAAAAAATTTAAGGTTTCCTCTTCGCTGATGATATATGATTTTGCTTCTAGCGCCAACCGGCAGGGTGGGCTCTTTGTATTTTGTCATCGTATATTTACTCTCATTAAAAAATATTTTAGAAATTGGTTGTCTTACGAAATAAATGTCTTTTACACTTTTTAGTTCGTTGTAATGACTCAAAAAGTCTGATAACTTTTCCACCTATCCAATTTTCAAGGGAAGATATTGACCAATTTACGCTTACAAAAACTACCATCTCTGTTTCCAGCTCTTTAACTGGTTGGTTGTCATCTTTATTGCTCACTCCTCTCACTGGCTACTTGTGATGTCATTTGTCTGGAATTGTAACAAGTAGAAGTCCAGGTAAGGAAGCAACCTAAAATTTGCAGAAAAGTACAATGAAAAAATAAATTTTAATTTCAGAGAATTTAATTTGACTATCAAGTTCAAGTAATCATATTCGTAGGAAAACTTTAAAGATTCTTCAAGCTCCTATTAAAACTAAAAATTAGACTTGTCATTGACTTTTTTAATTTCGGACCGCTCGCTTCACTGTAAAACGGGCCTATAAGGACGGCTGCTGGTAAACGATTCTAAAGTATTTCTCTTCTGACTTTCTAACACTCTTAAGTGATCTGTTACCTTACATGTTTCTCATTCAAGCAAGTTTCTTTTATTTCCCTGATAGCATGTGACGTCGTTGAAATTGTGAGATAGACGCCTAGGGAAAGAATCAACCCAAAATTTCACTGTTGCGAAGAAAAGCAGGCAAAAAAACAAACAAAGCAATAGTTATGACTTCAGAACGATAATGCTTTAAAATTTTTAAAAGCCAATTTTAATTATTCTCCTATAAATTTTAGAAATGAAACAATTTCTGAGTCTCTTTTAACAGTTTTTGCTACAGAGGATATAGTAACAGAAAAAGCTGTAACGAGTAATATCATAATTCGATATCCTATTTCAAATAACCGCATTCGTGGGCAAAATTTAAAGATTTTTCAAATGCTCGTTAAAACTAAAATCTTGACATTTCTTCGGCAGCTAACTCGGCGATTTCGTCCGGCGGATGATTTATGGGATCGGTAAAGACCGAGTGATTATTCAGACATCTTGTTCTGGCACGATGTAATTTAATGTTAAGCAGACCATCGGCATCAAATGTCAGACCCTTTAAACGCCATTAATTAAGTGGTATCCGCCGTGACAAATATGGTGGTGTTGGCTTAAAATAATTACGTCCTGGTTAGAAAGGTTTTAATTAATTGTTCTCGTATATTCATTAATATTTTTTGAAATATATATACTCTCAAAAGTGTGTATAAAATTGCGTGTGTGTCAGGAATATTGCATGTTCCATGATAAAAATTGCAACTGATGTTGAATGATTAAAGGCACGTGAACTTTCAAACTATAAGCACGAAAAATATCCTTGATAAAATTTTTGGCATTGGGAAACAAAGCATGAAGCGAATTTGAACTCAGGTTTAGCAAAAACAAGCTGAAATACTGTCTGTTTAAACCTTCTAAGAAATTTCGTGATATTTTACTTCATTTTACATCATTACTGCGTTTTGAAATTTTAGCTAAAGAACAAATGCCATCGAATAAAAATCCCCCCCCCCCTGTGTGCAAAATAAAATTTGTAAATTTTCGGTATGAATATCTTTCTTTCCTTTTTGTTAAGGAGTCTCTAATTCCTTACTTTTATGTTAAGGAGTCTCTAATTAAATGAAAAACATGTATGTAGTTTGTTTCATGTTGACAGTGCATATTTCTTCCATCAAACGGTAAACAACTGAGCTCTCTGACTAGAAAGACTGTGTATGATTATAGGAGACGGAAGTTTAAGCACTAGAACCTTCATTCTGCTGTGCATTCGAATTTTGATCTGGCAACAAGTAGCTTTTTTTTCCGAGTTTTTCTAACAGAACCATTCATTTCCGGCAAAAATGAGACTTCAGGGGGAATCAATGAAGGCCAGTTTTAGGCTTGGTTTATTGCTGATAAAAAATTAAGAGTAATTTGAATTTTATTTTTTTCTGTTTTATGAGAGGTTTTCTTTTTCGATACTTTTCGATGAGAGGGTTTTCCATTTTGTGGATGTCGATGCACAGAGTGATTAAAGGGGTAGAGTCCCGAAAAATGCAAAAAATGAATTTTTCAATTTTTGCATTTTTAAAAAGTATGTACTCTTGTGTTTCTGATGAAATTTACATATTTGTTCTAGCTGCACTAGAAGTATTTTTAATGTTTTTTAAAGAATTATTATCATCTGTCAAAACGCCTGGCGTCACAGCCTCACCAAGCAAAACAAAACACTCGCTGCATTCATAGCTGCATTAGCTATTTTTTTAATTTCTCGTGCTGAAACCAAAATAACCATTTTACCAATAGTAGTACTGGATTACATTAAAAACATTTATAGAGATTTAGAAGATCCTGATCTACTTGCTAAATGTTTGCATGGGAAAACACAAAACAGCAATGAGAGTGCAAATAGTATAATCCGGTCACGGATCCCAAAGAATGTTTTTGTGCAGTTAGAAACTTTTAGGGGACTCACTACCCTTAAATCTTTAAAACATTCGATTTTTTGAAAAAAAAAAATATTTGTTAAAGCCTGATCATTTCTGAACAAAATAAAGCAAACCGCATGGAAATATTCCGCTTAGTTCCGGAGATATTGATATTCTAAATATTTAATTACTGATCAAGTTTATGGGAAGAAAAATTTTAAACTCATTTTTCTCAAAATGTAATTTTGCATCATTCCGCAACTGATATCTCAAAAACTATGAAACATAATTCCATGAAATTTTTATCACTGCATAATCGTGTCATTTTATTGCGTCTGAACTAGAATTATTGCAAGCACTGCACATTTTGTTATTTTTTCAGGGGTAAATTAATGCAAAAATTTAATGAAATTTTAAGTATATTTAGAGCAGTTTTAAAAAAATTTTAAAAATATTTTAATGTTGAATGTTTTATGTTCAATTGCATTTTGAATTATTTATTTTAAATATAAAACAGGAATTATACATTTAAGTGTAAAATCAATTTCATAGTTCTGCGCGCGAGCCAGTATACAATAAAAATGCTTAAAAAACAAGGTACATCTAAATAATTAAAAAAAAAAAATTTTTATTATTTTGAGAGTTGAAAATTTATTTATTAAAATAAATATATCAATTTATCATATACATAAAATTTGGAAAAATTGGGAGTAAATTGAAATAGTTACAAAGAGTCAAAAAGTATGAAAATATGCCTTATTTCTTCCACTTAAGGGTCGTGAGTCCCCTTAAAAACAGATGTATTTGAAGCAATTGCATCCTATAATGACAGAAATATTACGAAATGCAAAGTTCTTTCAACGCTAGGTATATCTCCAGGTTTTTATACTTCTCGAGCAATTCAAACAGCTGATCTGACGAGATTATTTAAACGCAATATGATGTTTCACATCAAACCAAGGAAGCCAGAATAAAGAGAAGACAGAAAAAATGTAAATTAAAAGACAGTCTTGCTGATGAACCAGATTATCCAAGCTATTGAGCACATGCACTAAGCACAAGTGAATGTTTCACTAAATGTTGATTTTCTCAAAACAGTTTTTTTTTGCCAGTTAAGGAACATTTTTTCAAAAACTATTACTGTGATTATTTTCAAACTTTGCATATTTAATAAATGCATAATATTACATATTTTAACGAAGGGATTTTTAGAAAAATTCATTTTGAGTTATTTAGTAACATAAAACTTGATGTAATTTTGGTGTTTCTGAAAAAAATACATATAGTCGAAGTTATATATTTTTAAAAAATCTCCAAGGTATTTAAATTATAAAAGCTCAGGAAAAAGTATTTAATATTCGTCAGGCAATACACAGTAAAAAATTAGAAACTTATATTCAATAGAATTTTTTTTAATGTTCCTTAAAAATGTGTAATTTTAACATTACTAACATAGGGAATCTGGATCGCGACCCTACCCCCTTAAAAGAATTATTTCCACCCGAATTCTACGTCAACTGGGCGTCACAACTACGAGATCATAAAGTGGGATTAGAAAGTCGACTGAAATAGCTTTGAAAGTCAATGATTCTGCAGACATTTGAATTTTACGTCTAATTAGCTGAATACCCGTGCTTCGCTACGGAGTACATTTTAGGATTAATTACAATAAAAATCATAACAGCTATTTTTATAAATAAAATAATGTAGAAGAAAATATTCAAATTAAATCTAATAGAACATACTAAAGAATATAGTAAAGTTTGAAGAACATTTTCCCCCGTCAATAATCAAACTTTTGTCAACAATTTTTTACGGAGATCTGCACAAAGTAGAGACGCCAAGAATAGTGGTCGCAGACAATACAATTTTCCACACATACGTATTGAAGTGTCCCAGTTTACCCCCTTAGGGATGGAATTTCAAAACATCCTTTCTTAGCTGCTATCCATGTCATTCATTATATGCACTGTCAAAATTTCAGCCCTTTAGGTGTAGCGGTTTGGTCTGCTTGAGGTCTGTCAGTCAGTCACGGAACTGTTGTATATATAGGTTTAATTTAATATCCATGAAACATACTAATTTGAATTAAATTCTTAAAAAACTTACATCTCAATTAGTCTAGTGGTTAAATTTTATCTCTTACTGTATTTTAATATTTTTGTCACTTTATCTCGTTATTATGCACGTCACACAAAATTAATTTGAAGCATCACAAAAAGAAAAGAAATTTCTTGATCAGTATTTAATAAATTGAATTCTAAAAATCAGTCTTTAAAAATTCACCAAATATCACAAAATAAAGGTAAAGATTCGAAAAAGACTTCATTTTAAAGGAATTTTTGTCATCTTTCTTGTGATATAAATTTTATAACCCCCAGATTATTATTTTAAATGGAAACTTAAAAAATGTTACAAAAACAGCTTAAAAATTTAATTTTAAAAAATCTACAGAAGAATTTTTCAAAAATCTTTCTTAGTGCACTCGTATACAATAAGAAGAATCGCCATGCAAAATTTCAGTCCTTTAGGTCCAGCGGTTTGGTCTGTGCGTTATCTGTCAGTCAGTCAGTTAGTAACTTACGGAACTGTTTTATATATATAGACTAGCTGAAAACCCGCACTTCGCTACGGAGTACATTCAAAGTAAAAACATCGGTCAATGTATGCAATTAATGCCAATATATATATAATAAATACGACGATCAATGTATATAATTGATGTAAAATATATATATATTTATAAAAAAATTGTAAGGGATATTTTTATAGACAAAATAATGTAGAAGAAGATATTCAAATTAAATCCAATATAAAGAATACTAAAGAATATAGTACAGTTTCTAGAACATTTCTTTTACTGTATTTTAATATTTTTTTGGATAATGTCCAATCGTCTGCCGCATTAGGAAGAAAAAAAAAATTATTTTTTGTCTATTTAGTTTTTATGCACGTGACGATAAATTTATTTAAAGTACCAGAAAAGGAAGTCACGTGATCAGCATTTAATAAATTAAATTCTAAAAATGAATCTTTAAAAATTCACCAAAAATCAGGAACTGGAGGTAAAGATTCGAAAAAAATTTCATTTTAAAGGAATTTTTATGATCTTTCTTGTGATATAAATTTTATAACCCTCAAATTATTATTTTAAATGCAAACGTAAAAAAAGTTTAAAAAACAGCTTAAAAATTTAATTTAAAAAAATCTAAGAAGAATTTTTGAAAAATCTTTCTTAGTGCACCCCTACACTATAAGAAGAATCGCCATGCAAAATTTCAGCCCTTTAGGTCCAGCGGTTTGGTCTGTGCGTTGTATGTCAGTCAGTCTTTGAATGAATGAATGAATGAATGAATGAATGAGTCAGTTACGGAACTGTTTTATATATATAGATGAGTAAAACTGATCAACATAGTAGTGTCATCTCTGTGCGTCAGGCCAAAACATTTCAATGAAAAATATAAGTAAAAAAGGGTGTAGTAGATTTTTATAATTGGAATGCAGCACCGTCTAAGGAAAGATGCGTTAAAATAGATGTAAATAAACCCTGTGAAACATTTAATACAACAATGAAGTCATTTTCTTACAATTGTTATGATAAGATTTTTCAAAATCATTTTGGTTGAAGGAAGATATTTATTATTCAGTGTGTTCCGAAAGTAATGGTAGGGTTTTAAATGGTTATAGCTTCGGAACAAAGCATTGTATGGAGATGAAATATACGTCCAATTGAAGAGATAATCTCCATGTTTCTTACCTGTTCAGCAGACTTCGATGTGTTCTCCCTTAGTTATCCTGCAGACGTCAAAACGATATTCAGTCTCTTTCCATAAACTTCAGAGAACATCCGACCTGATAGACGAAAAAGCTTCAGTGATCTTTTCTTTAAAATTGTCCAGATTTCGGACATGAATGGAATACACTTTTGTTTTTACATAACCCCAAAAATAGAAATCCATGGGGGGCAATGTTTGGAGACCGTGGGGGGGGGGGCGCAAACAATCCACCCGCCTCATCTGACCCATCGCCGATGAAATGTTTCGTAAATAAATTCCCGCACGATTGTAGCAAAATGTGGAAGAGCTCCGTCTAACTGGGAAATGGAATTCTCCGGAATTTTCCGGTGCTAGTCCCAGAGTCTGTTGGAGCCTGCTTGGAGTGTTTCTCCTTCATTTAACGTAGGACTCAACGTGTCTACAACATGATTTGTTGCATAGATATAGGCATTTGAAACCCCATCGTTATTTTTGGAACACACTGTACTCAAATATCTAGCATTTAGAAAAAAAAGTATCTAAATCCAAAGGTAGTAGAATGATTACGATGCATTGCCATTTTGAGGCATAAGATATAGTTATAAATGTATAAAAAAACAAAAGAAAATTGGAAAAAAAACTCGGCTGAAGGTTTAAATACTGTTCAAGATGTTAGTGATTACATTCATAATTTTTTCCCTCCATTGTTGAACGTCGCCAAGGCTCGCTATATAGCTTGTTTTATTGGAGATTTCGGGGAACATGAAAAAGGCAGACACGCAAATCTGTCAAAATGATAACAATAGCACCTTCGTGCTAAGAAATAATTCAGATTTTAAGGGAATTTTTTTCATACGATAACTTGCGCAATAAGTTTGTCCTAACATGTTGTATTTTACTGAAAATTTTAGAAAAATGAGAGGACGTAAAAAAAACATGTAATTCAATCGTGGAAAAAATAAATTTTTCAGTAGAGTACAACATTTTTTATATGGACTATGCTTTTCGGCTGTCGTATGTTCAAATATTTTTTTATAATCATATTCCATTATTTCTTTTGTGTTTTCATGATCTTGGCGTTTTGAACGTAACTTTTCTGATTAGTGATATATTGAAATAAAAGGCCTGGGAATTTTTATAAATGAATAAGGTTATGTTTATCTAATAAACACAATAAAAGTTGTATTTATGGTTGTATTAACAATGACTAAATAATTTGAATTTCACTATATATGTGTCTTTAATTCCCTTTTCTGCCACGAGATGGCTCTATGATCTGAATAGAAATGTAGTTTCAAATTTTCATAATTTAACCGATATGTCTCAGGAATGACGCACATAAACATTAAATTAAATTCAGTGCATCAAAATCAAAAGTAATTTTCTTGTAAATCCACAGTATTTTGTTTGTATTGACATTTCATTCAAGAACTGTTTATTCTAACAATTCTATGACTAATTCCTTAAGAAAGAATAAAGTGGCGATGCAGTAGTTTTATTGAACCAGTATTATATATTACTATCGGATAAAAAGAAATAAAAAATTTATTTAAAAAATATTTTAGGCATTTCAAATTTTTAGCGTTTTCACATTTCTTTCAGCAATTATTTATTCCTTTATTTTACGTGTGAAGAAAGATAAATCGTATGCAAGACTTTGAAAATTTTTTTTCACGTGCTTAAGGTTCATTTAAAGCAAAAATTTCATTTGTTTTTGTAAAAAATTTTAAAAAAATACTTCGTATGCTATTTAAAACATGCCTAATCTATTTACGAAAAAAGAAAAAAAAAAACTTTTCTTATCTTGAAGATCCAGTGTACAGCAAAATGTTTTTTTTCTCTTACACTGAACTAATTTAGAGAAAGAAAAGAACATACAATTTTTAAAACCTCTTATTTCCGTCTAGTTTCATAATGCGATTAAATCATAATTAAAATCATCTCAGGAATGAACAAATCCGATTTGATATTATTGAGAAATTTTTTCCCCGAAATTAATTGATTCATAACAGGCAAAAACAAGATAAATTTATTTAAGAACTAACTAAAGAGTATTCTTTAATTAATAAATTAATTGATTAAATAAAAAGACTCTCCAAATTTTTACACACAGTTAGAGAAGAAATATATTTAAATAAACTGAGCAATATTAATTAAAATGGCAGCTCGCAAATAACTAATTAAATTTTCATTACTTTAGTATCATGAAAATAAATTTGCATGTCCTTTATCTGCAAACTACTTGATTTGTTTAATAATATTCGCAGTTTCTGTATCCAATATTTATTGAGTACAATTTAGTATTAAGAATGGTAGAATTACTGCATTCATGAATTTTTCGTTGCCTAACTGTGACATGGAACTCGACTTTGTAATTATTTTCATTAATATACTGTTTTATCTCTAAAAAAATATATTTTCTGATTTCATAATCTCGATACAACATTAATTCGGTTCCATGCACAGTTATAAGTGTATCTATTTTTTTTTTGTAAATCTTAAAATATATATGTGCTCAAAATCATTCCTGTGGTTTTTCGTACCGGTTTTCTAGGAAGAAGGGAATGTGCCGCCCGTAGGCAATTTAAGGTGACCTGTAATAGTACGAATAGTACGCAAGGTCATGTGCACAGACGTGAGAATTACTTGCCACCTTCTCGGTCATTAAGGCGACATAGCTTCTCCATAGCAACGGCCCAGCAACCATCTTTAAACCAATGATAGTTGAAAGGTGTTAATTGTTTGAGAACATTTTCTGACCTCTGCTTTTCCGGGACTGGAAATTTTTTAACGGTTTTTTGGGCAGTTGAAGAAAAGGCCGCGACTGATAAAGACCTCTAGGTTGTCCGCTCTTCAACAACTCGCCATTTTTGTATGCTGATTTTTCTGGTCTGCTTTTGGACCGAATTTAGTTAGACAATGATATATAATTTTCAGTCTCCAATGAGGGTGGTGGTGAGTAATAATTAATTTGTAATATATTTTATCAGGCGAGAGCACAAATAATTAATATATATATAACTAGGATTTATTATGTGTTCGAATAATTTTTTTATGTATGTAGATAATTATTATGATGTTTTCTGTGCAAATTTGTAATTAATGATAAAATTAATTTTAAGTAAGAAGAAGAGAAATTAAAATGTTAACATTACCTATTAAATTTGAGTTTTTTTGTTTTTTTTAGTTATCTTAGACATGTGTCAGAATGTGTTTTCTCAAATTAACAATTTCAAAAAAAAGTGCCACGTAACGATTTTCTATTTTATTACATTTTCTAATTTCACATAACACTAACATTTATATATATATATATATATATATATATATATATATATATATATATATATATACTTATATATAAAGAGAGAGCGATTTTGTACTTGGAGGGTAATCTCCAGAACCACTGCACCTATTTGAAAAATTCTTTCACTGTTTGAAAGGTACATTATTCCAGATGGACATAGGCTATATATTAAGTATATCTGATCAGTAGAAATAAAGTTAGGGGTTTAATACTAACAATTTCCATTGTTACCGCTACTGTCCTCTACCGCTTTTTGTGACGAAGACCCGAAGGTTCCTTAGCGTGGTGCTATCGCGGTAGGCTTCTGTTCTGACGTTAGCGGTTCGAAACTAGCCGTTCTCCGGCAGGCCTTTTTCTTAAAAAAATTAACTTTAATTAATAAGTAAAGTAATATTAATTTGAATATTATTTTAGGTGCTTAAAATAATTAAAAAAAACATTCTTTAGTTAAAATCCGTTTTTCATTTTTGAATTTTTATTTCATCTCTTACTCTAATTTTGAGATACCAATGTGTATCTATACTTCTATAATAATATATAAAGAGAGAGAGCAGATTTTGTATGTGGAGGGTAATGTACAACTTTTGTACATTACAATGTACCTTACAACTTATTCCCTTGTCAACCGCAGTCAAGTAACCATAGCAACACCCTTTAGCTTACGGGGTCTGTTTTTCGAAATCGCTCTTTAGAACGGGAAAATGTTATCTACTTCCTATCCCCATTTTACGTGTGGGACATTCAGCGTGGGGATCAGAGGAAAATTGGTTAATTGCTTTCTTACTATTGAAGAAGAATTTCAATAGTAGTTCATCGGCACCCCGTGCCTCTTTCATCTCTCAAAAGGCTGAAAATGGATGAACCGCGGATGAACCACCCTTCTGATGTCTCTCGCCTGAAAAGAAATAGCCTCTAGCTAGAACGACAAAAGACTATTATTCAGTCCTTTTCTGCAATATTCACCATCCGTTCCCAGAATGTCACACAATTGCCACACAATTTGGGGGCAAAGTCGTTAGGAAAGTCACAATGAAGTGGAATTCAAGACTATATCTCTGCCGATTTCACACCGTATTTTTCGAGAGTATGTGCTTCGGATATATGCTATCCCACCCCGTAAGGAAAAGGTTGTAATATTTTAAAGATTCAAGTAGTGGAGGTATTGATAAAAACAAAAAGGATTCTTGAAACTGGCAACGTTAAAGGGTTTATTGAAGAAAACTACATTTGGAACTACGCTTTTTATTGGATATTTAAGGTAAAAAAAGATTTACAATTTATTGGCTATCAACTGGAAATTTATTGGTATAATATTTTGTTCAACCCGGACAAAGTCGGGACGGGCCGCTAGTATATATATATATATATATATATATATATATATATATACAGGGTGTCCGGGATAAAGGTATCCAAAGGTTGACTTATTTTTACGGAACTACACATTACAATTTTTAAAAAATAATTTAAATAGAAAGAACATCTCACCAAGTTTTAATATCAATCATAGATTTCGATCATAGTATCATAGATTTCGATGTGGTTACCTTTTCTAGCACGACTAACGTCTAAATGGTAATCCAGTTCTTACCAAGTTTTACGCAGCATATCAGGAGTTATTAGACTCTTTTGTTTGGGGATACATTAATTCCGTTGTGTATAAACAAAAAAATGAAACTGTGGAGGAGTTGAAGAAGCGTATCATTCAAGCAACTCGTGATATGCTACGAAACACTTGGAGAGAACTGGATTACCAATTAGACGTTTGTCGTGCTGCAAAAGGTGCCCACATCAAAATCTTTGATACTATGATCGAAATATATGATTAGTATTAAAACTTGGTGAGATGTTCTTTGTATTAAACCCTTTCAGGGGCAAAAACCTCTACGTTTGCACGGTGCAGATATTTTTCCCGATTGTTTTTAAAATAAATAATCTTGAAACATTTTCCTATTAAAGGTTTCAAAATGTTTTTACTTCTTTAAACTGATAACAGATGGCAGTACTAGCCATTTTTTGCTCATTTAACTGGAATACACTGAATGCAGGTGGAAAAAAAGACTAAATTTAGGCGTTTGCACTGTGCAAACGGAGCCCCTCAAAGGGTTAAATAATTTTTTTGAAAATTCTAATGGGTAAAAATAAGCCATAACTTTTGGATACTTTTAGCCCGGATACCCTGTATATTCTTTTCGGGCAAATAAATGGCACTGATAAATGCATTTCATGGTATTTCTGCGAACCTCAAATAAAGAACTAGTATACTTGCTTTATATTTCGAGCTTGAGGTAGCTAGTGGTAGCGCATGCGCTTTCAGTGCTGATGGTGCTCGGATGCAATCGTGACAAGCCATTAAATACCTCCGTGTCTAGACCGGATATGGACACGTTAAATCCGTAGACCGGAAAGGCCCTCTATGAGGTCAGAGAAGGTGGGAGAGGGTATGATCCCTCCAAGATGTCACTCCTGGGAGGTATGCTCGATCAAAATTGAAGTAGCACCTGATCTAATCGGAGTTCCACTCCTGTGGGGCAGTTATAAACCGAAGCCATATCCCTCAGCCGACTAGCCTATATGGACTTGGTCTAGATTTACTACCGGACAGTATAATACATAATGCAAATACACTGAACTCTCAATCATTCAGGAGTGGATAAACCGTTCGTATATCATACAAAAATTAAAATTTTAAAAAAATAAAATACAAATTATATGAAAGAATGGCGACTTTGTTCAATAATAAAGGGATATACCTATCTTTTACTGGGGGAAAAAATAAAACTGGAAATCTATGAAAATTTCATGAATAATTTTAATTAACCCCTTATTTCCTTATATATATATATATATATATATATATACTCCTTAAGAGACACTGTTTAAAACTCTCAAAAAAGTGTCAGATTTTAATCATGTAGAAAAAAATATACAAAAGTAATATAAAAACGATAGTTATATTAAGACCTGTAAGTAATGTAACAGAAAACGCTTACATCAAACGTATTTTAGCTCTGAAAATATGATCCAACTACATGAAACTCCAATTATTCTGGAGTGGATAAACCGTACGTAAACTAGCCCAAAAAGAAAAATTTGAAAGAATAAAATCCAAATTGTCTGAAAGATTGGCGACTTTGTAAAATAATAAAGAGATATAGGCATTTTTACCAGAAAAAAATGGCAAACTTTGAAAGTTTTATGATGAATTTAACTAATCCGTATTTCATTAATATACTACTTTATTAATTATATCAACGATATCTTAAATAAAAAAAATTTTCAGCTAGTCTCTTCTAACGAAACTTCCGTGGATTATTAACGTAGGATTACTTATCGTTGCTTACCTCTTTTTTTTTTACTCATTTTTTCACTTTTCTGTTTAACTGTTTAGTGCTACTGGGTTTGATGCGCTGCCAAAATTATAACTTGCGACACCGGACAATTTTTTTTCTCTCCAAACGACAGTTATTGAGTAACGTAATCCTACATTAAAAGAACCATCTTTTAATCACGTTGAATAACATTAGAAATAAAATTAAAATAATAGATACAGCTAGACACATATATAATCTATAGGAAAGACATCCATTAAATGTAGTTTAGCTCAAAAAATATAACATAACTACACTGAACTCCCAATTATCTACTAGTGGATAAAGCATTCGAAGACTATACCCTAAAAATTTTTGAGAAAATAAAATACAAATTGTCTGAAAAATTGGCGACTTTGGCCAGTAATAAAGGGTTATAGCTATCTTTTACCGGCAAATACTGGAAATCAATGGAAGTTTTATGAATAACTTAATTAATCCTTATCTCTTTATATTTACTCCTAAATTAGCTCTATTTAGGAATCTCAAAAAGAACCAGGTTTTAAAATTTCGGATAAAGAATGAATAAGAAAATAATATAAAAACGTTAGTTATATTATATTAAGAAATGTAAGTAATATAATTAAAAAGTAAATAATTCGACAGAGAAAGATAATTACTAACAGGAAGAATGCAGACAAAATAAACCGAAATCACGCATTTAGGTCTCAACGCACCAGAAATGCAAGGTTATGTAGCAGTAAAAGAACTAAACAATATAACAAGGCAACCGACTGGTCTCTTCATCAGGAGACCTAAAAAAATCAGTTACCTCAAGTTCCAAGGCCAACTGATTTGGCCTTGGGATGTCCTCAGATCCCCTCAGGGCCTTGGGATCTCTTTTGGTTAGACCTGCATCCTATTCAGAAAGTTCCCCGTAGAGGTAACTCATTTTGTTAGGCCTCCTGATGAAGAGACCAGTCGGTTGCCTCGTTATATGGTTTAGTTCTTTTACTGCTACAGAATCTTGCATTTATGATGCGTTGAGCCCTAAGTGCGTGATTTCGGTTTATTTTGTCTGCATTCTTAGAAAGATAATTTCTGTTAGTAATTATCTTTCTCTGTCGAATTATTAACTTTTTAGTTATATTTGTCTGTTTCAGTATGAGGATTTGTTACAATTGCGCAATCTTTTATTGAAAAGTTAAAATTTTCAACGCCAGGGTAGGTTTTCTGTCAATTTGTTCGGCTGCCTATGCCTTCTTTATATGTATTATTTCGTGTTGAATTATTTGCATTGTTTGTGAAACGTAAGTAATGTAAAGAAAACGCAATCATCAACCGCATTTTAGCTCTAAAATTATGACGCAACTACGCTAAACTCCCGATTATTCCAGAGTGGATAAACCATTTGTAAACTACACACAAAAGAAAATTTTGAAAAATGAAGGACAAATTGTCTGAAAGATTGGCGATTTTGTAGAATGAATAATAAATATAGCTATTGTAAGGTTTACATAAGATTCGATTCACAATAATCGAACCTTTAGGTGAATAAATCTAAGGAAGCCGCTTAAGATATGCTGATTGCGGCATGCACGGTTTGTATAAATACCAAGCAGCTAGATTAACGAGAGGATGGAGCTAGGAAGTGCGTTCGACGAAGCGAAAGGAAGTGAATGGAGTTTGCGAGCAGCCACTCGAGGCGTTTTAGCTAGGAGGATGCTAACCTACGCGATTTCGTGTTAGACGAGTAAGTTATTCAGCGTTCTTGTTAGGCCCAACGTTTACGTGGCAGCACTGCCGTTTGACTTTCAAAGTATCTGTGAGTATTGCAAAGTGCATTTTTCTTGAATGAGTAGTTATACACGTGAATATATTGAATTGTATTTCCCTTGCATAAATGCTATAAATATATCGTACTAGTAGTACGTATGCTTTATGCTGAAAAGCAAAATCTATATGTGCAAATATTTAAATAAACATTGTTGGTATGTAAGAACGGTTTTTCAATGAAATTATTTAGAATGCCATTTTAAGATATACACACCCAAAGTTAGGGCAGAAGTAGTAATTCTCTATGCTATCTTTAACAGGAAAAAAAACTAGAAATATATGACAGTTTTTTTGATTAATTTAATAGATCCCATTTTCATTATATGTACTACTTCATTAAGTATATTTACGAATCTTAAATTTATAAACATCCAGCTTTCAATCATGTAGAATAACATTAGGATGAGGAAATGAAATTAAAATAATAATTACTTCCCGACGTGTAAATAATGTATAGAAAACACATCCATCAAACGTAGTTAAGAGCTACATATATAACGTAACTTCACCGAACTCTCAATCATTCTGCGAGGTCATAAACTATTCGTAGACAATATCCAAAAGAAAAATCTGAGAAAATAAAATGCAAAATTTGTCTTTAAGAATGGTAACTTGCTCGAATTATATATATATATATATATATATATATATATATATATATATATATATATATATATATATATATATATATATATATATATATATATATATATATATATATATATATATATATATATATATATATATATATATATATATATATATATATATATATATATATATATATATATATATATATATATATACAGGTGGTTATCAATATAGTTGAAACAATCAATATAATATCAATATAGTAGAATAACAGGAAATTCTTTATTAATATGGTATAGGACCATCCATGGCATTTAATGCCACCTGAATTCCCTTAGTAATTTAATTATGCAAGTCAGGAGTAGTGGTTAACGAAATATTATGCCATTCTTCATGGATAAATCTTCAATGTTCCCGTAGAGATGCTGTTAGTGGATATCGATTCCTGACTCTATTCTTGAAAGCAGACCACAGCAGTTCAATGATATTGAGGTTTAGGGACAGTGCGGGCCTGATAAGATGTTTGACTTAGTCTTTATGTTCCTCAAACCGCGACTTGTTACATCTAGCTGTATGGATCGGAGCATTATCATCATGGAGAACGCCATCTTCTGCAGGAAACAATTTTTGCAGCATAGGAGGGATCTGATTGGCTAAAAGTTGGGCATAGTCATTCCCAATCAATCCCCTTTTCACGGTTACAATAGATCCCTTTTGAAAGCCATGAGTTGACCACCGAAACCCTGAGAAATTTCCCTCCATGTTTGACAGCTGGTATGAAACAAGCATCATGATACGCTTGTGTAGGTGTTCTTCAGACATACGCACGTCCTGTTGTGGGGAACAAAGTGAACAATGATTCGTCTAACCAAATGCCATATTTCGACGTATCACTCAACCAGGATTTGTGCTCGTAGCACAACTGTAGAGGACGTTTTGTATTCACATCTGTTACAAGTGGCTTGGGAATTACTACTCTGCCGTAAATGTTTTGTTTGGGAAGTTTTCTCTTACCTGTGAAAAAAACACTTTATTTGACATATCAACAGCAGTATTTGCATATCTATTCCGACGATAATGTTTAAAATGTTCACCGTTGATATCGCGTCATGCATGCGCGCACCGTGGAATGACGTTAAGCCGTCGTTTAACTGGTATTTAAAAGGCTGCATCTTGTATCTACTGGTATTCTGCGCATGGTGATTATGTATTCCGTTCGTGAATATTGCGACATGTATTTGATCTACGGCCATTGTAATGGATATGCCTTACGAACTGCTAGGGAGTTTGCCCGTCGATATGCTTCAAGCCGTCCTCCCGATGCCAAAGTCATCGACAGACTGAACGACGGACTGCGAAATACTGGAAGCGTCTGCCCGACACACAGTCGTCACAATGTTGAAAGACCGCATATCTGCCTCGATATGCACGGAGGACACTTTGAACATCTGCCTTTATAAATATTTGCAAATACTGCTGTTGATGTGTCAAATAAAGTGTTTTTTTCCTTGCACCGGATGTGACGTCATAATTTGTTTTTCGTATTTTTCTCGAATACTATGGGTCGTACATTTACAGTTCTTTGGGCATTTTTTTATGTATTCCCAACGAGGAATCTGGCTGTGCAGAGTTTGGGTGGTATATATGACTAATCACAGAAATATTGCAGTATTGCATATTTGAGAAAAGAAACTTATTGTTTTCCGAAGTACCCCCCGCTGGATGTAATGCATTATCGGCAACGGTCATACAAGTGTTGGGAACTTCTGGGATAGTCTTCATTCGCTATTGCTTTAAGTTCTCTGGTAACAGCTGCTTGGGTATCTGAAATGTTTGCAAATCTGTGTCCTTTCAGAGCCAATTTCAGTCCTGGAAACAGGAAAAAGTCTGATGCCGAAAGATCAGGGGAGTATGGAAGGTGGGACAACTCGGTAATCTGATGCTGGGTGACTAATCGTTTCACATGCATAGCAGTATGAGGCTGTGCATTATCGTGCAAAAGATACAACTTGCATGATCCCGCAACAGCGAGTTGCGGCAACACACGACGAATGTGAGCCAAGAGGCGCTTGAGAAAATGGCAGTAAAAATCACCATTAACTGTTTGTCCTTCCGGAACGAATTCTTTATGGATTCATCCCTGCGCGTCGAAAGAGGTAATTAGCATTTTCTTAACTTTAGATTTTTCTAAACTTATTTTTTTTCGATTAATTTGAAACAAAATTTCATATTGACTCTCTGCTCTATGACGAAATGCACTAACAATTGCTACATTACAGCTACCGCATGGACAAACACCTACAGACGAATTTTGAAAATGAAGTGCAAAATTTATATAAGACAGGGAAGAACGCAATGCGCATGTGTCAGCGCGTAGGGCTGCTTTTAATTTTCGAAAGGAGGGAGGATTCACCTTACTTATCGGTCTCACCTTATATATATATATATATATATATATATATATATATATATATACTAGAAGGTAACCCGTCATTTTGACGTCATAATACTAATAATGACGTCATAATGGAAAAAGTATATGAAAGTTAAAAAATATCCCGAATTATCTAACAATATTGCATTTAATCCACACCTTGTAAAAGCAAACCCTTTCATTATTTTTTTATTTATTTAGTTTTTCATGCGATTGGAGTAGTAGACTGCCATCCAGTTTTTTACAGCTCACTACGCGATATGAATATTTGAGCTACTTCATTCATTCACATTCAAGTTTGTTTACTTTCAGAATTCATCGCAAAAGTAAACAGATTTTTAAAAACTGTTAAATATACAGCTAAAAGCATCCAATTTTTTTTAGTTCTGAATGTTTTATAGAAAAATTGGCTGAACAAACGTGATTTGATGGAAAAGATATTAGTTTGTAGGTAAGAAAAAATTCTGATCCACATTTGAAATTGAAATTATGCCTAACCGGCCGTTTGTTTACTGAGGGCTTCAATTGAAAGATGAGTACAGCCCGGAAGTGTTATACAGAGACAACGGCCATTATATATATAATATATATATATATTTGTGTGTGTGTGTGTGTGTGTGGCCGGTTTAACTTATCCAGGCGTCCAATAATGGCAATAAAATAATTATGGAGTAAAACTTGATGAAAACATTATTAGTTTATTACAGCCAAACATCAAAAACACTACTGTGGTTACACAATAAATAAATGACTAGAAACAGTAAACAATAAAGTTGAACGATCATCCAATGTTAAAATGCAAGAGCATAGGTGAGACCTATTCCCTGAAGCTCTATACTCCTGTGCGGGAAGCTCCTTTCTATGTGATAGAAATGCACACGTGCCGTGGGCGTGTCTAGTGTTCAAATTTGCATATTGCACTAAAATTTGCATTTCTGCATAAGTATCGCCACACACACACACACAAATATATACATATACATATATATATATACATATATATACACCGGGTGAGCAAAAAGTTCGTAGAAACTTTAAAAATTCATGAAAACCGGAAAAATAACCAAAAATAAAAAAATGTTTGCAGGGTTAGCATCGCTACACGGGAATTTTTTTTAAGACAGGAACAAAAAATAACTCAAAAAGCAGACGGCAGGTGGCGCTGGCGTACAAAGGGGTGTATCATCCCGTGTGTATCTATCTGGTCCATCTAATCTGTTGGAACTGAAAGATGCGATCCGCCGAGAGGTGTCATGTATATATTCGGACACGGACCTACTGCACTCTGCCGTTGCTGGATTTGTGACTCGCTTGCAATGTATTATCCTCTGTGATTGGGGTCATGTGGAACAACTACTACTGTAATAAACGATTTAGAAGCATTCTTTTCGTTATTTGCGTATCTTCTTTTGACTTGTGTACGTCAATGCCATCTGTCGGCTGTTTATTGAGTTATTTTTTTTTCCTGTCTTAAAAAAGTTCCCGTGACCTTTTATTTTCCTATATAGCTTCGGAAAGTTCAATGCCATTCTTTATATCTATATAAATAACGTTTAAAAATATTATCTGCTATTTAATTGATAAGTATTTTGCATGTAATATTTTTGATTAATATGAATAAATTAGTACAGATTACATCCTTTATTACTTTAGACTTTGTTGACCCTTAAAATCTTTTCCTTACGGGGGTGGCATAGCATATATCAGAAGAATACGAGCCCAAGAATGAATGAATATATATATATATATATATATATATATATATATATATATATATATATATATATATATATATATATATATATATATATATATATACATATATATATATATATAAATATATATATATATACATACATATACATATCTTTTATCTGAAGAAAAAGAAATCGATGAAAATTTTGTGATTAATGTAATAAATCTTTATTTCATTATATGTATACTCCTTCATTATCTAAAAGTAGCTCCTTTAAAACTCCTGGAAAGTTAATTTTTTATGATAGACAATCCCAAATTTTAGTTTATCACTATTTTCAGCTTTCTGAGTAAACCCATGCAGTAATTTGATTGGATAATCAGGAATTTAATGCAAAAGTAAAAAACAAACAAAAACTATGAAATCAAACTCAGTGCGAGATATTAAGTATGCACCAAAGTGTTTTGTGATTCAAATCAATATTTTTTCTTAGACCGTCAAGTGTCGCCAAGGCTTTTTGCTTTAGAAATTTTGGCAAATTTGAAAAAGACAGTCACGCAAATCTGTCAAAATGATGACAATAGCACCTTATTTCTAATAACCCACCACAGATCTTTTATGGTTACACCCATATGTATATATATAGACGTATTTTGAGGAAATATATGTGTCAAACTCTGAAAGTTATTCAATAATATCTGCGACACTATCTACATGAAACATGTACAGTACACTCTTGCGATTAACTTTGATTACAACTTGAGACTATTACGTATATGATAAAAGAAATAGAAAAAAGAATGCTACTTTATAGAATAACTATGAACGAAAATTTATTACGTTTCTCTTTTAAAACTAAGGAGTACCGAAACGCAGTTAAATATCTTTCTTTTTACAAAAAGGGCGAAAAAAAAGTGCTAATTGCACAAAATTTCTATTCAACTTAATGCGTGAAAAACTGAAAAACGCTGAATGTCACATCCATTTACAAGGATAAAATAGGACGTAACACATAATTACGTCCATGAAAGGTTTCTTTACACTTAAGAAATAATTTAAAAGTAAAAATGTCTATGAAACCCTTTCGAAATTTTTAACACAAAAGTTTGTTTCTTCATTTATCCCCCTTCTTTTAAAATAAGTACTAAATAAGACTTTTAAAAAGATTATTGAAAAACTAACTTTATTTTTTTCTTTTTTATAAAGCAAAGATCTTTTTTTTCCTGAAAACGTGTCATTAAATGTATTAAGGAGAAGGAAGGAAAAAAAACAGTTTCGAAGTACGCTATTCCTCTCTCTCTCTTTAGTACTCTAAAATCCATTACGTTTTCATATTCTACCATTTCATGTCCCTATTTTCTCTTTCCTTATTTTTTTTTTATTATTTCTGATCATTAATCTCGTTCCCAGAAACGGCTGTTTCTCCTTCTATTCGGCTTTGATTAAATAAGGGAATATTTCAAACCATTTCAGGAATCCTTAGTTTCCAGCAACGTGATTTAATTTACGAAATCCTTATAATAGTTCGACACATGAAACGTTATTCGTCAAAAACAAATAAACTTCAAACAAAACTCGCAGTTTCTTAGGTCCTTGCCAGTAAATAAAGTTTCTTTTTAAAGAACTGAGAAGTAACGCTTATAAAACCGTTTCTTTTTTCTCTAGTTTTATCTGAAAAGTCTGTAGATTTTTGTAATTAAATACTTGTTTTTCTTCCAGTATGCCACCTACGTCCTGACTTATTCCGCCACTTAAGTTTTGCAATTCCACTCCTATTTCTCATATAATAACAGGTGGAGCTTCGTTGCTTTTTTCTCGTTGAACGGATTTTTTTATTTTTCCACTCGGAAGGGGAATCTAAAATACTACGTTGTACTTTAGCATATGGCTTCATTAAATTTTCTTGAAACTTCGATACATTTTACATCACACACACACACACACACACACACACACGTGTATATGCCGGCATTCATATAAATTTCTATTTTTCAGTGTGACGTAATGTCATTTGCATGCTTGGTTTTCATTTTATTTTTTGATTACGTTACAAGTACTGAAGTGGCAACTTCGATAGATATTGCTGAGTTTTTAGATATACGATATACTCGGTGATAAGAGGTTGGAATAGTGCTATGGTGTTCATGTGAATTTGTTAAATTTAAATTAAAAAATGTTTGTTTAAAGTTATGAATGTTTTAATTTAAAAAGAGCCTTGTGAAGCCGAGTCAACACCCTCACTGCATGTGGAACCCAAAAAGGATATCGCCCATTAACTTAGGCGGGTGATTTTACATATCGACTGCTCCATGCTCGGAGATTGAAAGTAAACCTATATATATATATATATATATATATATATATATATATATATATATATATATATATATATATATATATATATATATGACGGGCGTAATATTACACCCGCTGTAATGGAAGATGTTGCAGTCATATATAATCATTTAGTTGAATTGCAGCGTAGTGGAAGGCAGTTCAAGAATCAAACACGCACAATAATTCTTTTTGATATATTTATTATTTCTTCCAACTTCACGTAAACCACCTCTCCAAGATGGCGCACATCGTAGAGGCCGCCTATTCAAACGCGGAGCAGTCCTAACGTGTGACTGCTGTCATTGAAAAATCGTCTCGGTCTGCTTAACTTACCTATTGTCTCAAAAGCTTCTAAAACTACTGCGCATGCTCGTGACGTCTGCGCCAGCGATGGGGAATGGGCACGGCTACGTTTGATACTATTTTTAGATTCTCAAAAAAGGAATTTCCCTCCTTAGGATTGAGAATTGGCGCGTTTCGAAATATGATAATTAATGAGATTTAATTCTAGAAGTTTGATTATTCTGAAGCCCCCTCTAAATTGTTTAATTATTATTTATTTTCTAATTAATTCTTAACATATATATATATATATATATATATATATATATATATATATATATATATACCCAACAAACACAGGACTGACGGCAGCTTATCGGGCCAGTGCTGGAAGCGCCGGTAGAACGACAAGTACGGGAGAAATTTTCTGGGCCGTTCGGGGGTTGTTTACGAACCTTTGAAGGGGAACGCTTTGCTGTTTACGTGTTTCAGGGCCTGTGATGGGTTGATATGAACCGCGCCGATACCGACATGGCTCCAGCGTACCTTAATCGGCCGTCCGATTCGTAGCCATAAGTAGCAGAAATATGTATCAGAATTATGGATTTGAAAGGGAAGGTGATGATTAAACAAAAGATACTTTTCAGAAAAATGGCTCTTATTTCTGTGTAACCTCTTTTACGAGGAGAATTCACATAACATTCTTGGTATGTAAAGATTATATTATGTGAGAAGTGTAAGGTAATCAAAAAGTAGTTTCATTGTTAATTGTTTATCTATTACTGGAGAAATTTTAAAAATATCTTCTTAAAAATGGAGCCTTGTTGCACCACTCTTTATTTAAAAGAGAGGAATTAGTGGTATCTATCTTATTTCACTACTCATTTATTTTTAGCGGTGGATGTCACACATTTACGTAGCAACTTCCACAATGAATTTCCTAGTAAATATTAAAGATATTTTTTCTTAATCAAACTCATCTCTTTTTGTTTTTACCTGCACTGCAAAAATAAAATGCTATTTAGTGCATGTAACCAAATTATAATTATACCTAAAATGTATAAGAAAGTGCCTCAGCTACCAAAATATATTTGCAGTTGCTAATTTTCAAGCACATATTTCAGACGGGTATGATTTTGATTTTGAAACGGATATAGACATAGATCTCCAATGTGGGGAGAGGTTCCATATTTATGCCCTCTACTTCTGAAAATAGTTCTTATTTTGTGGAGCTTGCCTAACACCATTGGTAGCAAGAATTGTTAGTAAAAGATATAGAAAAGAGATAGCATGTTCCTGGAATTTCTGCAGTCAGAGAGAGTTTGCAAGAGAGTTTAAAAATGTTAACATTTGTAAACAAAATATTTTTTCTTATAGGTTATATTGCCATAAATAGCCTATGTATTAATATTTTTTTACGACATTTAAAATTTTTTTTGCCGTCGACTAACATCTACATGTTAATTACATATATTTTTTTAATTAACATGAAGGAAATAATCTAAGAACTTCGGCTTGCCAGCCTTGAAGCAGAGGAAAGAGAGGGGAAAAAATGCCAGCCGCGGGATTCGATACCGCCACCGCTAGGTTACAAACCCAGAGCGCTACCACCCATGCTACGAACCACTCAAGCTAAATGTGTGAATTACCGATAACAAACCAGAGCATGTTGGCGGTTTCAAGATAATCTTCGTGCATGTTCGCTAGGGTGGAACGAAAAAGCTTTTTTTAAAATTTAAATATGCTATAGTTTTCAAAAGTTGCCTCTTGGGATTAGAATAAAGAATATAAAATAAAATTTTATTGTTCTACTAAAATCTTTTCAAGTACCGCAAAGTGCTTCAAAATGGATATTTTTATGAAAAAGTGATAAAATTTGTATTTTTTTATTTCTTTTATAGTATATTAAAATAATATATTTATACATATATATATTGTAAATAAAATATTCAAAATACGATATTTTTACAGGAAACTTACAATTCTAAGTATTTCTAACTGTTAAATGCCATTACAGAACAACTGATTTTGTAGAATTTCGCGATTTTCATCATATTACTTTTACAGTAGCATATCTTAATAATACACAATTGAATGAAAGAAAAACAATTTTTAATTAACGGGCATTAGTTAAAATAAACAAATCACACTTATTTAGAAAAATATTAATTGTGATTAATGTCTTTAAAAGCAAAACGTTATTTTGAAAAAAACATTTATGTTTTTCAAAAGTCCATAGTAATCACACATGGTTTCCATTGCTTATTTCACTGACACATTGAATTGATTTTTTGTTTGAAATTTTGGCATTTTCTTTTGAGATTGTATTTTTGTTTTTATCAATGCATCTCTTGCAGAAGTGTCACGAACGGACAACTCGGTATCGAATTTAACAATCCTTTCTTTCTGTTTGTGTGTGACATGGAAAATTATTGAAGTCAATACGTTGACTCTCGTGATCAGATTCTTTTGCTTCCTTTATAAACGGCTTTAGTTTGTCATCAGAAATATGGCTCTTCATAGGAAGTCCTGTTACTTTAACATCATTCCATTCAATCATGTCAATATAATACTTGGTATCTAAATTTATACGTTGGTTTAAAAACTTTCTGATGTCCCCTTCATTTTTAGCCTTTGCGTTTAGAATCAGACTTAATCCAAGCTCTCTTATGTGACTGCGATCATCTGATATCATACAAAGGAGGAGATTTTCAGAAGCAGCAAAGTATGCATTTCTTTGAATAACTGGGTGAATTAAATTTTTAAGAGTCTGATGGAGGTAACGTAAATAGCTTACAAGTTTCCACAGGTGCTTTGATCCATGGATACAAGATGCTTTCAGCTTTAGGTTAAACCAAACAGCTGCATAAACTTTCAAAATGTACTCAGTCAGTATTCGGAGATTTTTTGCAGGATATTCTGTTCCCGCATACAAGGGAAGTATTCTGTTTGCTAATCTAATCCATCTTGAATGACAAAGTTTTCCTGGTTTTCTCATGGACAAATCAGAAGAACACCTCCCAACAGAGATTGCATTACTCATTTCTAACAAATATTTTAGGTCCACACGTAAATCTTCCTTAATTTCTAGTAATGGAATGTCATTTTCAATAGGTGCAAATTCAATGACTGGTAGTTCATAGCAGTTTTCTAGTAGTTTACCTATTTCTCCTCCAAATTCATTTGGACCTTTAATTAGGATGTAGGGGCAGTTCATTTACTTGAAATAGACAAATCAACCACTGCAGTGGCCTTCTTAATTCCTTTTCCAATAAAGGAATCGCACCATTATTCAATCCAGTGTTCAAGCCAGTTCCATCACATCCAATTACAGTAATGTTTAAGTGTTGGTTGTTGCCGTTGAAAGTGCTATTATGCCATCTTTTATACATTATCCAGTGACAATAATCTGCTTCAGAAAATTCCTCCTTTGTATGATATCAGATGATCGCAGTCGTGTAAGAGAGCTTGGATTACGTAGGATTCTAAAAGCAAGGACTGCAAATGAAGGAAAGTTTTTAATTCAACGTATAAACTTTGATGCCAAGGATTATATTGATATGATTGAATGGAATGCTGTTAAAGTAACAGGATCTCCTATGAAGAGGCATTTCTGATGAAAAACTAAAGCAGTTTATAAAGGAACCTATCACGAGAGTCAACGTATTGACTTCAATAATTTTCCATGTCACACTGAAGCAGTAGAAGGGATTGTTAAATTAGTTAGCGAGTCATCGTTGTCCGTTCGGGGCACTTCTGCGAGACATGCATTGATAAAAACAAAATTACATTAATACCAAAATTTGAAACAAAAAGAAAAAAAATTCAATGTGTCAGTGAAACAAGTGATGGAAACCATGTGTGATTACTATGGACTTTTGAAAAACATGAATGTTTTTGTGTACTACAAAGGATCAGGAACCAAAACAAAACAAAACAACAATATAAACTTGAATACGACAATATAAACTAGCAACAGAATAAACTTGAAAAATATACAAGAACGAAATAGGTGTGATTTGTTTGTTTTAACTATGGTCCGTTAATTAAAAATTGTTTTTCTTTCATTCCAATGTGCATAAGAATATGCTACTGTAAAATTAATATGATGAAAATGAGATGTATTTCATTATGATTTGAATTCTTTAAACTGTAAATACTGTTCATATGACTAAGATTTCTTATAATGACAAACTAACAAAAATTTTGTCATTGTAAGAGTAGCTCAGTGGTTTGATATAAAAAAGGGGGGTCGTCGTCTGTGTTTTTAGCTTCCCAGAAGCTTATGAAAACAGAAAAAAAATGCTTCAGCTATCGAATTTGATATTTGGTTTAAATTCGCCGCCATTTTTGAAAGATTTTGGGAAGAAAGGCAGGTCTTCGGTTGAATGGCAGCTACGTGGACCAATGAACGACGTAGAGAACAACGCTTTTGCACGGGTTGCCACTTTAAAGCGTGACGTAGTTAGGGTAGCTTTACCCCGCTGACGAACATGGAAACGTACCTACTCGAGAAAGTGCTGAATCCCATCACTAATGACGAGATACGACAAGAACTGCTGTCAACGTACCCGAGTGTGGAATCAGCGTACTCAATCCTGGGAGGTAAGCCTTAATATTATTTGTCGGTAGAAATTAATAATACTAACAATTTCCAAAACACCAACCCAACTGATAACATGAATCCTAAGCCCCCTAAGAGGGCAAACATCGCACTTAACGAACTAACAAAAGATCACAACACACACAGCAAAGACACACAAAATAATGGTTTTGTTTTCCCTAACGCCAGGCACACTGCTAGACAGTACAAGCCTCTTCTAGCAACCCCTACTACTATTCAAACTAATAACAAATTCAGTGGATTAACAGAAAAAACGCTAAACTACACCACTATTCCAAATTCAGTTGAAAACACAAAAATAAAACCAATTTGCATCCTAAAACAAAGGGATGACAAAATCAACTACAAAAACGTGAACTATGAATAGTCTCCACTTACATTCCCCCCCAACAAAACCACTCTGACGTACACAATGACCTGATTAAAATAGCCCAACTTGACAATAACTTAATAATTTTTGGAGATTTCAACACCACACACACCTTTTGGAACTGCAACACTAACAACACTCATGGAAACACCATCTATAACTTAATAAACAACTATGACATAGACATACTTGCACCTGATACACCAACACATTACAGCCACCAAGGTAATGGTTCCATTATTGATTTTGCTCTCATTAAGGGAGTCCCTTACCCCATGAACATTCAATCACTCAATGCTCTTAACTCTGATCACCTTCCAGTCCAACTAACCATAAATTTTAACATAAATCTCAACCACACCACCCATAAAACTATCACTGACTGGAATCACTTTAACTATTTACTTAAGAACACACCATATAACTTTAACATCCCAAACACACCAGATGAAATAGACAATTACACTAAATACATAACCGACACCATCACTACAGCCTACAACACTGCTACCCAAACAACTCACAACAATATTAACAGAAAATCTACAGACAAAACACTCAACCATCTTAAAAATCTTAGAAACAGCACCAGGAAAACATGGCAGCAATCCAGACTCCCTCATCACAAAACACGCATGAACCAGGCACAAGAAAACTTAAAAACATACATCAGACACAAGTCAAACACCAGTTGGAATTTCTATGTCTCTAACTTAACTACACAAAACAACTCCATCTGGAATGCCACACGACAACTTAAAACTAGGAAGTTTAACATGCCACCACTTTACAATAACACTACAAGTAAACAATCTCTTACCCAGGAAGACAAAGCAGCATTAATTGCTCAAAAGTTAGTAAATGAGTTCACCCCCATAACTTATCCCCCCCCCACTGAGAGAGAAGTAATTTCTAATCTTGAAAACCTACTTGACTCCCCCATCCCTCCTATTGATACTCATATTCCCCCCTCTGAAGTTATAAACCATATCAGAAAACTTAAAAATAATAAAGCCCCTGGTGCGGATAAAATCACAAGTATTATGCTTAAAAATCTGCCACCCAAGCTCTTAATTAATATTACCACCCTTATTAATGCTATTATTCGCACCAGCTACTTCCCCTCTCCCTGGAAAAACTCTATAATTATCCCCATCCATAAACCTGGTAAAGCTCCCTCTGACCCCTCTAATTACAGACCCATTAGCTTACTCTCAACTATTAGTAAACTAGCAGAAAAATTCATTCTAAACTTAATTAACACCCACCTTGAAAATAATAACATCCTCTCCCCATACCAATTTGGATTCAGGCGTTCTCTCTCAGCCCCCCCATCAATTATATAGAGTTGTTAGTGATCTCGCCAAAGCCAAAACTTACAGTAAATCTACTGCTGCTGTCTTTCTGGATATCAGCAGGGCATTCGATTCAGTCTGGGTACAGGGTCTCATTCACAAGCTCATTAATTACAATTTCACACCTAACATTATTCACTTAATTTACAGCTACCTTACAAACAGAACATTCCAAGTCAAACTACAAAACACACTCTCACAGAAACACAACATTCTCTGCGGCCTGCCACAAGGAAGCTTATTAGGCCCAGTTCTGTACTTAATTTATGTAAACGACTTCCCAACACACTTCAGAACACACACTGCTGTTTACGCAGATGACACAGCCATATACATGTCTTACAACAAAATTAACTTTGCAGTCAACCAGCTTAACATCCACTTACATCACATTCAAACATGGACACACAAATGGAAAATGAAACTCAATACTGACAAATGTGTTGCTGTCATGTTTTCCAGAAAATCACCTATCTCATATAATGACCATAAAATCATAATTAACAACACTGCTCTGCCCTGTTCCAAATCCTGTAAATATCTTGGTATTACTCTTGACAAGAATCTCACTTGGCGCCCCCACATAAAACATATTATTAATAAATTTCGAGCTGCTAAAAGAACACTCTTCCCCTTAATTGCTCGAAATAGTTATTTGAACTTAAATATGAAGTTGCTCATCTACAGTGCATTCCTTAGACCTATTTTAACCTATGCTTGCCAGGCCTGGTCTTACTCTCCTGAGTATCAAATTAATAAAATCTGTGCTGCTCAAAATAGTACTATTAGAACAATTGTAAATGCCCCTTATTATTTTAGAAATTATAAAATTTATGAAGAATTAAACTTCCCCCCCCTCACTAAATTCATCCACTCCCTTAATATTAAATTTTATGACAGCATTGAAGCTAATGAGCTTACTCTCCTAACAGATCTTTCAGACTATGACCATAGGAAACCCTTCAATAGAAAGAGGCCAAGAGCCCCTTTGGCTCTTGACTGGTAATTTCCCTCCTTTATGCAAATTCTTTTGTATTTAAATGAAATATGTAATTTTACTTTGTAGTAAAGTAAATATCTTTTTGTTTGTATTTAGGTTCCTAGAAAAGATCAACAAAACATCAGCCTGGCTTAAAGGATTGTGGAAAGCATCAAAAGGTAACGTGCTATTCTAAAACTTAATAATGTGGCATTTGTTAAGAGTTGTAAGATTTCAAAATTTAATAATTATAAATTTCCTTGCAAAACAAATAAGATAAATAATATCTTAAGCATTTTAAAAGAATTTGGATTAAATGAAAACAGTAATGAGTGATGGTGAAAATGTATTAAATGTGGTAATTGAATTGCTTGATGTTCTACGACATAAAATTTCTGATCATCCAAATACAATAATTGACTTCTTGACTGAACAACTGACTTTATTATTAACCAAAAAAAAAGCCTTTCATTATAGTTCTGAATCAATGATTATGTCTATCAACGTAAGCATACAGACTTCGTTCCTTTCCCAACCTCCAGTCAACCAGAGCAGAAAATTATATAAAAAAGAAAGTTAATATTTTTCTTCAAAATTTTTACTTCTAAACTAGCTTTTAACACAACATACTATATAATTCTGATTTATGCTCAATCATGCAGTCTGTATGAGTGCAGAAAAGAAGCAACTGGAAAAAAAGTCATGCACTTATCAGCATACATCTGAATATTAATGTTTATAGTTGTTTTTATTTTTTAGTATTGCATAATCATATGTATATAAATATATGCAGAAAGTTATTATATTTTTCATTCCTAAGTTATTAAATTGCTGGTCATCATGCATTTATATAATTTAATTTGTCAGTTTCAACTTTAAAATCTTGTATAACCTGACAAGGATGAGAACCTTTATTTAGAAGAATGATAACATCATGTGTGCTAGATTTTTATTAAAACTTTAGGTAAACTTTTGCATTCTGTGTGTGTCATTAAAAATTTGAGAATGTCCTCAATAACTGATTTATAAGCTATTTGTTTTCAAGACTTTTAGAGTGTATTTAGTTGTCATGTTGTGCAAAATAAATAAGAACTTACTGGTCCAAAGCATAGACGTGCCCCCCCCCCCAACTTAACTTGAAATAAATTAAAACGTTAATAGAAGTTCGGATAAATCAGAAAATTGTAGAAAACTTTTAAGAAAGTTGGTTTTTTTCCCGTTTTTTTCAAACTGTGAAACTGAAAATACCGATTATGTCTTTAGCCCTAACATAGTTTTTAACAATATGATCCATAACAAAAATTCGATGCTACATTTTTTTTCTTCTTTTATTTATATTACATTTATTTTTCTCATTGTATAACTTTTTGAATACTACTCAAACATCAATTCTATTGTTACTCAATTTCAAAAAATCATAATATTTCAAATTTTAAGGATCGACCTTTTTTATTTCACTGATAAGCAAATTTATAATGAACTCTGCTTTTCAATGCTTCTTGGTATCACAAATCACTCTAATTTTTATTATGGCATTATAAGAAAATATTGGTTTCTTTACAGAATTCTGAAACTGGAATCCATCTTCACCTCATTGTGATTTGCTTCGATAGATTCCATTCCTCACTTGGCAGTGTGTTCGATTCATAATCTGTGTAAGTTGATTTGAACCTCACTGAACCCATTTTTTTTATTATTCTCTAGATATCCTTTTTTTTTCAGCAGTGAACTTGTGGGCAAAATCACAAAGTTGTGAATATATTTTTTTTAAATTTATTTTTTGTACTTCAATTTGAATTTTTCTATGAAAAACCATAAAAAATATTTTTATTACATAATTCTTAATTAATAAACAACTCAAATTTTCAAATTTCTCTTTGTATATTTTATATGCTAATCCGAACAGTCTCATAAACTTTGGTTGCAGTAATTTGTGGATTGATATTGATTTCCTTTATTCATTATATTTTTAACTGGCAATCCTGTTATTAAAGTATTAGGTATGTCCGAAAGTGCAGTTCAGGGACTTCAGTTAACCATGACTCTTGTGAAAGTCTTTTATCATAACTGCTTACCAAAAAAATTTTTATATTTTTATATTATAAAGATATAAAATGCCAAGGGTTATTTTACTCTTGATAGTTAATGTTAAAAAAATTTTTAAATTTAATTATCAGAATTTCATGAGAAGTAGTTAGAGGTTCATTCATAATTCCTTACAGAAGTAATAATAATAATAATATTGCTTAAAGATGTATTAGATCATTCGTTGATGAGCTAATAGGTAGTTGAATGTCATTTGGAATACTAACTTCTGCCTAGTATTTACTTTTTTTATTATTTCATTGTCAAATTTTGGTGGAGATCTGTCACATAAAATATATTTTTGTGATCAGCTGTTATTATAAAGTGTAAGGATAAGGGCAGTAAAAAAATATTCCAAAATATATTATTTAGGTTCAGTTAATTATTAAACAATTGTTGACTATAATAAGGTTATGTTTGCAAGTGTGTAGGTTTTTTTATGGTCTATTATTTGGTTTATCTAAGTTGAAAAAGGATGCAAGCATACAAAGATTGACTGGCTGTCAATGTTGAGTGCAGTGGCATAGAATTTTTTACAAAGTGCAATAAAATACTTTTAACTTTTCAAACCGAACTTCTAACCAGAATTAAAAAAAAAATTTAATAAAACTTTTAAAATTGAAAATATTTTTATGGATCTAAAGAATTTAACAGAACACCTGTATGGTCAACTAATTCATGGATAAAAGATGCAGCCCTAAAAGCAAAAGGCCTGGTTTCTGTATACTTTTATAATAATCATGTTACAACAGTATACAGAAACCAGGCTTTTTGCTTTTAGAACTGAATCGTTTATCCATGAATTTGTTGACTATACGGGTTTTCTATTCCATTGTTAAGATCTGTGAAAATACTCTCATTAGCAAAATATTTTTTAAAAAATTTAAATTTGGGTTAGAAGCTTGGTTCAAAAAGTCTAAGTGTTTCTTCACGCTTTATAATATAATCTATGCCATTTCACTCAACATTGACAGCTAGTCAATATTACCCACCTCATTTTTCAAATTAACCTAGACTAATCAAACAATATATCATAACAATTGTTTAGTAATTACTGAATCTAAATAGTATATTTTGAATAATTTCTTACTGTGGTTATCCCTAATAACAGCTGCTCGCAAATAAAAAATATTTTATACACAGATCTCCACCATAATTTGACAATTAAGTAACAAAAGATATGCTCTATTAAAATACTATGCAGAAGTTGTATCCCAAATTACTTTCTACCACATTTTTTGTAAAACCAATTACTGTGAAAGCTACATCATATAATAAATGTTTACTTTATTCATTATTATAGTAATAGATTAGTTGTTAAAGAGTATTCACCCTTTTCACTAAATTTCTGAGTACAGTAAGACATTCAATCCTGTCAATTAAATTATTAGTTATTACAGATATAAATAAAATAGATTAGAATGCCTTGAAGAGTACAATAATTGAAAGCTGACTGAGAGACTTGTTTAAAATGACAACAAAATTTTCTCTTCACTATCGAGAATCACTCTCACATTGAAAGTAAAGAAACACAAGAATGAAGATTGAATACTAAATAATATGTTAGCATATAAAATCTTAAATTTCTAAATCTGACCCAGCATCTGTATTAATGCTCTCTATGGCATGTTGTAATTAAATTTAGAAATTTAAGATTTTGTATGCAAATGTTTTACTTAGCATTCAATCTTTATTCTTGTGTTTCTCTACTTTCAACAGCATTATTGTCAATAGTGAAGAGGAAATTTTGGTGTCATTCTAGACAAGTCTCTGATTCAGCTTTCAATGTTGAGCTGAAATTATGCTCAATATTAAAAACTTATTATTGTATTCTTATCAAGGCAATCTACCCTATTTTATTTATATCTATAATAACAAATTAATCGACATGGTTGGATTTTCTACTGTACAGAGAGAAATTTAGTGAAAAGGGGAATACTCTTTAACAAATATTTTATAACTATTTTCTATTAGTATATTTATTTAATCAAGTAATTATTTATTACATGATGTAGTTTTCACAGTATGTAATTGGTTTTACAAAAAAAATGTGGTAGGAATTTACTTTTTGGAAGTAGTTATCAATAAAATGACAACAGATTTAAAACTCCACTCGTGTGTTGGGTGCTGTTTTATATCAAGTTTTTTTAAACCCCTGTCTCAGAATTTATATTTCCTAATTGGATTTACTTAATTCTACTTTATCAACAATGAATTTTTTCAACTACTTTCAACAATCAACTATTTTTACAACAATAAATTACCCTTTAATGTACAAAACTATGCAAAAAATAATTTTCTTATCTGCAGAGCATTTACTAAATCTACATCAAAAAATAATTTAAATAAATTCTTTTGATTCATAAATTATATCAGGGGATGGGAGTCATTTTCCTTTCACATAAATTTATGAACTGATTTTCTTTCTTTTTTTCCCTAGATGCTGTACAGATGGAACAGAGCTACAGCGAAAGGATCCTGTTTTATAGAAATAAATTGTGTAAATGTGCTATGTACTTTCTAAATAAACTATTTTTACTTTAAACCAGCTCTTTCCTGTATTTAAAAACATGTGTGTCTATAATTATTTCTCAAAATTACAATAGAAGATATTACTATCATAGTACTATTTTTGAGAAATATTACTATCATAGTACTATTTCTCAAAAATAGTACTATCAAGTGTTGGATATTGAATGTCCAATATAATATAAAAGAAAATATTTTTTAAAAATGACTTATAAGAATTTAATGAATTACTCTTTAATTCACAAAACTATGCAAAAAATAATTTTCTTATCTGTAGAGCATTTATTAACTCTACACCAAAAAATAATTTAAATAAATTCTTCTGAGCAAGTTTTCATAAGCTCACAATGATGGGTTTCATCATACACACTACACATTACTCAGGTTTGAAAAATAAATGTATCAAATTTATGTTTATAAATTTATCAAATTATGTTAATAAATTTTATACTGGGGAAGTACAAATTTTTGGGGTTAATTATTAAAGTAGTACTGTTTTACATACTATAATCTCATTCTAAATTAAAAAAAAACAAACTGGAACCTTAGATCGAATGGAAAGATGATTTAGCTTTAATGGTTGGTATTAATGTTATCTTAACTTTCAAATTTGGGTAAATGTATCTTAATACAAAATGAGGTTTTGTTCTAACAAGTAAACTTGTGATTCATATGCAAATTTTTAGGTAATAACAAAGATCAGTATTTGGTAATACCTAAAAATACATAAGGCAAAACTGGAAAGAATAATAGAAATATGAAGGCAAAAAAATAATAATAATAATAAAAGTGAAAGGGTTGATATCAGAGGTTATTCGTCAATGAAATAAATAATAAAAATAAGCATATAAACGAAAGGGTCCTACGCAAAACTTTGAGAAACTGCCGGCGGTCCGATTCTGGTAGAATGCTGGCATGATGCCCGGACCTACGGCACATTGCTGTTTACGAGATGGGTAGATGACGGTATGTCGACACCAATTATTGCTCCCGTAACCGGCCCGTCAACCTCCGGTTACGCTCCGGCTATCTGTCCGCATCGATGGCTTAATCGCGGCTGCCTAACGGTTCGCAGTCGGATGAACGATGGCTCAATTCCTACCGGAAGTGGCCCAGCAGTCGACGGGGTAGTCGCGGGCGAGAGGACACAGCCGTGACGGAAACGATACTGACCTAATGCGCCGGCCCGGCAGTGGTGAAATCGGCTGGCCGGAACCTTCCGACCCCGGCCCGATGCCTCTGTGTTTGTTGGGTATATATATATATATATATATATATATATATATATAATTTTTATTATCGGGTGAGTTTTCCGTGGTTACGTAAAGATGAATATACCTTTAAAAATTCACTCAACCACTAACAACAAAAACTTATCTTCAAATCTCTCACTACGCCTTCAACCATGGTTGAAAAAGTTCAACGCTAGGCTTTAATCCCTTCTGTAAATGAATCCTATTTCCTCCCTACCTTCCACACTTCTGTTGTAAAGGACTCGAAAAAACTGTTAAGTCCTTCATATAAGGTATTGCTCTCTGCTACTGCGTTGGCTGGATGAGATAAACACGGTGCTTTTGGATCTCGTATCCCGTTTCGTGCTTACATTCATACTTCCTAATTAGAATCTGTCTCGCAGCTTCTTCGCTCTTCTGAAAGTAAAGTGCAAGGATTATTAAAATATTGGTGATTATAGACACCGATGAAAGGGAACTTCTTAGTAATCAGAAAACAAAAACTTAATATCTTACTTACAGAAAAACAGAAAGTTATGATTAAATTGTATCGAAAGACTCAAAAATATGGCCGGAATCTGGAATAGATTACGGCTAGGGAGCGTTAGAAAGAACAACAACAACATGTGTCTTTTATACTCGAGTCATATACTAACATTGTGTCTTTTATACTCGAGTCATTTGATCATCTAAAATGACTCGAAAATATGGCCGGAATCTGGAATAGATTCCGGCTAGGGAGCGTTAGAAATAACAACAACAACATGTGTCTTTTATACTCGAGTCATATACTAACATTGTGTCTTTTATACTAGAGTCATTTGATCATCTAAAATGACTCGAAAATATGGCCGGAATCTGGAATAGATTCCGGCTAGGCAGCGTTAGAAAGAACAACAACAACATTATGTCTTTTATACTCGAGTCATATACTAACATTGTGTCTTTTATACTCGAGTCATTTGATCATCTAAGGAATATGTGATACCTTACTCACTGAGACTCTGGTGTTATTAAATTAAATCTTCAAATTCCAAATGGTAAACACCACTTTATTATTTGGTTTATTCAAGCAATAAACGTAAGGAGATCTTAATGCTAATATCGGTATATTTCTTGTAACTTCACAGGATTTCCAACAGAAAATGACACCAGTAAATGAAAGCCGAATTTGACAAAGAAATTCCTAAAATGTATCGTAAGTTTATATCGTATCATAACTTCAGACGCGGCAAATTTCTTACTTAAATGACGTTAAGAGAATCAGAGCTTATGAAAATGTCTTGAATATTTCGGGAAAATTTATAAATTATATTACTGTAGTGCTCATATCTCAGTTTTATTTTTATTATTTTCGAGAAATATAATATCACATCTTCCGAAAGTTACTTCGCAAACTGAATTTATGATAAGTTAGTACTTTCGATTCGCATTCCTAAGGTCACATTTCGAAGTTTTAAATTTAATTTCGCATCAGAAAACCGAGTTGATTTTGATTTTTCATAGATATCAAAATTCTTTCAACTTCTGCAAGCCACTTAGACGTCCCGTGCTGCATAATAAAATTTAAATGCGTTATGTTCAAAGTTTTATATGCTAATGCGGGAAAAAATAGTTCTTGGGTGACTCGCTTCATCTGCGAATAATTTCCCTTATCAGAATTTTATCGAGTTTAGATAAACTGGACATCATAACGAAGTTAGGTATATTACTTTTCTTGCAATTTTCCCGATTTTCAATGACATAAATTCATGCTGAATTGAGTAGAGTTATACGACTTGCACACAGGAATATAATTTCCACAGAGAAGGATATTAAAGAAGAAATTTTATCTTTCATAATAAAACGGATAAAATTGATGTATTTATCTAAAGCTAATGACTCAAAAATATAATTTCAGTAAGTTTAAAGTAGAGAAATATTGGCTCCAGCGCATAAATTTGTTGATGAATAAAGTATACAAATTAAAAGATTTTGAAATGCTCCCTGCCTCTCCCGTGTAACTCACAGGAATCTTCCTTTCTGGGGTTATTATTCTTTGCAAAAGGGATTTAGATACGCACTCGGTTCTCCAAGAGATTAGGTTACCTGAATAGTTATCTATTAGGGGAGGTATCCTTGTTATACGAATGAAATTTTTTAAATTTAATAAATAGCATTCAAGCAAGTATATAGTAACACGTGGACACATGTATATACACTCTTAGACACACGCAAAAGAAAGACGCACCAAGAAGGAATTATCTGAATGGGATAAAAATCAATAGATGTGATGTACATGTACAGAAAAACAAATGATTACAATTTGAGAAAGACTGGATGATTTATTCAAGAGAAAGGGCTTCCCAAAGTGAAAAAGTCAATAATGCGTTGGTCCATCTCTGGCCTTTATGTAAGCAGTTATTCGACTTGGCATTGATTGATAGAGGTGGCGGATGTAATCTGCGGGATATCGTGACAAATTCTGTCCAATTGGAGCGTTAGATCGTCGAAATCCCGAGCTGGTTACAGGGTCCTGCCCATAATGCTACAAACGTGCTCAGTGGGGGAGAGATCCGGAAAACTAGCTGGCCAAGGTAGTGTTGGGCAAGCACGAAGACAAGCAGTAGAAACTCTCGCCGTGCGCGGGTGGGCATTTTATTACTGAAATGTAGGCCCAGGATGGCGTGATATGAAGGGCAACACAACGGGGCGAAGAATATAGTCGACGTACCGCTTTGCTGTAAAAGAGCCGCGGATGACAACCAAAAGGATCATGCTATGAAATGAAATGGCACGCCAGACCATCTGTTATGAAAACATCAACCAATAATCATTAACACCATCACTCCTGGTTGTCGGCCCGTATGGTGGAGGACAGTCAGGTTTGTATCCACCGCTATCCGGAGCGTCTCCATACACGTATTTTCTGGTCATCGGGGCTCATCACCGAAGACAATTCTACTCCAGTCAGTCACATTCCATGTCGAATGCTCCCGACACCACTGCAAACGAGCTTGTCAGTGTACTGAGATCAATGGTAGTCGGCGCAAGGGGTGCCCTGAACTCAGCCCCGTTTCTCTGAGCCGCCTATGAATGGTCTTTCCGATCGCTGAAGCATCAGCTGCACGTACGATCGATGATAATGATGCATCTGGGGCTGTGAGTGCTGCTCTGACGATTACTCGGTCCCCACGTTCTGTCTTTACTCTAGGCCGACCGCTTCCTTCTTGACAATGTGTTCACCCACGGTTCACCCATTCCTGCCCACATCGTCTAATAGTGGTATAGCTTCTATCCAAATGTCGAGTGATTCGCCGATTAGACCAACCGGCTTTGAGACCAACTACACGTCCTCTCTCGAATGCTGACATCTGTGCATATTGTTCGCGTGCCTGTATGCGAGGCATAGTTACTGTGTACCTGATTACACGGAATGAAATTCGCAAACAATTTATGACCGGGAATCGAAATTTCTCCTCATTAATATCCTTCCAGCTGCGCAGTTAAGATGCGTTGCAGTGTCACATGTTCAATCATTGTCCGCTAAATGCATTTTCTGTCAAAACCTGTATGCATATCAATTTATGTCCAACTTGCATTACCCCTTCTTGGTGTGTCTTTTTTTTTGTCTAAGACTGTGTGTGTGTGAATATATATATATATATATATATATATATATATATATATATATATATATATATATATATATATATATATATATATATATATATATGTATGTATGTGTGTGTGTGTGTGTGTGTGTGTGTTCGTTCGTTCAAATTCTCACTCATTTCTTTAAGTGTATATACACAAAGTGATGTTTAAAACCTCTCCTGTTGGTTGTAAAGTGATGGAGGAAAATTTATTTTCTGCACGCATATTATTGTTATACTTTAAGAGGTGATAAATCATTTATTTTGAAGTTCACTTCAATTTATGTTCATTAATTTAAAGCTGTCTGCCAGAGACGACTCTTTTAACTTTGGGTTCATGTAAAAATGAGCCTGATATTGATAAATCACCACTTAACAACACCTTCGAGTGGCAGAACTAAGCTCGAAACATGAAAATAATATCCTACCAATTTAGAATAAATAATAAATCAAGTTGTTCCGGACTTTGCCGAATCTAAAACTGTTTGTTTTACAAATTAATAGCGAAAATTCCTGGCTCTCTTTCATATTTCCATTAAAAACCATTTATCTCCCTCTTGCAGGGTGAGAAAAGAACACTGTCACCCTCTTCCCTTTGACATTTTAGAAGAATGAGCTGATTCTAAAAAAATACTATCCTGGAAATACTTTCTTTTCTTTTTCATTAACTTAAATGATTATATTACATTTCTGCAGTATAATTAATTTAATTGCAAGCATTCCCTCCCTACAACTCTATATACTTAATTGCCTAAGCGGTTGCTTTTCACCTAGATAAATTTATTAAAGAGTTCTATATATCATTGATAGGGTAGCATTAGGGATTGCAGAAGCAGACTAAAAATTCAGAACCGGTTTTCGATTCTTCAGCTTTTTCAGAACCGGCATAGATATTGGGTCATCTCATAAATGATGTCGCACCATTGCTAGAAGAGTGTTACATCTCCGAAATTTTCCATTTTGAGATAATTGCACCACAATGCTCTATAAGACGTGCTTTTCATTCTCGAATAATGTTATAAGCCTAGTACCAACACAATCTCCTAGATGGCGCTTATTACCCTGTTCCACAACTAGGTGGGGGAACTTGCTCATGCGCGAAGAATGAAAATAAGATTTTTGTCTATGCCTAATGTTGTTGTATTAAAATGTTCCTGTAATAAAAATCTTCATTAAATTTTATTTGTAAAATAAATGCTTTTATTTAGAAAATAAATTTGCATTTTTTTCTAACCTGCTGTTTATGTTATCAAGGTTTTTTCTTTGTATTGTGAAAAGTTTAGATAGATTGTGCAATAGCATAGAGATATGACAGTATTCCTCAAGCTTTTCAGTCCATGTTGACAAATTGAGGTTACTAGAAGAGAGTCATATCTTGTAATTAAAATTCAAAATAATGCTTTAAAAATTGAAAACAACTTTAATAGTAAATAGTTTTGCCTTCTGAAATGATTCGAACAATAAGTTTTCCCAAAATTATCATAGGCATTCATAAATCCAGAAATGAAATTTCGACATATATCTTCTTTAGCTGTTCCTGAAAATATGGCTATTTTGAGATGTAACATTGTTCTAGAAGAGGTGCGGTGTGGTATTTTAGAGGTAGTTTTGAAATGAAACAACGATATTTACTGTTTAATTTTAATCTGAAATATATTTAGCATTATTTTTGACTACTTCCCCTCATCTTAATTTTGAATTTTGGATTCCCGTGGTATAAAAATCTTTAGGTTTTGAGCAAAAGAATGAATCTAATTCTCTTCGGACATCATCATCTGCTGAAAACCACTTCACGGTAATATTCTTTTGTAGACACCGATAGAGATGGTAGTCTGAAGGTGTGAGATCGAGGAAATCTGGAGGATGTGTCAAAACTCCCCTTTCAAACAGCCTCAGTTTTTGAAACCTTTCTCGCCCGGTATGAGTTCTGCGGTTGTCATGATGAAAGATGACACCTTCACATAATCAGTGCTGGACTTTTTTCTGCCATTGATAGCTTTAGTCGGTCGAGTTGTTGAAAATACGGCTCCTTCGTAATGCTGTGGTTAGCTTGAAGTTTCGACTCAAGGGGTTGATGATTTTGCCAAACTCACTTCTGCACTGCACGAATCTTACTGCCATAGTAAGAAAACAATAGACCGTACAACAGTAATCAAGCTTTCCACCTATCTGCCACGTAACACAATATTGCGTCATTCATTTTAGCCAAATCCAAAATATCGCATTATTTATGGGATAACCCAATATTACCAGGATTTGGATAAGACATGATTGACCCACAAAACATTTGCCATAAATATTAATGAAAACACTACATTTGTTTATAATGTAAAGAACTTTGGTTTACTGCTTAATTTAAAATGCATTTCTGTTTGATTAATTTTAATTTAAATTTAATTTTAGAAGTGCGTCTGACGTTTCATGCTTTTCTCAGATATACGGGTGAACAAATACAAATTCATACACATTTGTACATTCATACAAATTCAATACGATTTCATACAAATTTGGCCTGAAGCAGAAAAAGTTCTTTCTTACTCATACTTGTGGGGGATAAAACTATGATTACATTTACTGTAATTCGTCATATATGCTTTTTAATATCCCGAGGTGAACAGGGTCCGATACCCCCTCGAAGCCAGCAGTACTGTAGTATGACGTCATAACCGCTGAGAACTTCATAGAAGTGTTTTCTTTAATGCTTAACACCATTTCGTTGATAAGCGCCGTTTCCTACTTCCATCTAAACTGTTGTAACAACTACAAAAGCACCAATGCGGCTGAGCCAAAGTAGCTGTTACAGGTAAAGCTTTCAACCCCTTTTCAAAGAAATTTATGCAGTAAAACCTCATTTATCCCACCCTTGTTTATCCGGATCTCCGATTAATCCGGATCAGAATTGCAGACATTATTTTTATTTAATGTTCACACGAGATAATAATTTTTAACTATGATAGCAAGAACGTAACTACAAGTACGCCAAATATTCGCTTTTTAGTTTGATTCAATGTACAGTTCCTGCATAGATTGTACAATAAATTATGGTAATAAAATGCTTTCGTTGAGTTTAAGAAAGCTTTACTAGACTTACCATTTCTTGATTAAGAAGTGATGTGAAAAGTTGTTTTTATATTTTTTAATGTCAATACTATGTAAATTTATTACAAAAAATAGTTTTTTATCGTAATAAACAGTAAGTCTGCTTAGATCAGGATTTTGTTTTGCCTATTACCCAAATTACCCGGATTATCTGGATTGCCTATGGTCCCAGTTAGTCCAGATAAACGAGGTTTTACTGTACTTGGGGTGAGTAAGGAAACGAGAAAATTTCTTCGAGAAAATTCGAGAAAACCCACAAACAGGATTTTCAACTAAGTTCGGATCGAGTTTGTAAATACGTTATAGAGGCTAATGACATATTTTCCATAGCAACAGTCTAGAAATGGATTCTAAGACCTGAAACTACCAAATTCGTGCTCGCTTTTTTTTTTTTAGTCTTTGGAGGTTTTATGTTTTTATTATTAATTTGCAACTATATTAGATATACTACGAAGACTAGATTGCATAATTTTAAATAATAAAAATACAATATATCTTTGCTTTTTATGACTGAAATAAATAAAAATTCTCTTGAAAACTTTGTCTGAAATAAGTCAATAAAAGCAAAAGACACCCTATAGCATATCTTTTGATAACAGCAGGGAATTGACCTCTGAGATGGTTGAAGAAGATCTAGTAGTAAATACGGTGGATACGCTTAAGACAAAGGTTTCCATAGATCTAGATAGCGATAAAATTGGGAAGCACAATAAAACTGTTTATTCCCATTTAAATGTTGTCTTTTAAATCTAAGATTTACTACTTTCGAACTCCTCTGGAACCGGGATTTTCGGTTCCAATGATTTCCCCGAGTACCCGGTTCTGGAATCTCTAGGCAGCACTCCAGTGCAATACAGATCAACCCTAGTAAAACAAAAGTACCTACTCTTGAAAGTTTGAAATCGAAGGCTTTGCCTTGAGGAATGATCTTTGTCAAACAGCTTACTTTTTATCATTTAGATTTGATCTTAGGGAAATACCTTACTTTAGATTAAATTTGAAATTTTGAGGTGCTTACAAATGCATATCCATGATAATTAATGACAATTAACCTTTTCTTTACGGGGTGGGATGCCATGTATCCCAAGAATACGGGCCCAAGAATGAATATATATATATATATATATATATTCAGTGGCTCCCAAAAGTTTTCGTACACTTACGATTTTCAATGAAATAGGGGTCTATCCATTAATTAAAATGAATATTTCAGAATGGGTATTTAATAACAAGATCTGAAATCTATTTTAAACAAAACTACATGAAATATTTTTAAAACATAGTAAAACTTTATTTTTAAGAAACCAATAATCAAAAAGTAACAAAAAGTTTATCTCACAAAAGTCATCGTACGCTGAAATATTTTCGGATAAACTCATAATTAAAATTATCGTCTGGCGCTTTATCGTTATTTTTGAATTGTGGGGGCAATTAAAATATTGTTTGGCTATAATTTTTGCTTGCCTAATCAGTAATATTCTATTTATTATTTAAAAAGGGTTCGTTGTCGTAAAGAAACAACAAACAACATTCGAAAATTGATTATTTTTCATCATAGTAGTGGTAAATCAGTTCGGACTATTGTTAAATTACTTAAGACTTTTAGATACGGGTCCCGACTTGCCGCTACGGCTGGTATCACCCATGAAAGTCACTAAAGACCAGTCGCTACGTAGCAATACCTGCATACGCAGTCGAGGGTTAATTTCCCATGTTCAGTGACATTTTTCATTAGTGTAGGGCCCAGGGATGCCGGATGGACGGTACAGATCCGCCATCCACTCAAGGCACCCCAAGCCCCCTGTTAAATGACTTAATTTATCCCATTCTACTGTGCAGTATGTGGTAAAACGCTTTAAAGAAGAAAATCGGATCGAAAACAAGGTAAGAAAAGGCCGTCCGGCAAAGTTAACAAAACGTGATCAGAGATTTATAATTAGAAAATTTGTGAAAAATCCACTTTTGAGTGCTGTAAATGTTTCTGCAGAATTTAATGAAACATTTTCTACTCCAATTTCACCTGAAACTGTTCGACGAGTTTTCAGAGTACCTGGATTACATGGGCGTTCTGCCCGTAGAAAATTTTTTGCGAGTGAGTAAAACAGAAAGCTTTGGCTTTCCTTCGCACGATCAATGATAAATAAGTCCCAAACGTATTGGAAAATTGTCTTATTTGCCGATGAAAGCAAGTTTAACATTTTTGGTTCCGATGGGCATATAATTGTATGGAGTATAAAAATTGAGAACTTAATCCCAAGAACTTAGTAGGAACAGTTAATTATGGCAGTGGAGGTGTCCTTGTGTGGGGGTGCATGTCAGCATCAGGACTAGGAAATTTGGTATTTATTGATGGCATAATGAATCATGCAGTTTATATAAATATTTTAAAAGACAATTTAAAATTACCAGCCCAAAATTTGGGTATTGGAAACAGCTATTTTCTTTTATCAAGATAACGATCCTAAGCACACGGCTCTCAACGTTCGCCTCTAATGTTTTTATAATTGTCCACAAGTTTTGAAACCACCACCTCAATCGCCAGATTTAAACCCAATAGAAAATATTTGGAGAGAACTGGAGGTTCGAGTACGAAAACACAACATTCACAGGAAAAGCAAACTAAAAACAATTATGATGGAAGAAGTGGATGAACATTGATGCAGTAATTATAAAAGAACTAGTGCAATCTATTCCCAGATGTTTAAAAGCTGTTGTGGATGCTAAAGGATATCATACTAAATATTAATTTCACGAAAAATTAGAATATTTACTAACATGTAGAGATTTTTTATAAGTGTACCATGACTTTTGTGAGATAAAGTTTTTGTTACTTTTTGATTATTGGTTTCTTAAAAATAAAATTTTGCTATGTTTTCAAAATATTTCATGTAGTTTTGTTAAGAATAGATTATAGATCTTATTATTAAATATCCATTCTGAAATATGCATTTTAATTAATGAATAGAACCCTATTTCATTGAAAATCGTAAGTCCCTCATCTTTTGAGAGCCACTGTATATACAGTGGAATCTCGATCGATCGTTTTCGGAATCATCGTTTTCCCGTATGTGTCGTTTATTTCACTCAGTCCCGGCGATCATATTTCTTTCTTATGTTTCCGGATCTATCGTATTCCCGCATTTATCGTTCAGTTCAGTCGGTCCCTTAAAAAACTATAGATCGAATTCCATTGTATATATATATATATATATATATATATATATATATATATATATATATATATATATATATATAAACTCCTTACTGGCCGTTCTTACAAAGAGGGTGTGAAATTTCCCGTTCTAAAGAAGGAATCGGAAAAATGGTCCCCGTAAGCTAATGGTTAAGTGAAAATTATTTCATTTCAAAAGTTCTTGAAATGTAATGTTATATTCCTGTAGGCAATTCCTAACCCTTTATAGAGTAATCTTAAAATAACAGTACATAGTTGTTTTTTGCATGATAAAAAAACAACAAATACTTTCAGAATTATAAAGTTATTTAAAACTAAGAAACCATCTTTCACCTTTAATGTGAAACAAGTAACTTTCCGACTGAATTCCTTGGGGAGGGAAGGGAAAGGATTATGTTCAAAGCTCTAATCATCCCTCTCGTTCTCGGAAACAAATTCTAAGAGAGAAATCAGCTGGATATAAACCACGCACTTCATTAGAAAGACGTTTAAACGACTTTTGTTCGCCTTCAGAGATTTAACTTGAAAAGCCTGCGAAGTGAAATAACTTACTTCAGGTCCGATCAAGTTAAGGTCTTAATGCACACCAAGATATGTTTAAGGTTTGTGCGTTGTACTTTATAATTTTTAGAGAAAGACGGGACAACATAACTGCGTGCGTTTTTGATTCACTCTTAGCAACGTCTCTCTGTACGATGCAAATAAGATTAGCATCTTTAATGGGGCTTCCAGCGCAATACTGCATCAGTGTCAAGAGTAATGCTGAATATACCTTTTATATGACTCTATTCCAGGTGGTAGAAAGATTTTACGAAAACTACAAAAGAAATTATTCTCCCTGCAGGTATAAGAGTTTTAGATTTAAGAAATCCCAATAGATTAGATATAGTGGATAAGGCTGTCTTTCTAAGTCTAATATATAAAACTTTCAAGCAAAACTCTCTTGAGCTAGAAATGTTTAACTTGGTTGATAATGTAATAGTAGAAAATTACATCTGTTTACTTTAATGTCATGTTGGTTTTCTATTACAAAACGACTTGAACATGAAACATTGCAAATTCCACTCAAAGTAATTTTAACATTTTTGATGATCATTCCTTGCTTATGCATTCCTTTTATAAAGAAAATTTCAGTATATCATAGTAGAAAGTATTTTCAATGTATTGAAGTATTGTTCACAAAAATGTAATATGGATACTTTAAATTGTCAGAAAGTTATATTCATATAAAGAGTCCTACAGTTTCTCCTTATAATGATAACAGATAAACCCGTAATTTCCCATAAAGGAATTTTTAATATATTGTTGGCCTAATTAACAAACTCCAAAATATACACCTTTGTTATTTTCATGCTAATTTATTGGTTTATGGTTCCTGTACAACTCTGTCAAGCCTCATAACTCCAAAAAATTTAATTCATCAAAAAAAGTGAAAAAAAAACATACTACGTAACTAACTCCTTAACTTAACTGTTGCTTGCAACCTTGTAACTCCACTTTAATTATGAAGATGCTTAATTACATAACAATGTGGCCTATACACATGTTAGAACATTTTAACATTTATTTTTATGATTAAATGATAATAATTTATCTTTCCACTGTCGAATAAATATGTTTTTTGGGTCATCCTCTAAAGTGGGAAATGTGAGTTACGACGTTTGTTAATTAGGAGAACGATATACACGATATACGTGATTTTAAAACCCTAATCTAGACAAGTATCTGTGAGATTAAAGTGAAGAAACCTGACGTATTTGCATTGCGTATAAATGTAATTTTTCATTTTTTAAATTTTTTGAAATAATCCAGAGGTTTAAAGATACATGTTCTTTTCCTTTCTGAAGCTCACTTTTACTAGTCGATTTCTTACTGCTATCTATTTTCTCCCAGATTTTAAAAACAAAACTGTTGGGAGTTCAGTATATGAATTTAATAACAAATTTACCATGCGACAGGTTGCTAATTCTCATAAACGCACTTTTGCACTCGGATTGTGGAATGTTCACTATAATAAATCTCCAGTCCATCAAATACTCGGGGAATGTGCAGCAAGAAAAGACGTTAGAAAGTTAGTTTAAAGAACTGTCAATGTCTATGACGCTATTCTGGAGAAATACCTGAAATTATCCCTGCAAACCAGTTTTTCCCAAAATTTTTGGAGTCACGGCTTTGTTTCTCTAGAGCCATAACCTCTTTTACTCTAAGAGTCAGTACCCATTGCGCATAACCACCTTTTCTAATAATCAAGCAACTTCCCAAGTGCTCCCCTCCCCACCCACACACTGCCACATTTACATTAAAAAATTTGCTAGTAGCGTGGAGAAAACAATGTTAAAATTATATTCTTTAATAATGTATTTTAACCTTATATTGATACCATTACAAGTAATTAAAACAAGTAAATGTTTAATATTCCTGAATCGGTGAGTTTTTAATGCATTAAAACTGTCAGAGTTAATCTGAAGAGTCATCTATATATTTAAGTTGTTAAGCCGACTCTTTGGGCAGTCCGTGAGAGAAAACTAATGCATCAATTTAGTTCATTTTGGTCTTAAACGAAAGATTGTAATCTGTATATTTGTCAAATTTGGTTTTTGTAACTGCAATTTTTATTAATGAGCTATAATTTACAATTAAAATTTGATTTCTGCGCATGCTCAGTGGCATGTTTCAATAGGGCTTTAGAAACTTACTGTTTCTGCGCATGCTCAGTATCATGATTCAATACCGAGGAGTCTCTCTAGATCTTTCTCTGCCATTTTTAATTTTATGATAATTATGTTTGTGAAATATAAGATTAAACCTGATGGAAATTGTTTATTTTGCGCTGTTTAATTAGCGATAATTTATAATTAAAAATTTGCTTTCCGCTCAGTGACATTTTTAAATGTGGCTCTAGATACTCACTAAGCACGAGGCCACTTAAACATTAATTTGTTTCTGCGCATTATTAGGATTTTAAACATTTGGCAATGATATGCTGAGTATAATTTGTGTATTAGTACATTTATTTACTATCTAGCCGTCATGTTTTGACGGGTACCAACTATTTTACCTTTAATTCGCTACGAATTATGATGGAAACAAGTGTAGTATATTGCAGCAATGCCATATTGAAATTGATTACATCTTTGAAAGATACGAGGTTAAATAAACTGTTAAAATAATTGAAACTTTGAATAACCGAAAATTTTGTGGGCCATTTAAATTAAATTATTAGTTTATTTTCTTATCTCAGAGGGCTAAAACATATGTGCAGCAATGAGGCCTCAAACAGTTCTTTAAAACCGTAAGGTACAGTAACACCTCGTGAATATTCGTAAGTGCTGTACTGGTCTGTCAATAGTCCTGATTTTCAACTCACTGAATACTGCTGGTATATAATGGTGGTTTAAAATATTGAAAAGAGGCCATGGAGAAATTTACCTGTGAGTGAGTACTGTAAGCGTATGACCCTACAAACTTCGTTTAAGTCAGAAGTTGTTCAATCTACGCTAGACTAAATCAAGGCACTAACTGCAGGCTCGAGGAAGTTCCGAAAAATTGTTGATCCATTTTTGTTTTTTAGAATATTTGACAATTTCTGACTTTAGCCTATTCGCGTAAGTGTTTTTAAATGTAAGGATTGTTGTCATACTAGTCATTTGCCCTATTTTTTCATGTCTGTTCATTACGCATTCTTGAATTTAGGAAAGTATTTGTGACAGCTAGACTATCACATTTCAGCTTCATCTTTTTATGGAACTTCTTTAACATAGTTACATATACATACAAAGTGCGACAATCAATAAACGAGACTGGAGCAATTTAACAAATACATTTCTGGCAAAACTGTTTAATAATTTTTAAAGTAGGTACCTTCTGAGGCTACACACTTACAGCAGTGTTCATATAAGTTTTGGAAACATGCTTTAAAGTCCCCTGTCTTAACCCTTCCAAGTTCGGCTGCCCCTTTCTTTTTGATGTCCTCTATATTCTCAAATCTGTGTCCTTTCAGACTTGTTTACACCTTTGGAAAGAGAAAATAGTCTGGTGGAGACAATTCTGGGGAATATAGAGGTTGATAATGCTCTACAATTCATTTACTGGTTAAGAATTCTTTGGCAAGCATTGCTGTGTGCGGCCGGGCATTATCATGCAGTAAGAACCAAATCTCTTTTCCATGAAATTGAGGCCTTTTTAAATGGATTCTCTTGATCAGACACTGCAAAACCTCCTTGCAGTACACCTCGTTGACTGTTTGTCTTAACGGAACAAACTCCTTATGGACAAGTGCAATGCTGTCAAAGAATGTGATGAGCAAGACTTTAGTTCTTGAGTGTTTAAACCGGAATTTCGGTTTTTTTTCGGGAATATTGGGGATCGCCATTCCATGCTCTGTCGTTTTGCTTCGGAGTCATATTGATAGCACCAGGTTTCGTCCCCTGTCCAAATTGACACGAGAAAGTGTATCATCACCATATATTTGCTTTATCAAGTTGTAAGTATCGGTCGCAGTTTTTCCAATTTTGAAACAAAACTTAATGTTTGCCCTTTGCTCCATGTTACACATCGGAACGTTACTTAACGACTGAATTCGGTTAAAGCACGAGTTGTGCGAGGCACGCTCAACTTAAATTATTCTAACTGGTTCTAACTTGCTCTCGCTTGTTCTTACCTTTTCTAGCACGCACCGTCATGTTCGGTCGTGCTTAAACGTGTTCAAAGTAGCGTCAGTCTCGTTTATTAATTGTCGCACTTTGTATGTCGTCGATGAAGTTAATTTGGAGTTCTGCAGCCGTTAGTGTTGCACGTACCGTTAAAAGTATATTTCGCCAACAAAGGCACGTTTCTGTATATTTTCTTGTCTTGTTTGTAACATTTTCTAATAGTTCATGAAAGTTGAGAAACATCACGCACAGTTGCTTACATAGGTACTTTTACAAACTCAAATACCCACACGTTCATTTGCACGTGGTAAATATACCCTCAAATGCATTCAGTTCAGCAGGGCAGACTTTAAAAGACTACAAAAATATATTCTATAAATAACAACCACATCTTATTCAAAGAAATTTAATTATTGAAGGTCCACTCAAACCTTCAAAATCAATTGAATGCTTATATATCTGCCAACTTTCAATAAACTACAAAATTGCCTATTAATAAACATTTCATACTCACACCTAGTAAACAGACTGAAATGCCTGAACGCCTTTTCATAAACATTTGAATCCCAGCATAACTACTCAAACACATTTAAATCGTCGCATGTCTATTCAGGCACATTTAACACTAGAACCGCCAAGGTGCCTTTTTTGTCCCCTCGTAAAGTTAAATGTTTTGCACATTCTATATTTTTTGTCAGACCACGCTAAAACTCAGTGACTTTTATTTATTTTACGCCCTGTACTTAACACGGGAAAAAATACCCGCTCGGTCACGAATTTTAGAAAAAAAATGCGGATTATACTAGAACCGCCGAGGAGACATTTTTGTCCCATACAGCAAAACTGTGATTTCACGCGCCAGGCATGCCCATCTCTCCGGCCAGAAATGTTAACGAAAAGAGAAAACAATCTTCTGCAGGGAAAAAAAGCAACCTAAAGGGTTTTGAAAAAACTAAGTGTAGACTCGGAAGTTGAGTCGCCGGATGGGACAAAATGGAAAATAGGCTTCCCCGATACCGCATCTTGTGGAAGACTCGGAGGCCGGAACATACTTACAGAAAACCCTGGGCCATCTCCAAATGCAAAACGGCACATTGTATCTGGTCTTGTCACTAGTGCCTGGCGTCTAATGATCGACGACCGTATGCTAAAACATATACAAAAGTGTACCGTGACAGAAGATCATAGAGTGTTAGGAAATGATGACTGGTCTTAACCTGTTTGGGAACTCGAAGCATTCATTGGTATCCTGTATGTGCGAGGGGCACTTGAGTCCAAAGGGATGGAAATTGACCTACTCTGGTCTGAGAAATACGGTGTGCAGTTGTGTAAAAACGCTATGACCCGTAATCGGTTCATAGAAATTATGCGATTTTTACGATTTGACGTTAAATCCACTAGGTCTCAAAGACTCAAGGAAGACAAGTTTGCTCTTATTTCACAGGTATGGGACGATTTTGTATCTAACTGTCAAAGCAACTACCTACCTGGACCCTATATTGTAGTAGATGAGCAGCTCTTTCCGTCTAAAACTCGATGCCGTCTCAGTCAGTTTATGGCCTCAAAACCTGATAAGTACGGCCAAAAATTTTGGATGGCCGTTGACAATGAAAATAAATACTTGATCAATGCTTTTCCTTACCTTGGAAAAGATGAGCAGCGTCACGATGATGACCGTCTTGGTGACTATGTAGTAAATAAGCTTGTTGCGCCGTACTTAAACAAGGGGAGAAATGTTACATGTAATAATTACTTTACGTCAATGCACCTAGCTAAGTACCTTGTATCAAAGAATACTACCTTGGCACTTTCAAGAAGGCTAGAAGAGAAGTTCCCCACTGCGTGAAGAAAGCTCGCGAGAATCTTTACGATTCTACGATTTTAAAAAAACAATAACATAACTCTCACTGTGTATCAGGGAAAGACAAAAAAATGTGGTTATGATGAGCTACATCCTGACGTGCAAATAGGCAGTGATCGCAAGTCTAAACCCGAAAGTGTCACGTTTTATAACAAAACAAAGTCTGGGGTAGACGTTGTTGAAGCCATGGCTCTCAAGTATTCTGTGAAAAGTGCATCAAGGAGATGGCCCTTTCATACGTTTTGTAACGTTTTGGACTTGGCAGGAATTAATAGTTGGGTGTTGTATAAAGAAGTAACGGAAATGAAGATATCAAGGCGAGATTTTCTTCTCACCTTAGGAGAGGAACTTACCAGAGAAATCATTGATAGAAAGAGTTCTGCAGCTGATCATGATGATTCATCTGAAATCAGTCAATCCCGTCGAAAATGCCAAGTTCGCGTAACTTGTAACAATGGAAAAAGTGCTTAGAAATTTGTAACATGTAAGAAATCAGTGTGCAAAAAGTGTACTGGTCACGTAACGTACACTTGCGTGTCTTGCAAGGCCGATGTATCTAGAGAAGATCGTTAGTTTCTTCAAAGTTGGTTTGTTCAAGACTGTATTGCTCTTTATATAGCCTTTTTCAGTTATTTTTCGCTTTATTGAATTAGTTGTAAATAATTGTTTAACTAGTAATAAAGTTTTTTCTGTAATAAAACTCTCATGTGTCTAAATAATAACATTTTATCCGACATTTTTTTACCAAAACGCCAGTTCTATGACAGGGGACATTTTTGTCCCCTTGGCGGTTCTAGGTAGGTAGCAAAGTCCGGCGGTTCTAGTGTTAAAGCATTACATGCCTAATAACATACACGTTAACGATTACAAAGATGCCAAGACAAGTATAAATTTTTAACTTCATCTGTTGAACTTACAAATGAGTGATTTAACTGGCTGCCATCCAAAAATGGAATTGCTAATTTGCATTATGATACTTCACAGGAAATTTAGTGAAGTCAGCCTAGTTTCTCTGAGGCACCTAGCTTAAATATAATGATGTGTTAAAACCTGTTTTATGGTTTGAATATTTGAAAACTTAGAAAATTCCGTATCTTGACCCTTGTGGTGTTATATAAACTGGAGCCGCACACTTCCGATCGAAGCCTGTATGGACCTAGTCTGAAACTTCCAAGGGGCATTAAAAACAACAACGACAATTGCTTATCTTAAATTTAGATTTGCTGCGTTTGAAATTTTGAGTCTTTTTTTTTTGAGGTTTTGTAAATTTTTACCTATTGAAGTTGCTTTCCCCGTTTGAGGCACTAAACTTCAAAATTTTGCAAGGTCATGAGTTTCCTTTCACTATAAGTCAAAAGTGGAACTTTTTTTTTACACTAAGATCAAATAAAACTTCTTCTTCGACAAAAATTTGGTAAATTCTACATATAAAGGAACTTGGAAACCTTATAATACATAGAATAAAACTTCCTCAAACAGCATTGAAGTGGGGAAAACGATTTAATTCTCTCTTGAAAGGAAATATTCGAATTCTCAATGAAAGCAAGGATCTCGGATGTCTCGTTTCATTATTTAAATTTCTCAACTTTCAATTTTTGCACAACCTTAACGTCGCTTTCAAAACTTTGAGTGTCTTTTATAAGTCTTCCCTTATTTCAAGGATAAACAAGGGAAGCCCGTTAGCTGCAGTCCCGAGTTTCAGATCAGCATTTTTCGGTCTAGTTTGTTTACAAGCAAGTCTCTTTCTCCAAGAAATAAAATATTCATTACTGTATGATAAGAGGAATTATAAAAGAGAAATTCTCGAAGTTTTCTGTGGTTGAGCATTTTTTAGCATTACTTTTCTACGAATACGCATTAACAATTTTAATAGCTCTTATTGATTCAAATGCCGTTTGCCAATGTAAATATGGCAAGATACACGGTTTAAAGAGGAAGTAACAGATTCTGTTAGAAAAATAATGTAGAGGGGGGGGGATTATATTAATTTTGCAAAATTCCTTCGAATCTATCTTCTTGTCCAATAAGCGTAAAAAATATTTCTGTTTGATAAAAAATAAGACAGAAACCACATGAATCTAACAGAATGAAATTCCTTCGAATCTTTTAGCTATTCTGTACGTTGATATAACAGATTCTCTTGAAAAAAATAAAGGAGATAATCACATAAGTCGAACAAAATGAAATTCCTCAGAATATCCCTTCTTGTCCAATAGGTGGAAAAAAGATTCTGTATAAAACAAAACAAGGAGGAAATCGCATAAATCGAACAAACAAAATTCCTTCGAATCTATCTTCTTGACGTATAAGTGGATAAAAACAGTTTCTGCTGAAATTGAAATAAGGGAGAAATAACATAAATATAATAAAACGAAGTTTCTTCGAATCTATTTCCCTGTCCAATGATAATTGGAATCAGTAGATTCTGTTAACATGAATCTCTCACAACAACATTCTTTTCAAAATTTAAACTGCATTTTTTCTCACAAAGTGGACAAGCCGTTTTTCTTTGTAGCCTGCCAATCTTACAGCAAGTGGTTGATCAGTATGTGCTAAGTAGATGTATGTAAATATAAATGCATTAGAGTCTATACAAAAAATTTAAAGATTACCTACTCAAAAAGCTTAGCAGATAATTATTACAGTAATCCCCAACCTCAGGAAAGATCGATAGTGAACAGTTAATCATTTGATTAACTATGTCTGATTAATTCCTCTGACACGGGAAAATTAATGGAAAAAAATTTAACATCGTCTAACAAACAAATCAAAAGATGTATGTACTGACCAACATTCTGGATCATTGTCTTCAAAACAAAAGAAGGGAATGTTGCTAGGGAGAGAAATTAAAATTCATTACAAATTCTGATATAACATAATGGTAAAGCACTTACCTCCATGTTAGGAGACTTGGGTTCGATCCTCATCCTGGCATCCACTCGTTACAGTCTGAGTATAAACTGTAGTCTCTCCTAAATAATTTTTGAAGAATTCTCTAGAGTTTCGTAGAATTTAGTCTTAAACTTTTATTACGAGATGTTTTATTCGGAAAATAATAATGGAAATATTTCTCGTTGAACAAAAACAAAAAATAATATTTCATCACAGTTCTGCTATCTATACCCTTAAATAATATTTTGATATTTGAGCCGAAAATGGCGTTTTAGATACCTAGAAATAACAGTCTTCTTAATAATATCTAGAAATTTGAAGAAACCGGCATCGTGAGTAAAATCTGTTTTTTTTTCTTTACTTTTTTCTTTATTTTGTTCACCTTTGTCACCTTTCTTGTTATAGTTATTACCCCGTAAAAACAAAAGTGTCAGATAAAAACCTCAGTAATCGATTATTGAGATAAAAATTGTATCTTCCGACTCCTTTGAAATATATTAGGTTTCTTTTTAAATATTTTTCTTTCAGCTTATAAAGAAATAAATCAATACATCACTATATAATATGAAAAAGGATAAAAATTTCGGGTCATTGAATCAGAGGTCACGGATATACCTATTTTTTTTCTGGAATTAGTACCTGCTTTGTTTCCACCCGATAAGCAACTTCTTCTTTTTTTAATATTTTTCTTATATCTTCTCTCTTTGAGTCTGTTCTTGTTAATTTTGAAAGGCATAATTTTTAATAAATTCTATTCTTCATCGTTGTTTTGATTCATGTAAAAATCTTAAACAATAGATAAATGGATAAATATCCATTGTTTTCACTGACATGGATTTTTCAGTTTGTTTTCACTCTTCTATTAGGAAATCAATCATTAAACATAATATCCCATGATAATAATTTTTGAAAGAAGGAATGATTTTTTTTAAAAATTAAGTTCAATACTACCAAGTCGTTGCGGGGTTTATTAAGCATTTATTTACTTTCATGCCATAAAATTGTACAGACGGGGTTACAATAACTACATTAAACAGTTTAACAAGGTGTTTACCACAGATCACTTATTATTAATTAGTATTAATATTCAGACACTTTTAATTGTAAAGAAAATACACGATAAAACCATAAAAGCGAACCTAGGTTCAGTTTCTAAATCACATATTTAAATCATCTATTACTTTATGCAAGTAAGATTACAATGCAGTGAGAAATTTCCTTTTTCTTTTAATACCTTACATATATGTATATACAAATACTTAACTATTAAAATGTGACATCTCGGCAAAAGAAGGGTTGAACACAATTTTTACTGCAATAAATGCTCTTAAAATCCCACAATTTGTTGCATTATTAAATGCATTATTTACGATCAGTAATTTTTATAAGCTGGTCAAATATGCATTAATAAGAAGGAAGAATTTGGTCCTGAATTCGTAGACTTTAAGACCAAAACATTGGAGGCTCTGGCGAGATTCGAACTCACGATCTCATGGAAACCGCAAGCTGTAACGTCCCCATTGTTGAAATAAAAACACGAGAGACAGAAATATTTAAAAAACCACAGTTGTATTTCAAATTCCAAATATGTACAATATCTACAAAGGCAGAGTGACTATTCTCGTCTTCGTATGAGAGACATTCACAGAAACAAAAAAAAAACCTTCACTAGCCTTTCTCAGCGTTTAACAGAGAGGCTTCTCTCTAAATAGCCACTAGGACCCTAACACAGACTTCTTCAGTCTTTAACCGAGGGATGATCGCACCGATCAGCTACTGGTATGGCTTTTCCCCCCAATCCTTCGCTGATGTGAATTCTGGCTGCGGGCCCTTCTGGCTTCACTTCGTCTCCGCGGAACTGCGAGTCTCTGCCACACTGTGCACTTTCTGGGACTCTGATCTCCTCTCAACAATCCGTCAGAAGCCCCTCTTTATCTGTTCGTCCGGCCGGAGTATCTTTTCCGCGCTTTTTGCAGTTTTCCCACGCTCGGCGGCTATAGCCGAACGGTCAACTCCTTCCAATCTCCACGGCGGGGGGGGGGGGGGGGGGGGAGGTCAACTTCACTCGGCGGGGTAAGTTACGTCCAGTCGGAGCGACTCTCGGACAACATAGGAAGTGAGCGCCACCTCTTCTCCCTCATTGTGAATTTCGTCTCCGAAAGACAGGAGAGCGAGGCGGGGGTGTTTGTAGTCGAGGTGTCAGCTGGATTCCGCTGGATATACGGAAGTCAATTGTTCAACCAATCATTCCTCATCTAATCATCTTTGCATCCGTGCTGGTTGTCGCAGGGTTTTGTCAACATCTTGAAAGTGCAAAAAGGAACCGACGTAAAAGGCACGTCAATTGAAAGAGATTTTAGTAAAGAATAGCGGATGGCGGTTAAAAGCAATAAAACCAAATCGGTGGAAACGAGAAGAAAGAGTATGCAACGCATATGCAAAAAAAAAAGAGATAAAAATAGATGGGAACAGAGATTAGAATGTAAGAAAAAGCAAGAGGCAAATAAAAGAGGGATAGTATAAGGAGAAGATGTAAAAATATAAGACGGTGAGGCAAAAATTCATGATGCCAATTAAACAGGTGTGCTCAAGGAGAGAACCCAAAAAGGGGATGCGTGAGTAAGGGGCCAAAAAGAGGAGAATTTGGAAGATAACGCCGACGCAGTTTACTGATTGAAAGGAAGTTAGCAAGAAGCCGCAAACCAATGAAGAAGAAGAAGATATAGGGATAATATGGACATTGAGATTAGATGAGGCGTGGCTAGAAATTAATAATGGAGAAAGTATATGAAAAAAGAAAGAGAGAGAAAGAAGAAGAGTAGCTAGAGAAACCAGTCGTATGAAGTCAGCTAGCAGGCTAGTGGTTGAAACGTAACTTGATGTATGTTGTTGACACTATGAGCTAGCCCGCTAAAAGCTGCTAGAGATAGAGATTGCCCATGAAAGAAGGCGTGATGCCTATTCAAGAATAAGTAGTAGCTGCCTTGTGTAGACGACTGATTGCAAGTATGCCAATTGAATGCTGCCGCGCCGTCAAATAAGAAGGAGAAGAATGACAAGCTGTTCACAGTGAAATTCCATGAACTTAATGAATGACTGAACCCCTCTGCAAATCGATGAAAACCCGTTTCCACAGCCGTCATCTGATAATTCATTGAATTATTAAGAGTTGCCGAACATCGCTTAGAGTTCATGTCCTTCTCTATCATCGGTTTGGTTTGGAGCACTACGGTCAAATTTTGCTACACGATGGCTAATTAGACCGGGACCTGCTGCTTAAAGCCGATTCCGAACGGCTACAAATGTCCATTCCAAGAGTGGGATTCGAACCCACAGACTCTGGTACCGGAAGCCAGCCCCCTAGTCATTCGGCGATCGTCCGGCACGCCGTCATCGGACCCCGACTAATTGAACTTTATATACGAACGGTGCCCTAGATGTCGCCGAAGTCATCACAATACGTCGCAAGTTCGTCAGTACAGGTATCGTCCCCATTCCTCACAATTATGTGCATAATCATTGCTTCACCCAATTAAAAATAGTTGATAATATGAATAAACTGGTAGGGATCGATTGAATTAACATAATATAAATGAGCAGAATTACCATCATGTCAGTAAATTGAGCCGGATTAATATGAGTGAAGATGATGCTATAATAATTGAATGAGTTAAACGTATGTGTTGAGTGTCGTATATAATTAACATAGTAGAGTAATAAATTTGCAGGTGATATGTGTAGATGAATTAGGAGATATCTAGCAGGAGTGTATTGTATAATATTATATGTGCTTAATCAATAAATTAATATGTCATTTCAAACCAGAGTAGTTCTTGTCTCAAATAATTACAACCAAGACGCAATGTACTTGACGATTTCAGTGATGTTTGCTTTCATAATTTATGCAATGTACTAACCACAACTAATTACTTTCACTGCCCCACAGTCCTTTTTAGGTTCCTTCAAAACTTCTCGAACCATCCCGATTTCTTCACAGAAAATCCCGACAGTTCAATAGAGACTTCCCCACGCTGTTTAATGACTTCCGGTGTCCTTAATGATGCGGAGGCTGGACACCACATCCGCCGTGCAAATGAAAAATAATTATGCACACATTTGACTGCGGCTTCAGAGAATAGGCCAGGTGGGTCAAGGTTGGTTTATAGCCACGTTGCCACATCCATAACTGTATTACATGCTTGAAATATCTAGGACATACACCATGCGAAAAGTTTTTTCATTTGGATTGAGATTCTAACACGGGAATTGAGTTACCGTGGCTGCCGGTATTATGTGGATAGAATCAAACAGCTCGGTTCAAATCCTGACAAGCGTCCCTGAATGCTATCGTGTCTACGCCGGGTATGGACACATTAAATCTGCTGGCAAGAAAGTCCCTCTGTGGGGTTTGTAGGGGTGGGAGGGGATGCTCGGTCTAAAATGGGGTGGCATGTTATGGGGTTGCACGATATTCACCGACAGTGATTGAACCTCAAAAGTTCTTAGTTTCTGTGTCGGGCCCTGTTCTGGTGCACTGAAGAATTCAAGAAGCCGTAGTCCAATTTCACGTGCAGTACGTAATCACACATGTTAAGTTATTGCAAAATTCGTCATGATTTGAAAAATTGTAGATTTGCTGCCATGAATCCCTCTAATGGGGAATGACATCCAATTCCCGTACTTTTAAGTGGTCCCTGAATTCATATTACGGACGGAGTACGATATTTGTGATGCGATGACTTATTTAAATTTTATACGAACACAGTTTTCGAAAGCCCTTTAAATGATCGCACGACACGTCAAACTTTTAAATATATTAAAATTATGTGTTAAGCTCCGTCTGTTTCCCAGTTTATCTAAAAGAGTTAATTAGGCGCGTTCCTGGAAACAAGAATGCGTTGTTATTTAACGCCCGAGTAAAAATATTCTATTTATTCAAGACTATCTTAAGGTAAGACCACTAAAACATCGCTTATTAACACGAAAGGCAATTTTCGTATAAGGTGATAACTCTAGAAATGATACAAAGGAAATAATACAATAACTGTCGACAAATAAATCCGCAAAAGTGTTTTGGCATTTTTAAATTTTTGTAAGCTGAAATTTTCTAAAATGAAAAAAATAGCTACGATACACATGCCTTATTATATTTCGAAATGCATTTAGAATGAAACTTAGAAAACAATCTACGCTCTCGTATTGCATGCTTTGAATTCTTTCGGTGTGCTGTTTATTTAGGTTAAAAGAAAAAAAAAAGTATATATAATTTCTTCGAAGTCTTTAAATATTTATCTTCATTTATTTCTGTGACTAATTAGTTCTCTGATTTGGTGGAATTTAGCAGATGTGATATTCGACTTTTTTTTAGTACGAATTAAGCGTACAGTGTATACATTTATTATTTTAATGGAAATAAACTGTTGCGGTAAATAAATAATAGATTTTTCTGTAATGCTGCCAAAATAGTGTAATAGCGGCAGATTATTATATTCAGAAGTTAATTATCATACTTGTTAACATTTTTACACTCGTAACTTTCGGCACCGAAAATTACAGATTTCCAGATGTTTATCTCTGGTAAATTCAGAAAACTTGCTGTTATATAATATTAACAAAATAGTCTTATAAAGTGTCTAAAAGCAATTTTTTCGTAATAAATACGCCATTAAGCTATGATTTAGATGTGTAGCTCAGTAAAATATGGTTATACAATTTCTACCTTCATTACAATGGCATCTGGGATCAGTTCGGAACCGCCCTTTACAACGTCGGGTTATTCTAAGAAGTTATAAGCTACTGGAGAATAAACAACTTGCAATAACTTTACTTATGGAGTTGGTCTATCAGTTTGCATGATTTCCAAATTTCTCAATTATGAGGGTTGCCCTAATGAAAAGCGTACAAGTTGAATGAAAAGAATACCTTTAATGGAAATCAAAAGAAATCACCATGGGCGTTGTAACACAGGTCCCATGGTTTCGGCAGCAGGTCTATGCCTTTGCTGTAAAATGAAAGTGGTTGATTCTTGAGCAAGTCCTGTACAGCTTTCTTAACTTCGTTGTCCGAATGGAAACGTTTCCCCTGTAATGCTCTCTTAAGTGGCCCAAAGATGTGGAAGTCACAGGGTGACAAATCCGGACTGTACGGCGAATTGTTCCAACACTTCCCAACGGAATTTGTTTAAGGTCGTCTGGATTTCACGGGAGACGTGTGGGCGGCATTATCACGGAGAGGATCACTTTTTGTGTGAGAAGGCCTGGCCGTTTGATTTTGATTGACTTCCGTAGCTTCTTCAGAGTACTGCAGTATTGTGTCGCCGATGGATGTCCGCATTACGCTCCCCTTCCGCAATCAGAAACCATGCTACCACGTGTTGGTCCGATCTGGACGCATCCATGTATAGCACGACTTTGCTGTCAATAAAATTCCTCTACCGCGAAAAAGGATTATCTGTTGAACGCCATATGCTGTGCACACCTCCTACCGCCCATTATATCCCAGTTCGGTGGGGCTGCTATAGCTGCAGTCATTCAGACGCAATCGCACGTGTCCACTTTTCATTTGGGCGATCTTTATATTTACGTGACATTGAGAAGGAAAAATCTTTTGCATGTTCTATAGGATCCATAGTTCATAATGGATCCTATATCCATAGTTTACTATGTGCGGGCTCAGGCTCGAACTGAGTATTGTAAGTTTCCAAAAGCCATGTGCCATGTAATATGCTTGGGATTTGTAACATGTTGAGCAAATATGCATTGTATTCACACTTAAAATGCTGTGATGCTACTGGGTTCGACCCCTTACATGACTATTCGCAGCTCCAGTTATTCAACAATAACAAATATATATATATATATATATATATTCTTTTAAAGGGTGTTGAACACTTAGAACGAATAATACCCCACTGCAAACACATAATATAAGCACTGTATCTAAATAATGCAATAAAATATCCGAATTATTGATGCCTTAAAATAATTCAGCTGAAGCAACGCTATTTTGCGATAATCTTGATCTGTCAAAATACTCTTATCTCAGCGTGGTTAAAGAATTTCATCAATCTTTTTTCCATCCGACCTATGATAATATACCACTTTAGGCGTCTGAAACGTTTGGATGAATAATGAACTCCCATGTTAACAACTACCCCACTTCAGCGCATAAACGTCAAATTTATGCAATGAATTGACAATATATCGGAATGTTTCCAGAAAAAATGGCAGATGAATATCCAGATATTTCACTCTACTATCTCTTTTCAAATTTAACCCGTAGTAAGATTCTACTGTATCCAGAAACAACGAATGGAAGAATACATACCCAAGCTAACTCTTTGAACTTATGCACTCTTACATATCAAAACTGGATTCGGGCTCTAAACTAACAAGGAACTGACAGCTAGGAAAAATTGTCCTCTTCATTTGTTAACAGAATTCGAGTATCCTTTTCAATTCTAACCTATAGTCATTTTACATTCTAGTACGCAGATAACTTTGGAGTAACACACACTCAAGCATAGTGTTTAGCATTGTGTTTGCCGCCATTCGCAATGTGCTTCAGGCGTTAGGTCCCAGTCATTTCAATCTTCAAGTATCATAAAAATACTGTAGATCTCCAAACCCATCAACTAACCTCGGTCGTTTCTGAAGAAGAAGAATCTTAGGAGATGAAAAGCAAAAAAAAAGCTTTGAATAGTAGAATAATGCATCTACAACCCCTTAAAATCCTTACCTTAAGTTTGAGAGCTTTAGATACTTTTGTTTGTGCTGTGTTTCTTTGAATAAGCCTAATTTCACTGTAATCCAAGACAGTCTATCCTAAAGTATTTTTACAACTTAGTAAGTAAAAGCAGTTAATTCTATGGAAAAAAATCCATTGAAGCAAAACAAATAGAGGATCCAAAAAGAGGAGAAACGGTTCTCATTTTATTCCGACACGTTTTACTTTAAAGTATCGGTTCTTGTCCATCGATCACTTCAGAATGTTCCTGTTTCGGACATTCCCCTTCCGTCTATGCCATCTTTGCGACTTCAGAATCTTTTTCTTTGAAATCATTCCAGAGTTTTTCGAAGCCCAAACGCAGTATTGTTACTTTTCGGTATTCTTTTAAATCTGCTTAGGTAATGAATAAAAGGAATTCTATTATTTTTATAGCCTTCAAAGATGATTATCAATTTAAATCCAAATAAAACACTCGAAAGAAATGGAAAGGAATTTCAATTTTGTTTACCTCAGCTTCTTTTGTGGAATTATTTTCTAAGAAACGTGTATTGAATATCTATGTTGATTATTTTCAGTGCAACCTGTCTACACTAGGGACTCCAAAACTGAAATCTTCATACCTTTTGAGAGGGTCCGTCAGATGGTAATTACATGATGACGTTTCTCCCCATACGAAATATTTCAAAAGCTCAATGATGGATTTATTTAGTTAATTAATAGTATTCACGATCTAACTTAGCCTGTTGAAATTTTGGTTAGTTTCCAATGTCTGGTTATGTCTGGTCGATATCATTTCACATCTTATGTTGAATTATTTGTGAAGCAAATTGGTTTCTTCTAGCTATTATGCTCTCTTGGCACGTCCCTTGGGTAGCTTAATCTATCTATCTATATATCTATCTACAAATTTTTTCCCGAGGACATTCCGGTGTCAACCCATTAAACTGTCCCCTTGTTTCCGTAGAAAATCTGGATCAGGAGAGCGCTCACTCTGGTTCTAGTTTGAGGGATCGATTCCCGTAAATACTGTAAATTCCTGTAAATTCCTTGACACATTCATGTAAATAACTACAATTTCATAAGGTAAGGATTGTTCATAGTCTTCTTGACTCATTCGCCAGGTATTTGAAAGTTTTTTCTTGAGTACGTATCAATGTGCATAACCATACTGAATGATTATGCCAATTGCTAAGTCTTAATTTCACTGCTCTTTTTTTTCAATCGAGATGTAATGACGCAGCAATATTGAGCCAAATGGACTGTCCGTTCTGCATGCTCTGCGACCTTCAGGAAGCGATGGACTGGCTTCACCTTCTCCGCTGTCCAGCGCTGTGTTCATCCCAGTTGTGGGAGCGATATTGGGAAGCAAGAGACCGAAATGGCCAATAGACTTTTGCTACTTTCTTTTTGGACTGTTTCCATGTTTGTTCTGTTTATTTTGGTTAGCTTGTCTGTGTATTGCCTACCATTGGAAATTTTAAAAAATGAGCCAAATGTTGTTGAGCATTAGCAAAGTTCATGTTGCAGTATGGTGTTATGCACTTCCTTCCTTGTTTATGCTGATTGATGGGGCTATGCAGCACAATGTCTGACACGCCGAATAGACTATGTACAGTTTTGTAAACAATATATACTGCAGAGTTTTAGTATATTTTCACAACGTTAAAATATCTATCGTTGCGCAGATCTACCCATGACATGAATGTCCCTCGTCTAGGCACTAACAATGTATATTCATAATTTCTGGTTAGGATTAAATGTTATGCTCACATCCCCATTATTCGACTGAACAAAGTGCCTCATTTGCTACACAAGCACATTTAGTATAGGATACAAATACCTCAATACCTCTCCTTTCTTCACATATATTTTAATCCCCCTGGGCTTTGGAGACAATGTACACTTTGGTGTCGATTTCGTGGCTGTTCACAAAGTCATATACTGCTGCCACTTCAATAACACCATTCTCAACAATTTCCTTACACATTTCAATTTCTTTTATAGGGTGCAAAATTTTGCTAGGTGTTTCAGCTATTCGCTAGTTTCGATATTCTTAATGTATGGCCTCATACTTTTTCAGACTGATGTTCGTTTGTTCTGCTCTCGATTGCGTTTTTGTAGCAACTCTTTAGCGTTTCTCTTTGTACATTTACTGTACACTTCATTAATTATTGCAATTAGAGGATATTGATGTTAAAAGTATGCTGCAGTAAAGAATTTCACATATTCGTTTGTTTGCTTTTTCCATCAGGCATCAGCTATTTTGAATAAGATACTGTACATATTCATGGACAAACTTTACACGTGCGCAGCCCCACTGGGCATAAATTTCTGGAAATCTTAAAGCGTTAATTCTTGTAAACAAATATAAATTCTTTTAATAACAAATTATCTTATACATAAAATTCTATAGATTGAAATTACTTCATTACTAAAATAGCATTGAAATTTCGTACCTCTAGGGAGAACGGAAGGTTATTTCTTTGATAGATTAATAGCATTAACTGTATCAGTAATTTTATTCTATTCATTAATTAATACCATTGCAGGTAAGGAAATTGTGTTTTTGCGCCAGAAATTATAATTTATTACCAAATGAAAAGTGAAATATGAGAATCAAAGGGGATTTATACATTCAATTTTTCATTATTTCATGAATGAACAGTGTACTTAATCTTTAGCTTTTATGTGTTTCATTGAACTGAAAAATTATTTTCCTTTCGTAATTAGCAGTGTTCAGCATAATAAATTCTCACATTTGAAAGCGATTGTTTACAGACGGATTTTTTGTTTGTTTGTTTCCAGTTTCATTTGAAAGAAGTATGGCAATTTTCTCCCACAAAGCGTGTTATTTAATTAAAAGCTGTTTTTAGTAATGCGGAGTATTGATTAATGATATTACAATTGTCTTTCGCAAATTAATAGCCATTTCAGAGTTAAAGTAAAGAGATTTTGACGCAAAACTTATTATTTTGTATATCCATATCGTAAGCTATGTTTCGCAATCTCCTGTTCGGTGTTCTCCTATCTGGTTCATATCATTCTAATTTCAGATTTTTTTTTTCTTTTTTGATTTTAGGAAGACGGTATTTTTTAAGACGATGGAAAATATCGAAATTAAATTAAAATTGGAAGGAATCGTAATAAGAGGGATTACTTTGCAATGGCAGGAAAGCTCAAAAATTGGAACCTCTCATAATTTTTATTAGTGACTAAAAAATCCAGCCAATTTAATTGATGGCTTAAATAGCCTAGCGTCTTGCTGCTCGAAATTGTGATTCAAGATAGAAGATATTAAAATAACAGTTAAAAGTAATCAATTTGAGAAATTTACGTCTTAAATTATTGTTTACATCATATTTTCGAGTAACTTTCATCTATGTCATTTCAAAAATCTCACAAGGAACTTAAATTTTCTGTATTTATGAGCTTAATTATATAGCTAAAATCATTTTCAAATTCGTTCGTAAAATAATGCAAACCAGAATTTTCAAAAGATTGATGAAAAGGTTGATCAAAAAAGTTGTTTTCAACATTGCTATGTTTTTCTTCCTTTCTTATAAGATGTAAAATACTGAATATATATATATATATATATGTATCCATATAATAACAGCTGAAGGTAAACAAATGTTAGTTTGTCAGTCAGCAGACACGGGGACGGGCTAATCTCTTGAACTGAGCATCGCAGGATATCGCGGCTGGTACCGATGGACGCGGACGGACGAGACGCGTGCACTGGTGCTATCCTCAACTTTCAAATCTTTAAACTTTTTTAATTATAAAATTAAAACCACCGAACTCAAAAGAAGCTGACAGCAGAAACAGATGACATTCCGGGTGGGGCAGCTTCTTTCCGCTTCGCAAATTTCTACTATTTTCATGCATGCAAAATTAAACTTTTTCGCCCACCAATCAACAAATTTTTTATTTTCATGTGTTTTACAACTCTTCATCTTTAAGGATATACACATTTTTTTATAAAGTTAAAAATGTTTTTCATTGCAAACGAAGCTTTTTCCCCAAAGCAGTTTTCCGAATTTCCCGAAATCGACAATTTTGATGGAAAAATATTTCGGTTTTCTGCACCTATTAATGTCAATTTTACGATTTATCGGCATTTTCTAGATGTTCAGCTTCCAAAATATACCAAATACATTTAATTGAAAAAAATGTTATCATTCTAAAAAAGCGTACTTACCAAACTCACTTTTGAAATTTCCCGCGCTGATCGCCATGGTATCTTAATGTAACTGAATTGGGGATTTCGTAATTTTTCGACTTATTATTTTACTCACTAATATTTCCAGCAAGTTCGTGAAATTTGTTTCTAATTAATGAGCAACTGATGAGGATTCTTCCGCCACCAATTTTGAATTCCTGAGAACTGTCTTTCTATTTTTTTAAGCACTTTTTCATCCATGGGATTTTCTATTTTCATTCGGCCATGTTGCCAAAATGAAAAATTATTAGTTGAGAACGAGTCATTTAATAATTGAAATCCAGAAATAATTTTAAAGCACCAGAAATAATTTTAGTTTCAGGAAAGGAGAAGTTAAAACCTTTAGAATTTTTTTCTAATTCAATGAGCTTCATTTTTTGTTTAAAAAGCAAAATTTAAAAACGGAAATTTTAAATCATTATTTCGTTTTTTTAAAATTCTAATGTATTTTTAAAAGTGATTAAACAGTTTTCGGTCTTTAAGAAATAAAACTGTATCATTTAAAATCGAAAATGCAACACATCGGGTTGCCACTCAGCTAGTCTTACTATTAACAGCTGAAGGTAAACAAATGTTAGTGTGTCAGTCAGCAGACACGGGGACGGGCTAATCTCGCGAACCGAGCATAGCAGGATATCACGACTGGTACCGATATACGCAGACGGACAAGACGCGTGCACTGATGCTATCCTCAACTTTCAAAACTTTAAACTTTTTTAATTATTAAATTAAAACCGCCGAACTCAAAATAAGCTGACAGCAGAAACAGCTGACATTCCGGGTGGGCCATCTCTTTTCCGTTTCGCAAATTTCTACTATTTTCATGCATGCAAAAATAAACTTTTCCGTCCACCAATCGAGAAATTTTTTATTTCTATGTGTTCTACAACTCTTCATCTTTAAGGATATACACATTTTTTATAAAGTTAAAGATCTTTTTATTGCAAACAAAGCTTTTTCTCCAAAGTTTTCCGAATTTCACGAAATCGGCAATTTTGATGGACAAATATTTCGGTTTTCTGCACGTATAAATGTCAATTTTACGATTTATCGGCATTTTCAAGATGTTCAGCTTCCACAATATACCAAATACATTTAATAAAAAAATGTTTTCATTCTAAAAGAGCGTATTTGCAAAACTCATTTTTAACTGAATGCCGAGTTAGTAATTTTTCGACTTATTATTTTACTCACTAATAATTCCAGCAAGTTCGTGAAATTTGTTTCTAATTAATGAGCAACTAATGAGGATTCTTCCACCACCTATTTTGAATTCTTCAGTACTGTCTTTCTATTTTTTAAGCACTTTTTCCACCCGAGATTAATATTTACATTCGGCCTTACCGTGATATACCTCCCATCCTGCTTACCTGCTTGTGTGCTGCCATGGCGCAGTGCCATCGCGCTGACCTGGTAAACTCTACGTTGTCGGTTCGGTCCTAGGTGGTGTCGCATCTTCCAAATTTCCCTATCTTGATATTTTTTGTTTTTCCCCGCGGAACTCTGCAATCATCTTATTACGAATTGTTTGACCCTGCAAAGGGCTTTTTTTCTTTTATTATGCAAACTTTCCCTCTTGTTTGCTGAGGGCCATTTTTTCCGTAACTTTATAATAAATTTCAACTTATTTTCTTTAATTTATTTTAATTCTTCATTTTAATCTTAATTTATTTAATCTTAATATATTTCTAATTTTTAAATTTATTTTACCCTTCTACTTTTTGAAGGTTTTAAACTTAATTTTTATATTAATGTAACTTTAAACTTACTATCACTTAATAATTTTTTCTATTGAGCACATGTACATTGATAATAAGCATCTTACGACAGGAGTTAAAGTCATAGACCCAGGAACTCTACTCTTCAAATTCAAATTCTGCTCAGTTGCCAAAAGGAAAATTTATTAGTTGAGAATGAGTCTGAGAACGAGTCACTTAATAACTGAAATCAAGAAATAATTTTAAAGTACCAGAAATAATTTCAGTTTTAGGAAATGAGAAGTTAAAACCTTTAGAATTTTTTCTAATTGAATGAATCTCTTCTTTGTCTAAAAAGCAAAATTTGAAAACGGAAATCTGAAAGAATTATTTCAAAAGCCAAAAACCGAAATTTGAAAAGGAAATTTTAAAATTATTATTTCCTCTTTTAAAAATTCTAATATTTTTAAGAGTGATTAAACGGTTTTTAATCATTAAGAAATGAAACTATTTCATTATTTTAAATCGAAAAAGCAACACACACACACACACACACACATATATATATATATATATATATATATATATATACATATATACGAGGGGTGATCAAAAAGTAAGGTTACAAGCGTGCAAGGAAACGTGTACATTTTATTTCATAAAACCAATACAGCCAACTGGTAGTACATACATTAGGTTATTTTTCGACATAGTCTCCATATCGGTTTAGGCACTTCTCGCTTCGTGGGATGAGTTTGAATATTCCCTCATGGTAAAAATCTTGTCCTTGCCTGTTCAGTAACGTTGTGGCGAAGTGTTTCACCTCCTCGTCTGAAGCGAATCGTCGGCCCCCTAGGTCCTCCTTAAAGTGGGGAAAGAGATGGAAGTCCCTTGGAGCGAAGTCTGGGCGGTAGGAAGTGTAGTCGATGATGTCCCAGCGAATTTTTTCAACAGCGTGGGTGTCCTCTGAGTTGTATGAGGTCGCGCGTTGTCGTGAAAGAAGATGAAAGTCGTGAAGGCAGATGCTGGCAGTGAATTTCAGCCGCGCTTACATGTTTCGCCCACAGAAATCGAATAACTGAACGGATTTCTTCGCGAGTTCAGTTTTCCAAACGAGTCGCCATTTCTGTTAACCTTTAACTAGCGCTGTAGGTCGCGGGCAGGTGAAACTCTCCACAGTTAACGACCATATATATATATATATATATATATATATATATATATATATATATATAATTTCAGCTAAATTAGATCTAATTATGTTGACTTCTACCATGTAAATGCTCTTTTTCTGACAACAAACACTCCAAATATGTTTCCAAGATGCACATAATAGATCGTTCAACTCGTGTCACTTCCCACGTTATATATAGGGTAATTCATCCGAAAGAGGCATCGAATATTCTGTAATACTTCGCTAGGAGCGAGAAATCTGAACCAAAAACATACGCTACGTACCTTGGCGTATGTGGAATCGATTGCATGTAATGCAATGTTAGAAGTGATCTCCACTTTCTGCCAGACACGTTTCCATGCGTCTCTCCATGTTCTTGAAAACGTATTGGCAAAATTATCGAGGAGAATAGCAGTAATTTCCCTTTATGTTTTCCTTCAAATCTTCCACAGTGTTTTGCTTGCTCAGATAGACTTTCTCCATAGGATGAAGTCTGGGGGTGTCAGATCCGGCGACCGTGGTGGCCAAAGGCCCTTTGAAATTACCATGCTGCCGAAGAAGGACCCAATTTCCACCATGCTCCTCACTGATGTATAACACGTTGTTCCATCTTGCTGAAAGTAACCTTCCGTCATCTCACGATCATCCCGTTAATTCACGAACTGTTCAAAAATGTCCAGGTTCACATAAGTGTTCATGGTGTGGAAGAAAATGGGTCCTATAATGCGCTAATGTGACATCGTGTATCAAGTACCAATGTTTTGATCACGGAGCGGTGTTTGGTGAATGGCAATGGGAATTTCAGCGGCCCATGTACGGGTGTGTTGTGAGTTAACATAACCCGGCAAATCGAACCACGCCTCATCCGAGAACCATGTGATTCGATGTGCTATCTACTGAACAGCACATTGTTCGTTGTTTCTTTCAGATTCCTTAGTCTTAGCAGGAGATATTACAGACAATTCAGGGCCTCTTCCGAGTAAATTACTCTAAACATACAATATGACTACACAGCAATGTCAGATCAGAGTTGACATATGAGTGATACGCTTAAATAGAAACGCCACATCAAAGGTAACATTAAACTGAGAGGGTTACATTACAGTCGTACATCAAAGGTGGTGTTAGACAAATAGGGTTAATAAGCAATGTCACGGTAGATTAACACATGCGACTGATGTGGTTGAATTGTCATGGCACAACAGAGGCGACATACGGCTAATATAGTTAAATGTCGATGATACATCGAAGGTTGAGCACAACTTATATCGTGAAATGTCGATATCATATCAAAGAGGATATACGACAGATATGGTTAAATTGCACTGTCACATCAGAGGTCACTAACGGTTAATACGGTTAAACTGCAAATTACATTCGATGTGACATACGACTGATAACGACTGATATGATTAAACTACCATGGTATATCAGGAGGACATATGACCGATATAGTCAAATTTCAATGATACATCGAAGGTGGTAAACGACCAATATAGTTAAATGGCAGTGTAACTTCAGAGGCGACATACAACTAGTATGATTAAATTAAAATGTCGCGCCAAAGATATCATTTTCGGAAAATTTATTTACGAAGGAAAGAATCACCTAGAACAAAGCTTAAAAATTCAAAATTGAAGGAACTTGTACGGAAAACTTTCAAGTAAGAAGGGTAATTTAGGCGAACAAAATATCTCCAGAATAAACATGTGGCAGGGGATTTCAATCTTAAACTACATTATGGACTTCTTAACTTGGCCCTGCAGATAAGTATGCTGGACATGAAAAATACTAAAAAGGAGAATTTAGTTGAATTTCTACATGTGACTGACAAAATGTAGTCAAATCAAATAACAGTGGATCAGAAAATCAAGAGCCTTTCATGATTTGTGATACATAATTCTGATATTTTGAAGACGGTATTAGAAACTACAGGGATGCACATCACTTAATGAAGAAATAGTGAGAGGTTTAGTACAAACGTGAGAAATTTCACTAGCATCAATAGAAAAATATCTGTGATAACTACATTAAAGCGGTAGATCCAATCAAATGCAAAAATTCTATTTGATACTCTTCAGTCGTAAAATATTTTTTAGATTTCTAGAAGAAGGAAAACGTCATTCAGTTTCAGCACAAAATTTTATTTTCTCTCCTTCAGTAATTATTCAAGACAAATATATGTTCGCACCATGTGAAAGTGAAATAACATTAATCAATGCAAATATATTATTACTTTTTCAAATAACTCCACCATGATCATAACTGAAAAAATATCGAGTAAATATTTCATGACTACATATTAAACAAATACTAGTGGAAATTGTGTTTGGTTTTTAAGTGTATGTTTTTCATTTTATTTCACTTTGAAATATATAAATATGAAACATGTTGTGAATTCCTAATGATTTATTTGCCTCTGGTTCATTATTTGTTGAAGTCATGAAATTAAACTCTCTTTGCCTCATTAAAAATTGAAAGTCTTGAGATAAAATAATTTTTTTTCTTGCTGTTAAAATTTAAAAAATCCTGAACGCTTACAAGTTAAGAGCGGAGTAATACGTTTATTTTTCTATTTATATTTCATCTTCATTAGTAGGAATTCCGATTTTCAATATGCTTTGAACTCTCTTTAGACACTTAATGAATAAATTTTTACATTAAAAAAAAAACCTAATTCTGAAAATATATTAATATTTATTTAAAATTATCACAACTGAAGCTATCCTATAAAAATTTATTTTAAAATTTATAAAAAAATTAAACTCCATTTGCCTCATTAAAAATTGCAAGTCTTGAGATAAAATGATTTTTTTCCCTGCAGTTAAAATTTAAAAATCCTAAACGCTTACAAGTTAAGAGCGGAGTATTGCGTTTATTTTTCTATTTATATTTCATCTTCATTAGTAGGAATTCCGATTTTCAATATGCCTTGAATTCTCTTTAGACACTTCATGAATAAATTTTTATATTGAAAAAAAAACCTAATACTGAAAATATATTAATATTTATTTAAAATTATAACAACTGAAGTTATCCTATAAAAATTCCTTTTAAAATTTATAAAAAAGGAAATGCACACCAAGTAAATTTCTGGAAATTGTTTTTTATTAAGGTATGAAGAAAATTCTTTCAAAAGAATCTAAGATAAATTACCGCCACTGAACTTACTATCGATCATAAAAAAGATCTGTTTTAAGTCTACTAAATGTAGTATCACGAAATCAGTTAAATATCTTCATTTAGAATAATATTAAAGAATTTTATAAGAAAAATGTTCACTTTATTTTTTCAAAAAAAAAAAATCAAAATTACAATACTTTTTTTTCAGCTTATTAATGCCCTAAGTTTAAATCTTTATCATGGAATCCACAGAATTATATTGCCGTGAAATAAAAAGGAAAACAGCGGTATTCCGTAAACAGATTTCATCATATTACCGAAGAAATTGATATGAAACATCATCATGTACAATGGTGCACAAATTGTGGGTCACGATCCACAAGTAGGTCACTAAGAAAATTGGAGGAGTCGTGGGTAGTCTGAAATAAATTTACATATGAAGGCCTTATTTGAATAGTGGTCCAATTCCATTCTTGTTCATTTCGAAATACAGAGCCTTAAAGTCTAATGAGTGCTGAGAAATGACTGCTGAAGTCTGATGTCTAATGCTCTCTGTTGGCAGCAGAAATTAGCTAGAGGTGTACCAGTTTAAAAATAAGATAGAAATGACTTGTATGAACATGAAAGTGAGGCTAACTCCACTTTTTCAAAAGGTGGAGTTGGACCACTATTCAAATATTCTTCATATGAGGCGGTGAAAGGCAAAGTGGTGTAAGTCACTTTTTCAACTTTTTTTATTTGAGGGCAAAAATGGAATCTCCGTGTTAAATTTATAGGGAAATTGCAAATAATTATTATTTGTAATATAATAATAATTATTATGAATTATAATTTGTTCAATTTATTGTGGACTTTTTTGTAGTTTTTGCAGTAAAATGCTTCTAACTTACAGCACTTGACTTACTGACTTACACCACTTTGCCTTTCACCGCCTCATATGTTAGGGGGCACACTACTTTTGACTACAATGAAATGACCCTAAACATAATCAAATTCGAGCTACTGAAACTCCAATAATATTAATATATATATATATATATATAATTTTTTTATTTTGTATCAAAATTACAAGTCTTCAGTTATATTTTATACAAAAATAGAACTTGTAAAGCCATAAATAATTCTTAGATTTCATTTTTAAATGTATACATTACTAAAAGGGGTAAAAAATCATTGGATGTTTCACCCATCATAAAATTAAGAAATGTGCATACAGAAACTATTTTTTGGTCAAATTAAATTAATAATATACTCAAGTTTAATGTAAAACCAAAAATTATACAAAAATATAGTTTAAATAAAAAAATTTACATGAAATTTCTAAAAAATTTAAATTTAGCAATTTTTTAAAACATTTTCAAGTGTAAACAGTTTCTTTACAAATTTATTTTTACTTTTTTGGTTTTAGTATGTAAAGAAGCTTATAATACAAATCTGATAAAAATTTTGTGTGTCTAGCACACATAGTTTGGGAGTAACAGTGCGCGTAATCCAAAAATTTATATATTTGGGTCCACATCGGACTGTTGCGCCGTGAGTTTAGTTTAGTTTAGAAATTAAAGTTGTATTATACATGGCCATGGCAACAGAGTGAGCTTTACATAAACTCTCATAACACGAGAAATAATGCGAGTTTTTTTATGCGGTTTTTTGCATATTGTTCAGAAATGTCCCAAAAATCAGAATATAGCAAAAGCCAAAAATCGATTTTTTTTGAAGTTTTAAAGGTTGTGTGCCCCCTTAAACGTCCGTAAGGGAAGGAAAAGGAGGATGGTTATAAAGTTCCATAAATTGACTATTTCAATAAGTTACCTTTAAGGCATTGCAACATTTTATTACAACACGGGCGAACATACATATAACACTTACAATATTAACAATGAATGAAACCTCTGGCACGTCTGCCGGGTCAAATCTGCTCATCGCGGTGTCTACTGACTTTCTTTGACTCGCTGTAGGGCAGTCTGCTCACTTCAGCGTCTCCAAACTTACTCTCGCTCCCTGTATTCTCGTTTCGCGATAACACATACTCTTGAATTATTTAATTAAAAAATACGCTTTAAATTTTCTATAATTACATATTTTTAATATTTTTATTTATATTTTTTACATTTAAAAAAATATGAGTTATATTGTTAAATTAGGGCGCGATGCCCCCAGTTCGTAAAGACATTGAGACAGTGATCTAAGCGTCTCTGGTTCGATGCCGGTCGCTGACAAATCCACCGCCGTGTTCACTAATGGTGACCGGGGCACGTAAAATATGTCGTGACTGCAATGTCCTCCAAGTTCTCAAATTTGCCTCTGGTGGTGTGGGGTCAAGTGTTCCGGTCTTGTCACTTGACTCGGTTCAAAATTACGGGACCGGCCCATAGGGGGATAATACTGGTCCATATATACGGCGGTCCCGGATAAGTGGCCAGCAAAACCGCGGTGTCATATGGCGGTAACGATAATGTTCAAGAAACCGTCTGCCGCATTGGAAAAAAATTATTGTTAAATTAGGTGTCAAACAGTGTTACAATATAAACTTCATAAGCAAAAGTCTATACTTCTATGGCTTCCATTGTCTGTGCCTATCTGTGCGAGACTGAGTTTTCAAATCTCGATTTTTAGAATAGCTTGTAAAAATTTGCTTATTCCCTTTTTCTATTCTTATAATCATTTTCCCAATTTTATGAAATTTTGTTTCAACCAAAAAAAGTTTAGAGGGTCTTGTGATTTTTTTTTTATTTAAAGAAACTGGATCGCAGTCGATCCTCCTTTTGCATCGATGACAGCCTGCACTCGTCTGGGAGACTTTCACTGGGCACTTCGTCTGGGAGACTTTCAGCCTGCACTCGTCTGGGACAGCCACCAGTTTTTGATAGGTGTCCTTAAGAATTGACTTTCAGGCGTCCATCACAGTTGAAGTGAGTGCGGGCAGTGAGGATGGTCAATTTGGTTGGCTACGTAATCTGCGTTCTAATTCGTCCCAAATGTGTTCAATGGGATTTAGATCGGGACTCTGAGAAGGACAGTCCAGTTTTTGAACACCCATTTCGTCAAACCATGCCTGCGCAAGTCTCGATGTGTGAAGGGAGCAGTTATCCTGCTGGAAGAGGAATGGGCCTTCCCTGAAATATTGCAATAGAGTTGGGAGAGCAGCATTGTCCAGAATGCCCACATACATCTCAGAGTTCATGTTTCCAACCACAGGGACTAAGGAACCCAGGCCAAATCATGAAAAACACCCCCACACCAAGATGCTGGGGTGTTAAGTATGCTGCCACCACCATACTTAACAGTCGGCACAATGCAGTCACGCAAGAAGCAGATCCACTTCTTTAGGGGGGTGTCCGGATACTTTTGGCTAAATAGTGTATATATATTTAAGTTTTGCTGGTCAGACGACTTGTGAATTAGTTTTTCTACCGAAGGAAAGCAGCTGATATGGGAGAACATCGAACTGTTAAATTCAATTAGAAGCCGCGAGTAATTGTATCGTGCTGCGCTGATTTTTCGAGTCAAGAACGAGTGATTAGATTAGGTTTATCGAAATTCCTATAGTCAATGCAAAAATTATTTTTACAATGTATTTATTTTATCCATGGTTCCAAGTTTGCTTTAAAATGTTACATGTTTTAAGGCTTCGAGGCATTCTACTGGTTAGCGTGTCAGAATTCAAAATCGAGGTTGCTCGGTTCGAATTCCTATAAGCGCCTTTGAATGCTTTCGTGTCAAAGACGGGTATGAAGATGTAAAATCTATAGGCCGAAAAGCCCCTCCGTGGGGTTTATAGAGGTGGGAGTAGTATAAGAGGCTACCAGATGTCGCCAGGAGTGATCGGTCAATATTGTATTGGCGACGGATAAAAATTTACCTCTTAACCTTGTAGTGCTCAACAACAGTGAGCTAAACAGGAGCCTTATCCCTTCTCTCTACAGTCTTCATCGGAGCTTGTTAGGTTTGGTTTGATTCGGAGCACTACGGTCAACTTTTTGCTACACGAGGGCTAATTAGACCGGGACCTACAGTTTAAAGCCGATTCCGAACGGCTACAAACATCCATGCCAACAGTGGGATTCGAACCCACAGGATCTGAACCGAATGCTAGCGCCCTAGCCATTCGGCCATCACCTGGCGGAGCTTGTTAGGAGTTATCCGGCAAGGAGGCATAAGTACAACAATAAAAATAACATGTTTTAAAACTTTAAGCTTTCGACCTCAGAAATATTTACACTTTAGATAAGCCAACTGATGATTTAGGGAAATGAGGTGAAATTATTCTATTTGTGTTTCTAAACCTAAACATATTTTTTCTCTCATGAAATAATTTTTATGCACTTTTAACATGATTTCATATTTTCGGTCCCAAATGAATTCTTTTTAACCTAGTTTAATACTTTGAGTGCTTTTACATATTTTAGCACCCAATGAAAATATTTTTATATCTATCATAAATGCTTTTGACATCCTTTACATATTTTAGGAAAAAATGCAATGACATTTGCTCACATTTTACATTATTTTAATGTCTGCTACATAGTTTGGCGTCAGATATAAATGTTTTTAGCTGGACATGCGAAGTTGCTTACACGTAAAGAGGGACAAAATTATAGCATAACGAATAACTTACAATTTAATGTTATTATCAGTATTTATTCTTAAGTATTTTAAAAGCAATTTTAAGAACAGAACTTAAGGGTGCTGTGTACTAACCCAATTAGATTCGCTCACCTCAATGTTAACATATGGAGAACATTTGTCTACTATTTACAGCTACATAAGTGCTTATAATCCAATAAAAATGGCATTTTCAGATAGCCTGAACTTTTCTGCACCTTGCAACAGGATTCATTTTATAAATTTCGTCTACCAAAGGAATGAGTGTTTAAAACACACTATACCATATTTTCCCCCCAATACTTTAAATTTTAAATTTTTATCTGCATTTCTTTTTAAAAACGGAAAATTCCCCAAGGTGTAAAGTTGCTTTCTTTATTAGGGAGTACAATTTTTAAAAAAATCTTTGAATCCAAGTCGGCAATCCTTGAGCAAATTATTTACATAGGTTAACATTGAGGTGAGCAAATCCAGTAGGGTTAGTACACAGCTTCCTTAACAATAATACTTGTCTCGAAATCTCAATAAACATAAAACATCAGTAATTTATTCGCATTTAATATAATTAAAAGAATAGTAAACATTTTTAAAAAACAGGGGTATTACTGAATATAACTACGAACTAAATATGCATGCAGATATTCCCTTTATCAATGCTTATCTATTAAAATACTTGACTCTTACTGAATCCAATAAACTGTTCTGGAATATTTGATAATCTTTAACGTGCACCCATCATTGTATTTAACGTCATCTTTAGAAATATCAATAAATCTTTCCTAATAAATATTTAACGGTTCGATTGTCCCTAATCCTTCCACAAAAAAAAATCTGAATTTTTCACTGCAGAATACTCATTTGATTTGGCGAACTTTAAATACCAGAATATATTTCCCTCCGTGCTCTGTCAACAATATCAGAAACTCTCTCACCCCCTCCCTAAGCGTGCATTCACTTCCAATCTCATAATTGATACCACCTTATCATTAACATGATTACTTTTGCACTCGTGTTTTTTTTTTACCCGAGAGAAGATAATCACTATCATTTAGCAATACAGAATACACTCTTTTTTTCCTTGCGCCAAAGTACTTAAAAAGATTTATCGTCTTCATGTAGTTAAAGAAAGTTAAGCGCAATTTATTCTCCCTTATTCTGTTTTAATAAGACTAATGGTTCAGAGGCTATACCGATTAAACACTTTTGCGGCTCATAATTATTTTCCAATGGTTATTCAACAGAAAAGGTTTTCTTCGGCCATTTATGCTTCTCGCCGCGTGAGGGACTAAAGCGAAAGGATTGGTGTTGCCAAATATGCGATTAATTGTTGCTAAAAAAACGCAGTAGTTAGGGTGGAAAAAAAGACTGTGACTTTTGCATGTGTAAAAGTCAGTACCATGAAAATTAAGAATTGTTGTAATATTTTAAAAAATAGATATTTTACTATGGTTATTTGTCGTCGTATTTGGGAAGTATTCTACAAATACGGAGAATGCCAATTTAACGATTTGTTTTATCATAGGATTGCGTTCCTCCATAACGATCCTCCGGAAAGGAAAATTTCAGACACTAAAACTGTCCATCCGTACCTCGCGAATTATAACTTTGGCAGGTCACCAAACCCAGTCTGTATTGCTTGGACAAGCAGTAAATAGTTAAACAGAAAAGTACCAAAATGCTTCAAATTTTTGACATACATATATGTATATGTATACATACGTACATCCATTATATATAGATACATATATACATAACACATGCATACATATATACATACAAAAGAGGTAAGCAATGATAAGTAATCCTACGTTAATAACCTGCGGTAGTTTCGTTAGAAGAGACTACCTGAATTTTTTTTTAAAAATTTAATGAAGTGATTTGATTTTGATTCCTTATAACATTATTCTGTTTTAAAGTGGTATTAAGTGAAATACTTCACGGTAAACACGAATATTTTTTTTAAAAGTAAACCTAAGAATAAACCTAAGAACTAACTGATGGTGTAATTAATGTCACCCTTAATTTTTCTTGAAGGTACTTGGTTCAGAAACACATCAAAGTAAACATTTTTGAGGCGAGATTATATACGTTTCATACTTTTTATAAATAGTTTCAAGTACAGCGGACATATCAAATTTTCTAGAAAAACACGTTAACAGTAAACTTGCTTTTCCGAGTTCGTTAGTTTTAATGTAGTTTTTTACTTTTGTTTCGTAGATGTCCAAACTTTATTGATGCAATCTTCAATTGTTGTTGCTGGTTAGCTAAATGTAATCGAAATCTCACTTGGTACACTTAAATGAGTTGTTTTTAGCTAGTTTCACTTTTCTTTTAAATTAAATAAATAAAGCTCATCAAAATCATTAATAAAAATTATTGTTTGCATTCACGTCTGTATAGATGCATAGATTATTTCCGTAACAACATATAAAATATACTTGAAGCTGAAATTTGTGAGTACACAATTTTAAGTAGCGTTGAAATTTTTTTCTTCCAAACATAAATTTTAATTATGAGTAATTTTCTGATACTTCCCAATTCGAATCTCTTTTATTATATTCAATAAACCATGAATATTTATTTCAAGGTATACCCAATTCAGTTTCCTATAGTAAATATTTCTGTAGCATTATGGCAGATGTTGATATGCCATTTTTTCATTTGTCATGTTTTCAGCAAATTTAAAAGGAACATTTGTTGTGAAATATAAAATCCCTTAATTAAGTTTTTCAATCCAAATATTCTTTAGTTACTACTCATATTCAACTTCAAGCATATGGCTGGTCTTCAATGAAGATTTTCAATTAAGGTCTAAAATATTAAATTAGGGACCAAGTATGACCTCTTTTATACATAACAGCATTTGCCAATACGAATAACTTAATATTATTTCATAATTCCACTATCAGCTTTTGCCACATTAAAGAACTAATTTTAAGTGTGGCATATCAACTTAAAACTTAAAATTAAATTTTTCGGACATATCAACATTTCCCATAATGCCACAGAGTTCTTTCAACTACTACAGCATTAATATCAAATACAATAACATTGTCGATTCACCATGGGTACATTGATTACCTTATCACACTCGTTTCTTCATGATAATTAAATGAATGATTGAATGAATTGAATTAAATTGCTGATTAAAATAGCTGCAGTGTCATCCTTTTGTTGCTGCTAGAAAAATTTTGTACAATTCTCTTAGAGTATTTGTCACTTATGGAGAGAAATTAAGGGAGAATGACTAGTCTCTCATAATTTCTCCCAAGAAAAATATTTTACTAGCTTCTTAACTGCTTATTTTAATTCACTGACTAATTAATTTAAAAATATTAGTATACACAGTAGTGAGGTAATAAATTTTGTCAATATTTGAGTATCGATTCCTCTCTTAATACATTTTTTATCACATATAAAAGGAATAGGACATTAGAAATCCTTAAAAACTTTTAAATGATGTTAACTTATAGGATCATTAAATTTCGTAACATTCTCGCTTGAATATTCTATTAACATTTCATAATTTTACTGAATCGTCAATAGCAAAGTTTCTTTATAAACATCTGACGTCATTTAAAAGGTACGCCATATTCCGTCATCTGGTCTAGTTTGGAATTTTTTGTTTTATTTTAAACTTATATCTTTTAAAATTTGCCTATAGAGGTCTTAGCGACATCTAAGTACTTTCCATAATACAAGGTCTGACAATAAATTTCGGTGAATAGTCCTGTAACATTAACCTAGATGAAATATTAACGAAAGTTACCTTACTGTCCTTCGAAATAGTCACCTCCCATAACTATGCACCGCTGACATCTGCTATACATGTTCTGGAAACTTTGCAAGAAGTCTTCTTTTGGGATGGAGTTCAAAAGCCTCGTCACGTTTCGTTGGATTTCAGGAATATCGTCAATTCTCTTTCCTTTCAAAGCGAGTTTGAGTTGTGGGAATAGGAAGAAGTCTGGAGGATTGAGATCTGGCGAGTATGGTGGATGTTCAATTTGCACCACCCCTTTTTTTGCCAGGCACTGTTTTACGATATTGGCTGTGTGAGGGCGAGCATTGCCGTGAGCAAAAAACCATGAACCTGGTTGTACGTACTGCGGTCGTACCCTGCGTAGACGTTTCATGAAACGGGTCAAAATTTTAATGTACCCTTCAGCATTCATCGTCGTTCCCTCAGGTAGAAATTCCTTGTGGATAATGCCATGACTATCAAAAAAGGTGATGACCATCGTTTTGATGCGTGATTTTTCTGCTCTGACCTTTTTCCGACGAGGTGATGCAGGAGAACGCCATTCTATGCTTTGCCGTTTCGTTTCAGGGTCGTACCTGAGACACCAGGACACATCCTCAGTAACAATACAGTTCAAAAAGTTTGGTATCGCATCCGCCGTTTCGACAAAATCCTGTGAAGCCTCTAAACGTGCCTGCTTGTGATCGTCATCCAAGTGATGTGGCACAAGACGACAACACGTTTTTCTCATCCCTAAATTCTGGGTAACGATTTGTCGCACGGAACAAACGCACTAAACAAGCACTTTGTAAAACAAGTCTTACACGGAACACAAACGACGCTCAACTGAACAACGGTGGGAGCAGATGGTCAACACCTACCGCTACGCATGTGCACCGTTTTGTTTTGCCAGTGTTGTCAGATCGGCCGTTCTGACTTCATTCACCGAACTTTATTGTCAGAGGTTGTAGATATAATTTTCATAAGGTGTCAAATTGAAAATTTTCATGGTATGGAGCACAACGCTGAATGTTGCTTTAACATTCTGCTCACCAGACCTGCAGACATGAACAAAAATTTAGATGAACGTGAACATTTTGTTTTTACGTGTTCTATAAATCGGCCACGTGTGAGAAAAGTAAAATCACTCCATAGCAATGAAAGTGTGGCCGCGTACGCTATGTTAGATAAGTTGATTGTTGATTTCAGCAAGCCCCTGAGACCACGACCAACACGATCTCGGGTCTTGATTTTAACTATCCCAGGTTCTTCTGGTGGGATCACGATCTCTTGGGAGGTGATTTTGAAAGATCTACAGCAATTGAGCAATTAAATGCCAAAATCGAGGGCACTGTGAGATTCAGAAACACGAGGTTTCTAATATTATAATGGCATGGGAAGTAAGACGTCAAGAAGCGTTAGAGAAAAGTCGGGGAAAAGATTCAAATATAAGATATATAGAGATAAACATCCTCCGGTTAAAAAAAAATACAAAAAAACAAAGGTACGGTAAAAGGCGCAATATAAAAACAAAGGTTCGGTAAAAAAACGAAATGTAAAAACATAGGTTCGGTAATAAATAAAATGAAAAAACAAAAGCTCGGTAAAAAAAAATGGTTCAATCTGTTTTTAAGACCAGTCTATGCAGCGTTTGGAGGGAGCCTTCTGCTCAACATTGGTATCTGACCAAGTGCCCTGGTCTGGCCTTGCTCTTTAGAGGCCCAAGACCAATACAGTCTGCCCTGGCTTGTCTTCGCAGTGGCCATACAAAAAGTATGCGCTTCTAGAACTCTACAAATGTCTTTCCCCCTTGTTCCTATATTTCCTCCTGCGAATCCTTCCCATATTGTGGACTGTTTAGATATCCCAGTCAGAATGCTTGAAGAAGATAAGGATACTACTGCCTCCCTTTTGTTCACACGGCAGAGCATCATGGACCTGATCTAGCATATTCTAGTCCAGGGAGCTTAACAACAACAACAAAATGAGAGATGAGCATAACTGATGTCCTTATGGTACACTGTCAAAATAAAATGCTGTTATCTGCATATAATGAAAATCGTAGCATAACTAGAAAGGTAAACCCTTTCAGAGGCGCCGTTCTAACAGGGCGAACGCCTAAATCTAGTCTTCTTTTCACTTGCATTCAATGTATTCGAGTTAAATGAGCAGAAAAATAGCTAGTGCTGCCATCTGTTATCAGTTTAAAGAAGTAAAAACATTTTATAACCTTTGATTGGAAAAATTTTCAAGATTTTGTAGGTTAAAAAAATAGGGAAAAAATATGCACCGGGCAAACGGTGGAGGTTGTTACCCTGGAAGAGTTAAGATGCAAACGTGGGATGCGCAAAGCAGGCAAAACCGCTACCCATAAACATTATACCCTTAAACAGGTACCCATTTTTAATCCGAGGCAGCATTTGTGTTTAAAATACAGTTTGCCACATATTTACCAAATGGTTTTCATTTAAAAATATTTTTCTTGTTTTTTTGTGAAAAATAAAGAATATACATATATAGAGAATTCCTTTATCAGTTACGCTTTACAATTTCATTTTTAAAAATAAACGTTAAATACAAGTTAACAACTAGTGAAAAATTTCTTCATTCGCAACTTCTGAGCTGAGCTAGTCCAGTACGGCCGGTATAAAGTACTTTGAATATCTGTTAATTTGTTTATCTATCCATATAAAACTAAAACTCTCAGTTTTTTTCCTTAATTCGGTACAGCAAACGAAAAACTCAATAAGACTGTACAGTTTTACTTATTTGTGGAGAAACCGAATAAAAGAAGCTTCAACAAAATTGGACCAGGCTGAATATTTTATTGACATTTCAAATTGAATTTCATAGCTTATTCATAGTTAAGTTTAGACCAAAGTTCAGTTTAATTAATTGAGTTGATGTCTGGAATTAGTCGCATAAGTCTCTGTTTCTCGATTTAGGTCAAAACTATATATATATTTTTAATGGAAATGGTTATGAATCTGCAGAAGGTCGTTCGCACTTTGTGGTTCGCACTTTATAGTTAAGTTTTATGTATAAATGTCGTATTTTTTGCGGCGATTTGCTTCTATCAGATAGCCACGGTTCTTGACAATAGTTCTAGTTCGAATTTTTCATGAAAGAAAACTTTTCCTCAGTACTAACCCATTCCTCTTGGACCGTTTTCCAAAGTCCCTTCAGTGTTCTTTGATGTCGTATTCATAAGGATCGTTTAATTAACCTAAAGAGCAAAAGTCCACCTGAGAAACGTCAGGTGATTTTATAGGTATTTCATTAAATGTGTAAGGTATACCTAAGATTCGATTCACAAGAATCGAACTTTTGAGTGAATGAATTAAAGAAGCTGCTTGAGATATGCTAATTTCGGCATACGCGCTTGGTATAAATACCAAGCAGCTTGATTAATACAGAGGATTTTGAAGGTTGTTAAAGTTGATAGATAAGCGTAAGGGAGCTACGAGGAAAGCAGCTCCAGGTGCTATCCTGCGCCAGTGCTTAGGGGGCCCAAAGTTTGCGTGACAGTACTGCTGGTTTGACTCTCTGCTGGTTTGTGAGTATTTGCAATGTGTATTTTTATTGAATGATAATATATATTCCGTACATGTAGTACGTATGCTTATTGCTGTAAAAGCAAATTCTATATGTGCAACGAATTCAATAAACATTGTTTTATGTATAAACTGTGTTTGTGTCAAATTCATTTAGAGTGCCACTTCAAATTATATACACCCAAGTCTGGGTAGAAGGGAGTTATACTCTACAAATGGAATACACTTTATTCCTGTTTCTGATTATTTCTTTGCTACATAAGTGGCAGTTGATTTAAACTTGTGACTAGAGGATTTATCGATATGAAGCTCAACTATATCAATGTCCCTTCCATATAAATCTGGAATTTATTCTTCAAAAATTGGTTCTAAAATATTCTGCTTATTGTAGAGTGAATTAATTTTGGCTTTACTTGAGACTTTTTGAATTTTGAATTTGCCGTCGAAGCATAATCCTGCAACTATCATGAATATCTTTGAGAACTTTTTTGTACACTGACGAAGCCATTTCGTGTGGTCGTTCCCATTAGTTGAGCAATAGAAAATTGATCTTTTTTTTATTACATTCACTTAAATACCCCCATGCCTCATCGAGTGTTGCCACAAATTTCCATTTTTCAGCATCTAGGTGTTTTTTAAATAATTTTCTACATTTTTTTTTATTTCAGCAATATGCTTTGGCAAAAGCAGATGAACTTTAGGTTTAAACATTTTTTTAAAACTTCAAATCTTTATGAATGATTATACTTACAGTGCCAGAAGCCATTCCTAGTTTCGATGCAATGGATCTTTGAGTCGGCGGATTATTTTTAAGGACGAGAAACTTCACTTTTTTGATATTTACCAGCATTTGAGCAGTCTTCGGATAAGGTTTCACGGTCATATTTTCATTTTTAATTTCAGTTAGACTTTTTTCCTTTCAAATTTAATATATTATTAAATAAATTTTTTGAAGTGCCGTAACCACGATATTTACACCGCTTTATAATTTTTGGATACGAATATTTCTACTCGGAAACCGGAATTACGTAACCTTTGAACCATCTATCAATTTTAGGAGCCATTTTTAAAATAAATCTTTTATTTTACATTCCAATGAAAAATAAAACATTAGCAGGCGATAATTCTGAAGTTGCAAAATTTTTATCTCAAAATGCAACTGCCCAAAATAAATTACAAAATCGTTTCCATGAAGTGCGAACGACTTTCTGTATAATTTGGATTTATGTGGAAAAAGAAAGAAAACGACTAATATTTTTTAAAGAAGGCCAGACGATAGTAATCAAGAGCATTCTTTGAGGAGCACAGAGAAGTTACCTAACAGTATTATGAAAAACTAGATGAAAACCCGCACTTCTCTACAGAGTACATTCAAATTAAATACAACATTCAATGTATGCAATTAATGCCAATATATATATATATATATATATATATATATATATATATATTTATAATAAATACGACGATCAATATATACAATTGATGGAGAAAAAATATATATATTTATAAAAAAATCGTAATGGATATTTTTATAGACAAAATAATGTCCAATCGTCTGCCGCATTAGCAAGAAAAAAAATATTTTTTTATCTATTTAGTTGTTATGCACGTGACGATAAATTTATTTAAAGTACCAGAAAAAGAAATCAAGTGATCAGCATTTCATAAATTAAATTCTAAAAATTAATCTTTAAAAATTCACCAAAAACCAGAAAATAGAGGTAAAGACTCGAAAAAGATTTCATTTTAAAGAAATTTTTATGATCTTTCTTGTGATATAAATTTTATAACCCTCAAATTATTATTTTAAATGCAAACTTAAAAGAAGTTACTAAAACAGCTTAAAAATTTAATTTTAAAAACATCTAAGAAGAATTTTTCAAAAATCTCTCTTAGTGCACCCCTACACCATAAGAAGAATCGACATGCAAAATTTCAGCCCTTTAGGTCCAGCTGTTTGGTCTGTGCGTTGTATGTCAGTCAGTGAATGAGTCAATTACGGAACTGTTTTATATATATAGATAACTTATTCCGGTTCTTTGTCGATGACTGACTCGAATAGATACAAATATTTAACGATAGTATATCAAAGTAAACCTTCACCTTGGTACAGTTTTAAATTACTTTAAATTATCCTATCCCAGGACTAACGACTGGTAGGACGGTTTATGGGTGGTTTAGTTCTTCACTATAATTAAATTTTCTATCAATAGTTAATTCATGTTAATCAACACTGATCGGAATACTTTACTTTTTCTTATCTACATTATTCTGTTTACAATTTGTTACATCGTTAGTCCTAATTAAATTCCCGTTCCCAGGGTATTGTTATCTCATTTCTCTTAAAAAGCACCGCATAAATACCGTACTTTAAGAAAAAAAATTATAAATTAAATTAAACAGATCAGAGGCGCCGAAGGGCTTTTGAAGCGAAATTAACATTTTACTTCATTACTTATTAAAATTTCGTTAAAATGCTAATTATTTAAAGGCAAACTCAAATGTGAAACCTATCACTATAGTGTTTTTTTTTAAGTTCATTCAGTAGAAAATACTTTAAAATGCCGGAAATTTTTTTCTAAGTTTGTCTGCGGAGAAACATGTTTTCTCAATAATTACGGCAAACCGATAGAAAGTCAAAATATTTCGGAAATTTCAAAGACCTTATTAGTCTCGTTAGAGACAGACTCTTGCAAGCTACGCCCTTATTGTTTCTATTTTGTTAGGTTTACCGAGAAAAATTTTGATTGCGAAAGAGACTTATTCTCAACAACAGTTAAAAATATAAACAGTCTCAATTCTTCGTCTATATAAGAGCTGTAGATGACACCAATCATTTTTTGAACACACAATAAGTCAGTATATCTTTATATAAAGTGACTGAAGTTTGAACGAAAATTAAAAGCCCCATATTTACGAACATCTCGATCAATGTCTCTCAAGTTTAATCGACTCACGCCCACGACCATAATAGTTAAGCTAACCACAGTAGTTTTAAAAAAATTAATATTTAAGTAAATTGCAACCTCCCACTACATTTACACAACGGACATTTCAATGGAGTCAAAAAAAGACCTAAAAAATAAATAATTTAGGAATTCATTTAGTTTAGTATTAAACTATAACGCACCATACCAAATAATTAAAATAATATAAAATTCTTAATATAAATCTTCTTGTGTATTTTTTTAAAAACCTTTCTGAAGATTCATTTTAATTACCTCTGTTTTAATTATCGAAAAATTGTTGTCTGTATATATGTAAATTATAGCGTAGGTTCTTTAAAATAACCTAAAAAAATCTAATATCTACATGACGAAAATAACAAACTAAGAACATTAATTATTTTTTAGAGATTATGATTTTAGATTTAGATTTATTTGGATTTATGTATTAGAATTATGTAGATTATAAACATTTTTTCTGTATTAACAATCTAAATAATGGTAATTACTTGAGCTCATAGAAAACACTTTGCGACCTCCAAAACAACCTACCTAAAAAGTCATCAGACAATCTCTGTTTAGCTCAAACAATATTTTAAAATATTGGTAAATGAATATTGAATAACTATTTTTGAAATATCAATGACATACGTTTGTCGTTTTTTAAGTTCGTTCAAAGATAGTGAAAAAATTGTTTTTTTGAAAAATTTTTGCTAATTTTCCAACGTAATCTTCTTTAAGGTCGATGTCATAGGGACATGACAATAGTGTCACGGCCAGGGGCAGGAGAGTTGAAAATTACAGGACGAAGTAAAATAATTGGTAAATGTAAGAAAGAAACATGGCAAATGACGGGCAATAAAAGAGAAGGGGAGAAAGCCAACAATATAGCGAAACTAAATATATAGATTGTGCTTATAGCAAGAAGTATAAGATAAAATTTCAAGAGAGGAAGTTGCAACGAATAGAAGAAAAGAATAACGGGAAGACTAAATTTATGATGGCTATAAAACAGGCCACCCTGCTTGATGCCAGAGCATGGGGAAATGTTCAATTAGAAAGAGAATTTTAAGAATCCGGCCCTCGATGCGCATTGGTGAAAAGGGGACTGAGAGGAGGCAGCCTCGGACGAATGACGATGGCATGGTAATAATATGACCAATGGATATTGTAAGAGGCGTAGTTAGCATTAATAAGAGAAAATAATATGAAATAAGATAGGAAGGCACAGAAGAAGGAGAGTTAGTTAGAAGTTTAAAAAAGTAGTAGTGTCAATCCAATGAATATGTACGAAGAACCCCCGATGATATAAATATAAGTCGTGGCCCATGCAAAGGACCCCTATTACCCAGGAAGAGAGCGCCCCAATATCCCGTACCGAGGGCCTGCAATGAGTGAAGGAGCCATATAACCTATTTTGAGAGTGTCCCAGTTTACTGTGTAGAGTATCTGCCACGATTGAAGGAGCCTTGTACCAGACGAAGAGAGCGCCTTAGTTCCCGTGCGATGATAATACAACGAAGTTCGTCCTTAGGAGTGCCAGCTGCCCATCATAGTGATCCAACAGTCATCTTTCGAGGTACCGCCTTTTGCGTTTCTTTCTGATATTACCGTCATTGCTTCTCAGTGTGTAGCCTTAATATCTAATATAGAGCGCGATGAGGATGTTATTTGAGTATAAAATGTTAAGGAAATGACCGATAATTCGTAAAAAACAATTTAATTAATATGATGTTATGCTTATATATGAGTAAATATTGGTAGTAATGGAACATGGTTATATGAGTGATTATGTTTATAAACTGTTATTATAATAAGTGAATGAATTAAATATATGAGTCGTAGAGAAATAATTTAGTAGTAATGAAGTGGAGAGTAATATGTGTAGATGAAATACGAAATATTGTCCTAATAATTGAATGAATTAAATATATGTGTCGTGGTGAATTAACTTAGTAGTATGAAGTTGTGAGTAATGTGTAAATGAAGGATGAAATATTTAGTAGTATTGTATCGTATTATTTATGTGTTTAATACTCAATAAATTGATTTGTCAATGCAAACCAGAGTTGTTTCCATCATTTGGGAATCACAACGAATAATGCAATGTACTAACCACAATCTTAATCAAGCTTAAGCAATGAATTCATAAATCAAAAAATCATAATTATCATTAATAGTATATTCATATTTATAATACCTCACCAATTATAACATATCATTTTCACTGCCACAGTCGATAAATTAAGATCGATAAATTCATGTCCAGCTATGCAAAATAAACGCTTGTTCCACTATTTCTTCAGAACTCGAGGCAAAAATCTGCGTTGCAAGAATTTTTTTTATAACTGGGAGCAAGTAGTAATTTGAGGGGGCCTTTCCTGAAAAATATGGAGAGTGGGGAAAAATTTTCGTACCACTTTGCCACCTCAATCGCAGACGAATGAGCCAGAACTTTGTCAAGATGGAAAACACCAATTTTTTTTTTGATAAATGTGGGCAATTTGTCCTAATTCCACTTTTTGAAGCAGTGATTCTCAACCTTTTTATGTGTACGACCCCCCCCATACACACACACAACTTTAGATGAATTCCAGACTTAAGGCTGACATCCACTCAGGCCTAAACTCTAGTAAAATACGTAACGCTACGATCACTCCCCTGTTTAGATGCCTTTCAGACCCAACTCCACCCTTTACATAGACCTAAAAAACTCAAGTAAAGGTAGCAAAATACATTCTACATGCATTTTTCGCTATCCGTTCGCGCTCCCCCTTGAATATCTCTCACACTCCTATAAAGCAGTTGAGAACAATTGCCTTATAAGTCGGTTTGGTTTCGAGCGCTTACGGTCAAGTTTTGCTACACCAGGGATAATTAAACCGGGGCTTACTGCTTCAACCGATTGTTAACGATCACGAACGTACATGCCCAAAATGGGAATCCGTACACTCTGGTACCGCACACTGTGATACGGAATACAGTGTCCTAACCATTCGGCAATCATCCTATCTTGTTTTAAAGGATCTAGGTAAGATGTATAGCACTCCACTGTTTAGCAATTTCCAAGCAGTCAATAAATATTGTACAATGGGCTTCCCAAAAATCAGTGGCCATAAACTTTCCGGCTTATGGAACTGTTTCAGCTTTCCTTGGTGCAAGTTCACCTGCTTCAACTGCCTATTTTACCTGTGTTTTTTTTGTTGTTGTTTCTAGCTGGTAGCGATGTATCTGGGTTTCATCAACAGTTAAAAACCGGTTCAAAAATACATCTGGAATTTTTTTTAAAGATGAAGATTACGAAGTTCGTTCTACTTCGTTCCCGCTTCTCGTCTAATGTTTACAAATGCGACACCCACATTTCCGACACCTTTGTGATACCTAAATATTCCTGCAAACTACTAAATACGCGCTCTGATGAGATGCCAGTTGCCTCTGAAGTCTCACGCTCTGTTACTCGTCTATTCTTCATCACCATATCAATCTTTCATTTATTTCTGGCGTATTGACTTCAGCAGGGCGATCTCAACATTTAGCATCGCTTGTGCTTCTTCGGCCCCAATGAAAATCAACAAAATACCTGTGAATCCTTCTAATAGATTGTGTAGACACGCTATAATATTTATCAAAAATGGATTTAATTTCTGCTACCGTTTTGGTTTTTAAAAATTAATATTTTATCAGCACACGGAACTCGTTTTTTTCTATTGTGTGAGTAGAAAAAACAGTTGACCGAATAAAATGATTGTCAATCACAGACAAATCCGTTTTCACAAGCCCGCCATTGAAGCATGCTAAATGTGTAACAATTTCAACGCAGTGGCGCAATCGCTCGGACTTTGCACGGAATTATCAAACAACCATCTTAAATAAACTGTAAATTTCAATCATATTATCTCTAAATAAATCTTCTTTTGGGTGCCGTAAGGAAATAAACTTAAAATTTTCATACCCTATGAAAATGTGTGCAACCATATATAAAACTCGACTACTAAAGACACGTTTTGCATGTGACCGAGTAATCAAAAAGAATCAAAAATGAATACCATGCATGCCTCTACAAATAAATCTGCTGTCAAGCAGTTTCATTTAAAATTGGATAAAAGAAGATTCTAGAATGTTTTTTTTTTAAAGTTTTTCGTTGAAAACGGGGAATCTGGTGCATCAAATGTACTAAGTTCAATAAACTGGAATAAAAACCCTTAGTTACATCAAAAAATTTGTTATTTCTCAACATAAAGAATGCAAGCAGGCATTCAAAATAATTCTCATGGCCCTCGCATATATCGAAGTTATTGAATACAATATTTCCAGACATGTTTCTCAGAGTGCGTCTAGGAATGGCAGTCACAAAGAGGACAAATGCTGCATTTTCGGACGACATGGAGATGCTTTGAAAGGTGAACAGATTTTATTATCATTGAAGTTTTATTGCTCTGCTGCAATACTCATAGTTTAAAGAGAAATGGGAAGATATATTGGATTAAATATTTCTCGAATGGAATTTGGAGATTCAAATAAATTTGAAATGTTTTCACTCTTCTCGTTCTTTAAGGATTCAATAGATATTTTATTAAAAATTCCGATATTTTGAAAATTTATGGATTTTTCATTTCATTGGGCTTGCTTCCCTTCGTTTCATAAGTTTCCCATCTCTGTTGTTCTTTTTCATTAAACTTTTGCAAACATCTTTCTCCAACGTTCTTTATCCCTCAGTAAGAAATGAATTGAGAGAATTAACGATATGTATTTATTAGAAAGAACTTTTAAATTTTATGAATGCGATGTAAAGTGGTTAGCCCAGAAAGCTACACCGGTTTGGCTTAGTTTCAATTCCTATTTATGTGTTCCTACATTGCCACCTACATTGTAAGGGTATTTAACTTAGAAAACTACCATACTATAGGGTTAATTTCAATTCCTATGCACCTTCATTCTAAGGCCATTTATCTTACAGAGTTTCCACCGTGTGGATTCAGATTCAAATTCTGGCCTTTGTTTCAAATCTTATTAAGGAGCGTTTATGCCGTTAGCATATTTTAATGTGTTTAGGTTAGAAAGCTACCACCGCGTGGGCTTAGTTTGAAATTCCGAACTTTAAATTCAAAGCTTGTTAATGTGTCATTATGCCATCCACTCTAAGAAATGGTTAGCTTAGAATGCTACCACTACATGTGCTTAGTTTCAAATCTTAGTTTGAACTTTAGGTTCAAACCCTAACGTCCCCCACTTTGTAAGGTGGTTAGCATGGGTAGAAACTCCCGCGTGGGCTTTGGTTCAATTACTATCTAAAGAATAGATGTTCCTGTTTTGCCCCCTCATAGGAAGCTATGGTGGTTAACCTACTGCGTGCTCCTATAATAAAGTAGTCAATAGGAATCATGGAATTTATGTCTAACCCCTCTTAACTCCAACCTCTCCTCTCTTCGTTTCTGTATAATGCTGAATGATTGGTGATTTCGTTTTAACGTAGGATTACGTTCATCAATAACGGTCCTCCGGAAAGAAAAAATTCAGAGTCCGTCGCGAGTTATAATTTTCGCAGCGCATAAAACCTAGTAGCAGTAAACAGTTAAACAGAAATGTACCAAAAGGCGTCAAAAAGAAAAGAGGTAAGCAATGATAAGTAATCTTAAGTTAATAACCCGCCGTAGTTTCGTTAGAAGAGACTACCTGAAATATTTTTTTTCTTCTTTGTAATTTCACTTACCTGTATTGTTGTTTTTTCACTTATCATTATTGTTATTATTGTAAAATATTTTTAATTATTATATTTTCTATAATTATAGAGCGTTTGGTAAGTATTAAAGGAATAGATTACCGAATAAAAATGGTCTGTTTTGTTTTAATATGTCCAATTCATTACCCAAGGAAGAGTTTTTCAGAAGGGAGTGTTAAGAAGGGAAAGAGCTTCTCAAATGCGTTTCAACTGTTTTATTTTTCGGTATACAGAAAAGTGTCTTCTCCCACCTTCATAATTATGTACGTCAGTTTACTTATTTTATACCTCACCAAAAACAGAAAGTTAGAATGAGTTAAATCAATCAATGAACATATATATAGATATTGCACAAAATAATTTATTTCATCGTTTTGCTTTAAGTGACATATTGCTTGACTTCTATATTCTGTTTATATGTTGCATAAATTTAGGTATTTTTTTCTCATCTTGTTTTAAAGCCTTTATTTTAAATTAATTATTTTTCGCTCCATGCCTCTTATACAATCCCTGCAGCTAGTATAAGGCAAATTTATACCTGGGAGCGAATTGACTTGCTCATACATTGTGTACAATATAATTGAAACTGGCATCAGTAAATATTCCTTCAAGAGAACTTGACAGAGAGGAGCTCTCCTATGAAACACATTATCTCCAGCAAGCGTTTACTTACAACTGTCATTCTAGATTTAATCGCTGTTTGTTAACTATAATTTACAAACTATTGTAACACGGCCTTTGACTTTGTTTGCGACTTTAATAGATGTTTGGACAGAGTAGATATGATAATATTTAACATAAATGTTTCATAAAATATAACGTATGTATATCTATGTAACAATATGCCTCCAATTTCGAATTCTTCTTAATTTTAAAGTTTTAATCCTTTTGTGATGCGCCTCATTCTTTTCTTCATTATTAAAATTTTATATCCTTAATATATTAAATATTCATGTAGGATATTTAAAGGGGAGAATTATTTAAAATTTATAAACTGTCTGTAACATAGACATCGATTTTTTAACACCTTTCATAGCTGTTTGGACTTTATAAATATTAAAACGTTTAGTTTAAATGTTTCATCAGATGTACGGTATTAATATATTTAACGCGTTAAAGTTTTCTTGATATTAATGCTTCTATACGTTTCATACGTGACAAATTCTTACTTTATAATTTTATATTTTATATTTTAATTTAATATGTAATATTTTAAATATTCACATTGCATGTGTTAAGTACTTGATTAAAAAGTAAAAACTCTTGCATGACTTTAAAATGACTTTTTTAAAAATTTTCTGTGTGTTTCTCGTTTTTCTTTTTCCATACTTCGAAGGTCTTCCTTTGTTTTTTTCTCATGCATATTCTCTCACCTTTCCGATAACGCACTATTCCTGAAGCACCGGACGGAAAAATTTTCGTATTTTATATTAAAGTTGTTATTGAAAATATTATTGTAGTTTTACTTGTCTCTGAACAACATTATATGCGTTACTATTTTCAGTAATATTATCATAATGACCCATTTCGCACATAATGTTCACATAGGATTTCCTTTCGTTTAAATGTTATTGACCAACCAGTATACTTTTCCGTTTCACTGAATTCAGCATCAAAACTCTCCCTCACAGACCATATCCCTTATTCCCAAACAATTTTAAGTTATTATGGCTGCTGTGTACTAAACTTATTGGATTCCCTCTTTTCAATGTTAACCTATGGAAAAAATTTTCCAAGGATTGCCGACTTGTATTTTTAGAAGATTTTTTATAATTGTACTCCGTAATAGAGAAAGAAATTTTTAACGTTGGGCCTTTTTAAGTTTTTGAAAAAAAAATGGAAAATAAAATTTTAAAATTTAAAGTTTTCGTGGAAAAAATATGGTATAGTGTGCTTTAGTCTGCTTTAAACACTCAAAAATTCCTTTGGTAGACGAAATTTATAAAATGAATCCTGTTGCAAGGTGCAGAAAAGTTCAGACTGGTCTGGAAATACCATTTTTATTGGATTATCAGCATTTATGTAGCTGTAAATAGTAGACAAATTTTCTCCGTAGGTTCACATTGAGGTGAGAGAATCCAATACGGTTAATACACAGCAGCCTTAAGGAGGAAGATGGTAGAAGATTTAAACTTAAAAACCATCATTAGAGCCATCATTAGTACTGTACATCAGAGGTGTTCAAACTTTCTATACCACGACTCTTTCTTCAATAAAAATCTTCAACCCCAGTGAAAATTTTTTTGGCAATAAAAAAGTTTTTTTAAACACTAAGAAAATGTTGATAAAAAAATAGGGAAAATATAAACAAGCAAATTTTGCCAAACTATTTTAAAATCAATGAAAGGTATGTAGTTTTTGGGTAACGTATTTACGTTGCATGATAGCAATAAAGAAATGTCCTGCGTATCTTCTGCATTTGTTTTGGGCAAATTTCGTGTGACTTAAACATCATAGTTAAATATTAATATGTATTTGTGTTTCATTTGTGTAGGAATAATTAACAAAAATTAAAAATTATAGAGCCTGATTTCAAATTATTAGCTTCATATTAAAACACTGAAGATTAAAAATTTCATTTAATTATATAAATCTAAAATAAATAAAAATAAAGAAATTTGAAGTTTAAACGTGGACCTATAGTTATATTTTGTTCAATATTTGGTGAAATAGTTTAGAATGCTACTCTCGTATAATCTTCCTGGTTTAAATAAATCTAAAATTAAAAAACAGAAATTAGATGGTTAAACCAGGACCTCTAATTATATTTTGTTCAATATTTGGTGAAATATTTTAGAATGCTGCTCTCGCATCATCTTCCGGGTTAAGTCAGTTAAGTCTTGGCCGTTGTTTGGTTTTTATAGCTGCCCATTTTGCAAATCCATTTTAACGTATTCAAAAGTATAAATAAAAATACTAAACATATGTAATCATTAAAAAGTAAAGCATATTTTTAATCATATAATTTAATATGATATAATCCATAGGCTACCCCTCCAATTGTTTTCGCGACCCACAGTTTGCACGTCACTTCTCTACATCATAGGCAAAACTAAACTCGCCGAGTATGCACCGATAGGGCTTTAGATCAATCATTAACAACAATAAATCCTAGAACCAAGGGAAATGACCTCTCGGTTACTGGTCATCTCATAATCTTGTAACAACCGTCTTCGAGGAAAGCGAACATCATACTTCTGTATTTGAAGTCAGCGTCGTAGCCATTCAAACCATCATATTGACTTGAAGAATTCTGACATTGTGAATTCCACCACCACCCCCTCCCCAGCGCCATTCTCTAGAGGCAAACGCAGCAGCGAATCGCCGTTTTCTTTTCAATCAACAATGTTAGTATTTATTTGTTTTTATTGTATTTTAACCTCGGACGGTGCTGAATTTCTTTTCCGTGTGAATAGTTGTCATACACATGATAGTGATCTGAACTACTGTAATTTTTTCCCGAATTGTGGTTGTTAGCCACTGCAACTACCGTCTGTTTAGGGAAGGAACAGAACGTATCGCCTCTGGACTTCAACCAGACCATTTGCCCGGGTGATATAAAGAAATCTCAAATTCTGAATACCATTCCTCCCGTTCTCTCTGAAGGAGACATATTATATATTTAATGTATCGATATCCTTTATTTTTCTTAATAATTATTTTTAACGTAGGATTACGTTCCTCCATAACGGTCCTTCGGAAAGCAAAATTTCAGTTACTAAAACCGTCCGTCCATCTGTCCTCTCGAGTTATAATTTTGGCAGCGTGTCAAACCCAGTTTGTACCGCTTCGACAGGTAGTAAACAGTTAAACAGAAAAGTACCAAAGTGCGTTAAAATTTTGACATACATTATATATATATATATATATATATATATATATATATATATATATATATATATATATACAGTAACCACCACTTATAATGATCAGTGGTTATAAGAATCAACCGTTTATAAGAATCAATATCACGAAAACAAAAACAAATGTATTATTTCCATGTTAAAATCTTCGCTTTAAAGATTCAATCCACCGGTTTTAAGAATCAGTTTACACTCTTCGCTTTCCTTTCATTTTTCCAAAAAAAGCCACTTAAACCCTCATAAGGCACGAAGTTCTTTCCTTTTTTCCTAATAAAGAAAGATTGATAAGATGGGATGGAATATAGTCGTAAAATTTATCCCTTTCTTTGTTAGATATAACATAATAGTTTCCCCCTAAACGCTTTAGCACAACACTGTCCTATTAGCTTGACCCGGGGATATCTTTACCCGTCCGGGTCCGATTTCACTTTTCTCAAAATTAGGCACTCTTTTTTTCTCACCTCCCACATCCTGGTTGCGGCTTCCTGGACCCTGAAACACACAAATATTCGACGAAGTGTCATCTATCACTTAGGCAAACGTGACATTAGTAGATTCAGCACGTTATCAAACCGTGAAACGTAAGCTAGAAGGTGAATCTTCGTCTTAGACTATTAGTATTGAAAGAGGTATAAACAGCCTCCTGAAAACTTCATTACGTCAAGCTACCATAGAAGACTTTTTCTTGCTCCCTTCCTGTAGTTGAAATGTTAAAACTGTTAAGCAGGTATGTTGTAACAAATATCGGATTTTTTTTCTTCTCTTACTATAATCACTTATAGGTCTAAAAATTAAGTTGTATTTTTAAAATTATAAAAAATAATTTTAATAAAAGATAATTAACGTAAATTAAAGAGTATTTTATGGTAAATTATCTCATATACGCATATAAAGGTGTGTGTGTGCCTGTCCAAAAACCTAAATTTCGGCTATAAGAATCAACTGCTTATAAGAATCAAAAATAGTAATAACAAACGTGATTCTTATAAGCGGAAATCACTGTATATATATATATATATATATATATATATATATATATATATATATATAGAGAGAGAGAGAGAGAGAGATAGATAGATAGATAGATAGATAGATAGATACATACATACATATACACATACAAAAGAGGTAAGGAACGATTAGTAATACGTCAATAACCCGCGGTAGTTTCGTTAGAAGAGACTACCTGAAATTTATTTTTTTAGATACTTTTTGAAACGAAACATTGGATATTCATCGAGATGCGCTTTCGATTCTGTCACTCATTGGTCAAGCGAGAAGGTTTCATTATACAGGGTGTGGCAGAATGGACTGGTGAGAGAGTGGTGGGAATAGGATGGCGAGAGGGAGGGGGTAATAATGCGGGCAGATTTTCTAGTTGTCCGTAGACACCATGAGTTGGTATGGTGAACATCGAGGTTTCGTTATGAAGGCGTTCTTTAAGAACAACGATTCTGTAACCACGATACAGAAGGCATTTAGAACCCCCTTCGGGCTTTGTACAAATGATTCCGTTCCTCTTCGAAAAACAATCCTGCGATGGTTTTCACACGTGAGAGTATGTGGGTCTGCATTAACAAGGAAACCAAGGGGTAGTTCTCGGAACATTAGAACACCTGAAAATAGGCAACGAGTCCGTAAGTCCACTATTCGTGGAGTAATTGCCGCCATTTTCCCAGACATGAGCAGAGTGATGGGAAATTTAGAAATCGACTTTGGCAGTGCATCGCAAATAACTGGCATCACCTGAGTAATGTTATGTTCAAAACCCAATGGAAAAAACTAGATTGTTTGTACTTTTCGAAACTATAAAGCACTTCTGTAAATTGTTTCGCTCGGTTTTTATTATCCTTTGAAATGTCCATTCTTCCGCATCCTGTATAAATGTTATTAGTTTTACGCTTTTGTCTGACTACTGACTATTGTTATCTGACTACTTGCCTATAAAAGTAATGTCAGGAAATCTCATGTTGTAAATACCGTTCATCGCAACCTCTTTATACTGCGAAGAGATTTAATGGGAGTATATTTATGTAATATATCCATATTCTGTACCATTATTTGATAGATCGTAATGTTGACCAATTTATAAGCATTGTGATGTATATTGACGAACTTCGCTTTCAATTCTGTGGTGTACTGGTCAGACGAGAACGGTCGATCTGATTATTATCAATAACTTTACTTTTTCTTGTTATAAAACTGATATCCTCTGTTTATGCATAATGTATATGAAGTAATAGACCTAACAAAGCACAAATGTGTGTATACAGAATAAAGACTTAAGAATGATTTTTATAATAATGAAAATATGTTTCAAAAGGGGTTCTTTAAAGTTTGGTTTTTCTCCAATTTATCGAAATGGCTCTCTTAAGGAAGAAATTACGCTATTTCTGGAAAATATGGTAGTTCAACTGTACGTGTCTACTGTTTTTCTCTAGATATATTTTACCTTAAACCCGCTGGGGAAATCATCACATGTCCTTTTTACAAACATAATTTTTTTAACAGATGGTCCTATACTTTTCTGGGAATATTAACATGTATAAGAAAATAAGCATCGAAATAATGTAATAAATAATTTAAACTGGCATATAAACTGAATAATAAATGCTTTACTTGGACCTTAAATTTAATTTTTGCGTGACTCTTAGAAAAAGAGAAAAAAATATGCTGTTCCCGAACGGGAAAAGATGTAAAATCGTGGAATGTATTAAATCTTAGAGGTTATTTAAGCCAAAGAAATTCTACTCGCGAGCATTCGACGATAAATTAGCATCGCATGCAGCGAAAAATTCTTAAATCATTGCTGTTTGAATGACATGCAATTCCGTGATCAGGATTCCTGATTGTTTTTAAGCTTTAAGACATTAACGTACAAAGTTTTTGCATTTTATTGCTGCAGTTTTGTATTTGTGTTCGTGGCAGATATAAAATTAATCGAATAGGAACGTAGGAAAAAAAGAGGTTTTTTGATGAAGAGAAATAAACTTCATCAAGCACATCCGCATTGAAGTAATTTATTCAAAAGGAAATATTCTATCTTCATTAACACTTTTATTATCTGTCAGAACAGTCTAATTGCAGGGAAATACTCCGAAGTTCGTTCCATTATTAAATCAAACAAAATTTTAAAGGGCTTACAATAATTTTGTTACTTTCAAGCTGTGTCAAATTGCAGGTCTAACACAAAATCGAGCTTTACGATTAAACGGTGTGAAACATGGTGTCGCAAAAGTCACGAGACTATTTGAAAATAGAATAATTCTCTTATTCAGTAAATATCCACGTTTATTTTTTATAATAAAAAAATACACTTTTTAGAAATCATTTTGCTGTTGCTGTGTCTGATGCCCCCTGGCCAGAATTCATTCCTGACCAGGTCCATATAGGCTAAGGGGGGGGGGGGGGCTCAGACGGGTGGCTCCGGTTTATAACGGCACCACAAGGGTTGGAGTCTGATTTAGCCAGGTGCCACCGCAAGTTTGATCGAGCACCCCCAGGGGATCGCACCTTCTCCCATCCTCTCTGACCTCATATATGAACTTTCTGGTCCACGGATTTAACGTTCTCATATCCTGCCTAGACAGGAGGTATTTAACGGCGCTTTTCGGGATTCGATCCGAGCACGCCCAGCACCGAAAGCCCACACAAAAATTCCCATTCTTTATATTGTACCGCTATTGTACTTAGCGGTACAATTTAAAGAATTACATTCTACAGCTGAAAATAATTATATTCTTTTCAGCGGTAGTGTGTCGAGGTGATACACTACCGCTGTGTCACCTCGAGCCTGGAAATAATTTTAAACTAATTTTGTAAACTACGTCCTTAAAATAGACAAAATTTTGTTGAGAATGGCAGGCTCTTCTTAAAAAGGGCTCCATCACCTGTCGTAATGTTTCATGGCTTATTCCTTCAACTTATTCGGTGATGTCGGTCTTTAATTTCTGGATAGTTCGAGGTTTGTTACGGTATACTCTGTCTTACCCACAGGGAAAAAGATATACCCACAGGGAAAAGTATCTGGAACAGTTGAGTCCTGGATGCGTGAAGGCCAATTGAATTCTAAGTTTCTTGAAAGGATCCTCTTTCCAAAAATCTGCTGGCTTCAGCTCCTTCACTAGCTGCACCTTGTACAGGAATAAATTCGGCATCCTTTGTATCCTCTGTAGCGTATCACCAGCTACTAGGAACGCCATCTGGTTGATGCCGAACGCTCTTATTCAATGCTCTTCTTTGTCTACTATTCACAGCTACATAAATGCTGATAATCAAATAAAAATCGTATTTTCAGCTAGAATGAACTATTTTGCACCTTGTAAAGGGATTTTTTTTAAAAATTTCGACCACCAATGGAATTTATGAGCGCTTAAAACACGCTATACCAGATTTTTCCCTTTTTAAAATATTTTCATGTTTTAAAACGAAAAATGCCCCAGGGTGTAAAATTTGGACAAATTTTCTCCATAGGTTAAGATAGAGGTGACTGAATCCAATAGGGTTAGTACACTGCAGAATTAAGGACGTAAATGGGACATTTTCCCTCTCGAATGTATAGTCAAAACTATAAATAAACAACTTTTTAATTCCAAAATGTTGTCTTAACACAATGTTGAGTTCAGATAGAGAGTGAGAGATGTTTTCTAAAGTGCATTTCAGATGCATCCGAACTAGATTTTGTTTATATTATTGGACTATTTTAAGTTGACTGCATAAATGTTAGAATAACCATCTGAGAACTTCTTTAATCGAGACATATGTTCGTCAAATAAACTGACATTATTATTTTTTTAGTAAATTTTAAGGCGACAATGGACCACGATAAACTTTTTTTTTATTTATTAACCAATTGCTTTGAAATTTTGTATACTTATACAGTGTTGTTTAGAGAGGGAAATTCTACATTTAAAAAAAATCAGAATGTAATTAATTAAGATATTAATTAAAATCACTTTCTTAATTACTCTATTTAAAAATGCTCCATGCGCATTAATTTTTGTCTCAGATATCTAATTTTCTCTCTTAAGCTAGGTTTATATAGTTATAATAAAAGTTAGTAGCAATATTTGATTTACAGTCATATTTATAAAAACTAGAAAAGAAATCGATAAAAAAGGTCATTTTATGCAAAATTTTATCAAAAATTTTTTTTACTGTAAAAATTTTAAGTTGTTTTAAAATAGTATAATGAACTGATTACTAAGTTTTATTCTAACATATATAAATAATTATTTTATGAAATTTTATGAAAATTCAAGAAAAATTATGAAGCATGGACCATTTTGAATTTACCGAAACGACATGAAAACTTGTTTTGAGAAAATGGCATTTAAAGTTTTAATATGTCCAACATTTCCATTGTTTAAGTTTGAAAAAATACTTATAACTCTTTTCCGAGTTATAAGTATTTTTTTCCGATCATTTGTTTTAATAATGATCGGATAAACAAACTTTTTTTTAAAATTTAAAGCTGATGAGTTGCAGAATCATTTTCTGAAACAAAAAAAAATCGTTTTGGAGACATATTTTTGTCAATCTGGAGGTGTATTGTCGCCTTAAGCCCCTTAATTTATCCCTATTAGAACGGTCACAATACCACCGTGGGTCATAGTTTGTTTACACATGGTTTACTGCTTATAAGGGGAATGACGTCATCTCCGAAGTATAGTGGTACTGCAGCATATAGTTTTCGAACCATAATGCCAAGTATTAAACAAGACAAGCTACATTTAAAGTATCTGTTTACGTCGTATTAGCTGTTTTGATGCAAAATTGCTGCACATTTTTGAATTGCTTTATTTCAAAGGCCAATCTTTTAGGATTCTAAAACTGCTTTACTTTTATTTGCAAGATAATTTGATGAGAATTTATGACCAATTTAATAAGCCGAAAGCGTTATAAAAAGACCGGAAGTAGCCTCTTTAAATGTATTTTCTAGAAAACTAATTTTCAGTTTCTTTGGTAAACGTGAATGCTAATAAGTTAAAAAGTTCTCAATATATTGCAATCAAATTTTGCAATGGTGTTTTATATATTACTCATTATGTATTGAAGTCAAAACTTAGCTATAAGTGTTAATTTAATCATTCTACAGGTACCTACACTTATAAAAATATAATTTTTAAAAAAGAAATCGGTGTTTTTTTCACTTTTTTGATATATTTCGGGGATTTTGGGAAATATTGTAAAACGTTTTTCTCAGAACACAGGTAAGTGTCACAGTATTATATAATATAAAGGAAATGTACTTAGTTGAATTGAGTGTGATACAGTCGAACCCCGTTTTAGCGAACCTGGTATATATCGAACGGAAATTTTGGTCCCACTGTTTTCCTATTGTATTTAATGCTAATTTATCCTTTTATAGAGAACATCCGAAATCTTAAGAATCGGCTATAACGAACATTTTTTTCAGTCGACAACTGAATTTTTTTTTTTTTTTTAACATTTTAAGAGTGTTGAAGATGCAACAAATGTGGAAGCAAAGAATGGTGAAGAAGATTATGATGATGATTTACCTATCACGATGTGGACAGAAAGGCACAAAATTTCATCATTCTCAGATTGTGGAGTGCAATTGTTCGAAATATGTGATGATGAAATCATTACATGTGAAAATCCTACTGATGAAGATATTGTGGTAGAAATTAAAATGAATCATTCTGAAATCGAAGATTTTGCTTCTGATACTGATGAAGGGGAGCACATAAATGACGAAATCTCCACCATCTCAGATACTACAGCAGCGATGAGTGTAATTAATAAGTTTTTGTTAACACAAACAGTGGAAGAAAGTGTGTTGGAGTCATTTTATGTATTGGACAAAGAAATTCATAAAATATTTTTGAAATCGGCATCACGTCAGCTGGAGATTACCGATTATTTATGTATCAAAACAATGAGCAACGATTAAAGACAAAATCTATTTATTTCCATTTGTCTTCATTTTTAATTAACTTAATTAGTATTGTGTCAGTTTAATGTAATCGATTTTAGTCAATTTAATTCATTAATGATTATTTTTAATAGATTTTATCATTCTTTCAATACATCATTATTGAATATAGATAGCAACTAATGAGTTATAAATTTTGTGAACTCTAACAATTTTCTTAATGGTTCGGATATAGCGAACAAAACCTTTGGTCCCTTGAATTTCGTTATAACGGGGTTCGACTGTATAACCAATCATTTGAAAACTGTCACTCATGAATTTGAAACTGTTCCTGGTATTAATTACCTTTGATCTTTTGTTAATGCAAAAAAACGATATCATTTCTGAAGGTAAAAATCGTATCTCACTGGCCAACAAAACCTTCTTTGGATTTCGCTCTTTATTGAAGTCTGAGTTCCTCTCCAGAAAAACAAAGCTTCTTATCTATAAAACTATCATTTGGCCGGTCCTAGTGTATGGTTCGCAAACTTGATCTCTAACAAAAAATCGAGAATACAGGATTGCAATCATCGAGAGAAGAGTTCTCAGAAGCATCGTTGTGGTGTAAAAAAAATGGCCTTTGGCGGAGGCATTTTAATTCAGAAATCTATAGATTTTTTTAAGAGCCCGATATTATTAAAAGTTTTAAAATTAAAAGAATGAACTGAGCCTCTCATATTGCTAGAATGGACGAAAAAAATTCAGTAAAGAGGATTTTTGTTGCAGGGCAAATTGCTAGTCAGAAAAGAGGAAAGCCAAAACTAAGATGGCTCGACTCTGTGGAATCAGATTTCAGAGTGATTGGAGTGAGGAACTGGCAGACCAGGTCTAGAAATAGGTTTTCCTGGAGGAATCTTCAACAGAAAGCCCTGGCCAACCCTGGGCTGTCGTGCCAAATATGATGATGATTATGAGTGTAGACAATATTGTTTTAAACTAGGTTCAAGCACTAAATTGTACTAAAAATTTATAAAAAAAATCGATGTATTTTAAAATGCTATGAAATTTTTACCAAAAATTATATTTTTTTTCGTGATTTTATATTATTTTGAACTAAAAATATACGTATTTAATCAGTACTGTGCATTTTTGAAAAAAGTGCTCCGAACATAGACAGACAAATACCTTAATAGATGCAATTCTATTTCCTCATTGTTATATCGTTTAGGCATTGTCATATAAATGGAAAATCAGATGATGCTGATCACTTAGGATTTTATCCCTGCCAATGAAAGAAAATAATTTATAATAAAAGGAATCAAAATAAATGTACTTTTCATATTTAATTACAATTGAAGTACGTTCTCTTTACTTTTGTTTGGGAGAGATAAAATAATTAAATAACGTAACTTTACTCCGATTACCTTCGCTGGAAAAAGAATAACTCTGCTATTTTCAAATATTATAAATCGCTAAATTGCTAAAATAAAAATGCGAGATCATTTTCCATTTTGCTGATGGCACTTGCTCCGTAAAAAGGAAAGGCATTCTTTCATTTTTCATTTTACTTAATTCTCTCTTATTCGACGTTAATTTTTTTTAGAGATTATAGAAAAGAGGATGGGTCAAGATTACATCGCTCCTGTCTATACAAAAGTAATTACTTTTTGCGAAATTATTTCGGAATTACAATTTTTTTTGAGAGAGAGTTTTGAGTCATTTTATTTGTTTTTATAAGAATTATTTTCGTGAATCTTTTATGCTGTTTTTGCACAGTAAATCTCGGATTTGATGCAAAAATCGATAGTAATTATAAATCTTTTTTTTTCTCCTTATTTTTTTTAAACTCAGAAAGAAAATATTGTTCTAGAAACATAAACAATTTTTTTAAAGTTAATAATTGAAATGAGTGTTGAAGCGATTTATTATTTAGATAGACGTTTTGGAATTTAATTTTGTAGATTATAGTGTAAACGTTAATAGCTGCGTCTGACGTTCTGTCATTTAAACATGGTGTTAGGTATTATTTTTTCATAACTGACTGTAATCTGCAAGGATGTATTTTTAAAAAGTCAGAGTTCCTCACACCGCTAGATTACTTCAATTTGTAAAATACCGGCTTAAAGTCAGAGGATCTAATTTCGAGGTTTAGCGATAGGTTATCCTAAAAGGTTTGTAAAATACTATTTTCATTAAATTCGATCGTATTACTTTTGTTTCGTCACCGACTACGGTTCTGAAAAGGCAGTATTTTGCACATTATTATCAATTCTCAAACTTTAATTCAAACTGCTGTAAAAATTTAATTCGAGAAAATATTTTTTTTTAAAGTAGGTTCAAGTCTACATATAATAGAATTATTTCCTTTCATAGAATTCCTTTCCATTATTTCGCGTCAATTACTCAGCCATGCATTTTCAAACATTTTTTCTCCTCGTACCTTTGAATCGACATATACGCCGCATATGGGGGAAGTCGAAATTATTGTCCGTAGAATGTAAAAACTGATCATGATAGATAATTTCTATAGTATTGTGACATGGAACTCGACTTTGAAATTATTTTGATTAATATACTGTTTTATCTGTAAAAAAATATATTAATCAAAATAATTACAAACTCGAGTTCCATGTCACAAGTATTCAGTGACTCATCCTGGGTGCTATAATCACTTACAAAGAGAAGTAAGGGGTTGACTTTCCCCCCTCTTTTACAATTATATATAGTCTTCAGGTAACCTTGTGGTAGAGCGTCGGCTTTCGATACTGAGGGCGTTTGGATCAATACCTCCGTGTCTAGGCCGGCTATGGCCATTAAGTCCGTAGATTGGAAAGTTCCTCTATGATGTCAGACAGGGTGAGGAGAGGGTACGATCCCCTCAGATGTCAACCCTGGGGGTGCTCGGTCAAAATTGAGGTGGAACCTAAATCAGATCCGACCCTTGTGGTGCCATTATAAACTGGAGCTACAACCCTGAGCCCGCGAATCTATATGGACCTGATCTGGAATTATTTCCGGTCAGGGGGCATTAGAAACAACAAGAATTACATATGCCAGCCAGTACTTGAGCCAACGACAAGAGCATGTACTCATTGTCACCTCAGAATAATTGGTATCGACTCACGAAACCACTAAAAGGGGAATGCTAGCTCTTCCACTTATTACCGCAGAATTAGAATTGTAATACTTGACAGCTGAAACATTTGTTACCCTAGAAAACTGTGTTTGAGGTAACTAAGTCTCTAGTGTAGGGAGTCCTAATAATAGAGTCCTCTTTTTTATGGCGCTTGTGGGTACCGGTATTCTAACATGAGTAGCAGCTTTAATCATTCGTTTTAAGTGTCGCTTGACATTGTTGAGTCAAGCAAGTTCATTTTTGACTAAATTCAATGTCTGCTTTCAGAAGAGACTGCATCTACAACGAGACTTTTTAAGTACTGACATCAACAGACATTAAAAGAACATATTTCAGTTAAAATTTATAATGAATGATCGACAGCAAAATTTCACTGTTCCACCAAAATCCAGGTGGAATGTTGAAATTTCGTAAAATTCCAACGTTTCTCCAGAAAAAATGAATTAGGAAATACTAGAGTAAACATTATACCCTTCAAATGTGAACCAACAGAACGAACATGAATTTGGGGGTAAACTGCGTTTCTTGGCATTTTTAAAGATATTTAGTACATATTTTGCATTCTTCATAGTGCATAAACTGGTAACCAGCTCCCCAGATATTATTCTAACATGAAAAAGTAGGAGGATTCAAAAACAATTGTAGGCCGATAGGTAAACAAATATATTCCAATAAATTGTATGAATTGGAAAACATATAATTTTATAAAGAAATGTATTTTTAAAATATTAAAATATTTTTAATCGTCAGATTGTCTCATTTTTATGTAATAAATTTCGATAAAACACAATTTTTTTATCTCCTCGAAAAGATCTTAAACGGAAAACTATAAACTTAAATCATAGGACAGTAAATAAAAAAGACAATTACGTGCAGAAGAGCAAAGGGGGATTACGGCTTTTTGAATGAAGCTGTAAAAGCGCCATAAAACTGTAACGATGCCTCTTGATAGCTTTCTCTTTTCCGTGGGCGCATTCAAAAATTGCAAAAATGTGATTCAGTTCAGCATTTATGATCTTATAGAGGAAATTAAAATACAACTTTACTTAGCTTCAAGTACCTGACGTCACCTCGGATTCTCATATCTACAACACATAAGAATTCGTTGAAATGGGAATATCAAGTAATAACATTTTGAAATAAGTTCAAAGAGACATATCATAAACTAAGTCTTATAGTTTAAATCTGTTTGCATTGAGGCTAATTTATGGTTTTAATGCCTGTATTTTCGAAAATTATTCCATCCGATTGGCTCTAAAACTGGTAATATTTTAAACAAAATTACTTCAGTTAATAATTAAGATTAATTACTAGGTATCAACGTTTTGGGGAACAAGTCATTATATTGTCCTGCCCTATAAACTAACCGAGTTAACATAAGGTTATATCCTTTTTTTAATATTTTAAAATTAACAGACATCACCACCAATTTTATCGCAATTTTTTTCTTAGGAGGAAAATCAATTATATATAAATTTACTGGTGGAAAAGCTGAAAATAAATCCGAAATATACAAACATAGATTACCCAACAAAGCAGCATTTAGAAACAATGCCAGTTGGTTCACGCAAATGGAAGTGCAAGTATGCAACCAATAAAACTGGATAAAACAACTCTATAAAACTGGATCCAGAGGGCAAACCGTTTGGTGGTCTATTGCAGGAAGTAATGCTGGGAAACAACTTAAATACAAAATGTCGCAGCTATGAAAGAGAGGAAATCGTGACGTGACGAATGTCATTTGACTGATTTCGGTAAAAAAAAATTTCCGTAATTTCTTCAGACGTGATTAATCCAGTTTTAAGGCAGCCAGTATTTTTCGCATATCCCTAGAGATTTTCATGCAAAATTTCGCGTAGGTTGGAAGGATTTAGGAACGTCTAAAAAACATATCTACAAGAAGAACTTAAGTCTAAATTTTTTAGTTGAGTTTTTAAATATTATAAGCATGATCATAGTTATTAAGCTGGGTGTATGTGCTGTGCATCTATCATTTGATATACGTAACACATTGCTCTATATTCAATACACCACAGTATTTTTCAATGGAAGTAATTTTCGATATGATAACAATCTTACAAGAACTTACGTGCAACCAAGGTTTATAATAGCATTTTTAATCTATTGAAAATATATAAAAGAACATCTAAACATTTATAGTTTTTACTTATCAAATATAGCATGATTTGTTGCTAAAATATTGTTGAGTTTTCAGTCTTATTTGATCTTCATATGCATATTGGCAAGCAGAAAAAGAGAAAAAAAATGATTAAGGAAGTTTACTCGTTAATTCATTAATACTTGGTACAGGAAAAAAGAGGTAAAATGTAAAATTAATGTCTAAATTCAAATTAAACTAAAAGTTGTCACTTTTGCTGTGAATAATAAAATACAAAAAATGTCAAGCATAATTTGAAAAAAAAAGCACAATTGATCAAAAATTCAAAAAGCAAAAATAAGTATTCTCGTTGAAAGGACATGTGTTAAGCGAAAGGAAAAGAAATATATATTGCTGATCTTAAACCATAAGAATTACAAACTGGTAAGTTTGTAATGCTAAAGAAAAGCTTGTGAAAAAAAGTAAAGGGAAAAACTGAAATAAAATAAGTAAAATTCTGAAAAGTTTTATGCGTATGCGTTGCTGATCGTACCGAATAGAAAAATTAATATCTTCTAACCGTGAGAGGGCAGCACATATCCTCAAATTGAGGTTTCCAGCCTTAACCACTGAAAAGTTCAAATACGGCAGGCATATTACATCGCGAAGTCATATATAGACTATAGGAAGTATTCATATGTAGATAAATGAAAAAATCTACTACAGGGAAACCTCTAATTGGCCACCTCTCAAAACGACCATTTTTTGTTCAGAATTGACTAAAGACCCCATAGAGCAAATGTTATGGATAGAAATATCTTTTCGGCGGCCACCCCTTAAAAAGGCGACTTTTTTTCGGAGAGAAGTTTACTGTACATGTTTCGGTTAGAATTGAACGCTATAAACAGTTATCTAAAAATGTAGTTATTTTTTAAAATTGTTAAAAAATAACTACATCTTTAGATAGTTATTTTTTAACAATTCCGTACCAAAATTTTATGCAATTTATTGCTCCACTTTGGTCATAATATCCATAGTATCCTTTTTGTATCTGCTTCCGGGGCGTTGCTTTCTCCGTTTAGCGATTGATGCGTTTAGCGTAGACATGACCTGCGATTGGTTTCACATATCAATAGTCATTGAGTTGAGTTCTGTGATTGGCTATAAATTTTAATCGCTGCCGCTCCGGAATATGAAAAAGTCATGTTAAGTACGTTAAAGTTGCAAATGCGTGCGCATTGTAATATGAAAAAATGACGAGATAGAGATAGAGTAAATTATTCAAGAGATTATCGAAGGAGCTTGCAGCAGAGGTGAACGTGGAATTCAAGGCAAAGCGTCAAAAACCCCATATAACCTAGGTAAGAGAGCGTTGGCGAGAGTTGTATCTTTCTATTTAGATTAATTTAAATTGATATAGCGGAGTTTTATCGAGACGTAGACTTTGCATACAGTCCATGAGCGCACCCCAAACTTGGAGCAATGTTTTATGCTGCTTTTGTACTACTTTGTAAAAATCGTGGAATTTAAGGCTCAGCGTCAGAGAACCCATATATGCCAGGTAAAAGAGAGAGTTGAATCTTTCTATTCAGATTAATTTAAATTGATATAGCGGAGTTTGATCAATTTATGGACCTTGCCACAGGTGATGAGACACACCCCAAATTTGGAGCTGTGTTTTGTATTGCTTTTGTACTACTTCGTAAATATCTGGCTTTTTTTCCTTGTAAAAACTGGGTTTATTTTTTACAAAATATCAGATAATTATTTTACAGTGCTTCGAGTGGATTCATTACGGATATCAGTCGCAGAGCGAAGGAGTGAGAGGAGGTTTATTCTGTAACTTACAGATTTTTAAACCATGATAAAGAGCTGGAGATAATATTTTACAGTTGACACTATTGATTTGTTGTGACTTCTTTTTTAAGTACCATTATATTTTTTTCTTTCGATAAAATGTTACACCCCTTGACTTCCGAAGTCATATAACTAACTTTCTTCAGACTGCACTCACATCTGTGAAGGCATTTCCCTTACAGGATAATTGGTAGTTGAGGATCGTCATTTGCATAAAAAATTAAACGTTAAGTCATTAGTTTTTTTTCTCTCTCTTTCCTGTAATTCGCCTCGGAGACATAATAATTAATTTTCGAAAAATAAGCAGATTCCGGAAGAAATGAAGGCAATTAACTCATAGTTTAAGGTAGCCTAATTATTATGTCTTTATTCAATTAAATTTTAAATCATATTTTTTTCCGACAATCTGGGATTCATTAGACAAAGAATTCAGACTGCAAAAATTAAATGAGGTTTTTTTTTCTAGATTTCATTAATTTTTAGTTACGTCGAACTTCTTGAATTTGAGGCCTAGCTGTGGTGCTCATTTTTTTTCCGGTTTCCTGCTTAATATACCCCTGATGAAAGTTAGATAACTTTTTAGTGACGTCGTCGCAAAACCTACTGGTAGCAATTCTTTTCGTACCCCTGTGGTAGGCAGAGCTCTTGTGTCCCGTTGCTATTCTGAACATGCAAGCTCTGTCGGGCCTATAGATTCAATTTTTTAAGTGTCCGAAATGTTGGACTAAATAAGGCTAATTTTTCTTCATTCGTCCACTTCTTCTTAGAAGTCAATATTATTATCTTGTCTTTCCTTACCTCAACTGAGATTAAGGTACTCAAGTTGTAGTTCCTCCAGTAAACAGGCATTGATTACCGGCGTCAGCGGAATAAAAGCGGTCATTCTTAAAGTGGTAGCTGCGGCGGAGTTTTGTCGGCTCTAGAATCAGTGGCCAAGAGTGAGACTGTTATAAAGACTCATGGAGTATATCTGTTAATATTCAAATCTTTATAACTGTCTTTCGTAACCGCCATATATTGGCAGAAAAGAAAAAATGAATTATTGCCATGAAAGGCGATGCACGCGAAATCTAGTGGCTTGAGCCCGTATTGCGCAGGTGCGAAATACAGCTTGGCGCAGTTCAAGGCTAGCTTCGAAAAATAACCAGAGAGAGAGTTGGAAGTGTACTAGGTACGTGACACTTTCGGAGCTGGTGTTCGGTGTTGGTGAGTGAGGAGCAAGGCATGGTAGATCTCAATTATTTACTTTTTTATTATGTTTTGTTAAATAAATTTCTTATTTGCTCCTTAACCACATAGTCTGTCACTTAATTTACTGTAATAGATAATGTTTCACTAGTGTGAATTAATTTGATGAGTATAGTAATCTGCTTAGCACGTGGGTCTGGCTGGCTGTAGGGTTAAGTATTTCTTGCTTGTTTAAGTACGGTTATCCTAAAACATGACTACTTTATTTAATATATATGTTACCTGAGACAACCTGTCTGGGTTATCATTCATAGTGCATTGTTTCTGTAAGTTAAACCAGTAACTTAATTTTTACACAAAGTATTTTCATGTCTCGCCATTTTTTGGCTGGCTTAACTTATTTCTAATCTGCTACCACTTGTTCAGATGCGGCTTCCCATTTGGCGTCGTAACATTCGGCCCCATAACAGAGACCATGAAATAATTTGGGTGGGAAAGAAGGAGTTAGAAATAATGCGGCAAAAATACGGTAAAATGCGAAAAGAAGTGAATTTGTGGACCCGATGTAGCTTAATAGTAGCACGTTCGGCTTTTGACTGGGTTGGCTGGTTGTGTGGAGTTTTATGACACTGAATCCAAAAATGGACATACTGTGCCAAACGCAGGCTATAATAAAACGTTACTAAAAATTAGTAAAATAAAATGAATATAATCACTGGTTTCAGACAAAGAGCTCTAAAAACTGACAAGAACAGTACAGATGGTGAAGGTACAACACCATCTAAAGAGGAAAAATATGTAAAATGTAAAAACACGACAATAAAAAAGAAGTAAGGCCACAGCATTATAAAAGAGGTAAATACACAACATTATATAAAAGGTAAAAGGATAAAAAGTTAGCAATGAAAAAAATCAGATATGAGGATAAAACCTAAAGTCTTTTAAAAATTTAAAAATACTGCGATGTGGGGTATCCCCCAGCAAGTTTTTTATATTAACGTCTTGTGAGTGAAAGTGACGCTGATTATTAAAATTGGGACACGCTATCCGGATGTGTTTCACGGATATGTTTGTTTTTCAATTCTAGCAAATGGGATGAGGCTCTTTAAGTAGTATGTGGCGTTGGGTAAAGCGAGTATGGCCAATACGAAGATGTGTGAAAATGACGTCTTGTTTCCTATCTAGTGGAAAGGTTCATGATTTTGTGTCAGGTTTTACCTCGTGTTATTTGTAGTTTGCTTCTGACTGGGAGTAATCATCTCGAATCCCGGCGAACGCCATTAAATACCTTCGTATCTAGGTTGTATATTGGACTATTAAATCCGTAGACCGGTAAGCCTGCCTATGAGGTCAGTTAGTGGGAGAAGGTACAAGTCCTCCAGATGTCACCCCTGAGGGGGCTCCGTCAAAACTGAAGTAGCACCTGGTTATAGCTGCACTACGACCCTTGTGTAATATGGAACCTCTGCCTGCAGTCGAGACATGGTCTGGCATGATCCGGCCAGACTGCCAAACGTGCCAACAACACAGCAACAGAACTGAAATGTCCGTATATCACAAGCACTGACTATCTATCCTACTATACACACTACACATAGGTGTGGCGGTAATATGTATATTAGGATGGACAGTATAATATGTGCGTATATTAATCGATTATTAATAGCGGAAGGGAACAACTATTTTAATATTAAATGACAGGAATTTTTTGTCCTTTTATAACTGTCTTTTGAATTGAAGCGACATTACGCAATTATGCTCTGCTAAAGTACAGCACTTTTAATCACGTTAAGTGAGAAACAAAGCGCATTTCAAACAGAATATTTTTTAAACAATTACACTTTCATCTCATTAGAGACCATTAATTTTTAGTTTAACAATTCAGTTTTCAGAAGAGACGCGTGGGCCAAAAAACAACAACAAAAAAAGGTTAATGTGTCTTAGCACAAACCATTTAATGACGTACTTCGCAATTTAGAGCGATTAAACATTTTTTTTTTAGTTTAATTGATTAGTGCACTGAAATAAAATTATCTCACAAAAATAAATACACATATTTCTTTCAAACTGTCATTCTGTCTATAATTGCTTTCTCAGATTGAATTCAGCTAATGGTTTTTATCCTGAATGCATTTAGTAGTGGCTAGCGATTTGAAAATAATTCTATTTATAATTGAAGAAGTTGCAGAGTTTTACACGAACAAGCAGGTATTGTAATAATTTTACATAGTATTTTGTTCTTGTGACGGAATTTAAATTTTGCAATTAATTTAAAGTACGATGGTTTTTATGTGGATTATTATAAGGATATAAAACTATTAACATCAAGTATTTGAAAGTAGAGTGGCTTAAAAAGGCTTTAGTTGAGGACTCTTGCATTCCGTGAGTGATACAGAACAGAAAAAAGGATGAAATTCTCCTGACCTAAACCGTTCTAACAGCTGCAAAAACTTAATGATTTGGATGAAAATTTAAACCGTTAGAGGTAAAAATTAATGAGGACCTTTCTAGTTATTTCGACATTCCCATTAGGGCAAAAATTAAATTACCTATACTCATATTCCTAATAATTTATATTGTTGTGTTTGTCTACTGAGGCCCCAGGGGCAAGCAAAATCCACAGTCCGGAGTGCATATGAAGAGACCAAAGACAATATGTACGATCATTAAGAATATTTAAGATTAGAGAAAAATAAAAAGAACAATATTTAAGAATAGAGATATATTGATAACTGACATAAAGAATAGAGAAAAGAACAATACACAAAACTTTCCAATTAGTTAAATAAGATTTATTTTGTTAATGAAATTTATAATAATACAACTGCGATGCAATGGGAATTAATTTTCAATAATAAGCTAGAATTTACTTACCAAAAATAGTAGTTGAATAGTTTAAGAAAATCCATCAGTTATTTGCCATAAATACGTTTTAAATAAAATGAAATAATGTGATTTTACAAAAAAACCTGGAAGTTCCGATTTTTAAAAAATAATTGGAATTTCTCAAAAGAATGAAAGAATAGGATAACATAGAATAGTAGCAATAAGCGTTTTCAAGAGAAATTCCACCATAATCCTAGAACAACTAATCAAAATCAGCTTGAAAATTACCCAAAATGCATCAGTCTTTTTTTACAATGAAGATAATAAATAATAAAAGTTCTATTAGGTTTAAAGCAATAAATGTATAAACAAATTATTCCAAAAATTCTTAAAAATCAAGAAAGAAATTTAAAACATTAATCTTTAAGCTATTAATTCTAAAATATAATAAATATAATTTTTAAACAAACAAGCAAAACAATTTTACAGGTGCTGCTATCTTTTGACAGAAAGGTGAAGCAATGCTGAACACAATATAAAGAGTGATATGCTCAGATATAATTTATTTTACACAGATGATGATCCCGCCAATGGACAGTGGTAGTTTCACAGGTTTCAAGATGGGGTTCCTATTTCAAGCTGAAGGCTGGCTTAAAGCTGCTCTGTACTAATCCTATTGGATTCTCTTACCTCAATGTTAACCTACGCAGAAAAAGTGTCAAAGGATTGCTGACTGGGATACAATTTTTTTATTGTACTCCGTAATATAGAAAGAAATTTTACACATTTCGGGCATTTTTCCGTTTTCAAAAAGGAATGCAAATAATATTTTAAAATTTAAATTATTCGGGGGGGGGGTGTATCTGTTATAGTGTGTTTTCAACGCCTATAAATTCGTTTGGTGGACGACATAATAAAATGAATCTGTTGCATGGTGCAGAAAAGTTCAGTCTGTCTGAAAATACGATTTTTATTGGATTATCAGCTTTTATGCAGCTGTAAATAGTGGACAAATCATCTCCGTAGGTTAACAATGAGGTGAGTGAATGCAATAAGGCTTAGTGCACAGCCGCTTTAAGAGCTTCTAACATTTAGAAGGTTGTAAACTAAAGTGTCACAAACAAGAACCGAATTAAAAAGGAAAACAGATGAAAATAAAAACAAATATTTAACTAAAGGTATTTAATCTCCGTAGGTTAACATTGAGAAGAGCGAATCCAATAGGGTTAGTGCACAGCGGCCTTAACCCCAGATGACAACCGCGCTTTACTCCGGAATGGAACCAAAGCCCGCTGGTAAATCCTATATTATAAGACGTTATATGTATATAGAACTGATCCTAGAATATTTTTTTCATATTTCGATATTTTTCGTTTGCATTAATTTGCCTTAGAATAATGGCTGTGCACGATCACAACTCACGTATATCTGAATTAATTAAAACATGCAGTGTCCGCTCTTGAAGATTATAAGGGGACAATGAACAGAACCAAATAATTGTTTAGAATTTCGAGTGCAAGTATGCATATATTTGTAATAGTATTTGTTTTTTCTCTCATTGCATCTCTTATAGGAACAGTGTAAGGTATACACAAGATTCGATTCACAAGAATCGAACTTTTGAGTGAATGAATTAAAGAAGCTGCTTGAGATATGCTAATTTCGGTATACGCGCTTAGTATAAATACCATGCAGCGTCATTAATAAAAAAAATTGTTAGGGTTTTAAAAAGGTTGTTAAAGTTGATAGATAAGCCATAGAGAGCTACGAGGTATGCTGCTTCAGTACTATCCTGAGCTAGTGCTTAGGGGGCCCGAAGTTTACGTGGCAGTACTGCTGGTTTGACTTACTGTTCGTGAGTATTGAAAAATATATTGTTCTTGAAAGCTATATTTATATATTCCGTACAAGTGGTACGTATGCTTATTGCTGTAAAAGCAAATTCTATATGTGCAACGAATTCAATAAACATTGTTTCATGTATAAACTGTGTTTGCATCAAATTCATTTAGAGTGCCACTTCAAATTATATACACCCAAGTCTGGGTAGAAGTGAGCTATATTCTCTATAACTCTTATGATCCATACTACATTATGAAACATCTGAGACTAAAGAATATCAAAGTGCTCTAAGTTGATAATAACTTGAATATGATTCATTTATCTTAAATAATTAAAAGAATCTTGATTACTCTATTGAGTCAAGGATAGCAGAGATTATCTTAAAATCAGAGAGCTAAAATTATGGATTTTATTAACATGGATTTAATGTAAAACAGTGGTTTGGGAACTTTTTTTGTTATTCTGCTCTTTGGTGGTGACTACGTCTAACGTAACACCATTTTTACATTACTAATTGATTTACCTCAGTATAAATTGTTTATTAGCCCTAGAGAGTTCACGAACCACAAAGGGTATGTGTACCACCGTTTGAGAACTGATGTTTTAAAGCATTAATTGTACATTTCATATTGCCTCCTTAGAAATGATTAAGATTTACTCAAATCATCAGTTGTAAAGAACTACTGTATAGGCCGGTTCACTTTGTATACGGAGCGTTGACCCTTAGATTGATCACATGACCTGTGATTGCTGTGTTATATTACGTGGTCAATGAATTGAACTCTGAGATTGGTTAAAATCTTTAACGGTGACACTACGCAACACTCCGGATTCAGTGTGAACAGGCTGTATCTTTACTTGAAAGAAATTGTCAGCTCTTTTATCTTGAAAACGGTCTCTTGTGTGTTTAAATCTTGTCAGGTAGACTATTGTAAAAGAGTATAACTGTGTATTTAATTATGTATCAAGCTTATGAGAATACATAACATAAAATATAGAGTTTATTTAGGTTTGTGCAAGAAATGCGAACTGCAGAACTCAAAGAAGAATCACTACACAGTAACCACATGTATTTCATATGAGGAATTATGATGGTTCTAATGATGCTTACAGACACTCCTAAATGTTTCTGCAATCGAAACAACAATAAATTTTAAATGCCTGTAAATTGCTTAATCAAAGAAAATTTTAGGTCTTTCTGCGTATTCTCTGTTCGATATTGCTCCAAAAAAAAGTTTATTTTGAGGCAATTAAATTCAATACCTCACGCCAGATGATTATTTATTTCTTTGTAACTTTGAGAAGTAACTTGTCTGATCTAAAAAGTTTTGACGTACTTAGTGTTTAATTTGACTTTTATTGAAACAAAGTGAAAAAACACAATTTTTTTTTTCCTTTGGTTAACACACTTATTTACTGAGATAGTGTTATTTCCTGAAAATAAAATAGATTTGCCATAAATATACGATTCCTTTTTTAAACGACAGATGGCAGCAGTAAAATTGGGAACGAAATCATCTTTTATTTAAATTTAATATTAAGGCTGCTATGTACTAAGAAAAAAAATCGTGTTTCCCTTTTCCTCTTCTTGCAGACTCTTGTGGTGGGAGGAGTCCAGTTGACAGTTCGAGAATTCCACCCCCCTTAGGATTGACATTTTGAGGAATTGTAATGGTTCTCTCTCTATAGGGGGGCTAAGCACTGCCCCCAAATTTTTTATTTAAAACATATTTTTGTCAACTATTTACAGGTACATAAATGCTGATAATCAAATAAAATTGGTATTGTCAGATAGCCTGAACTTTTCTGCAAAGCGCTACAGGATTCATTTTTTAAATTTCGTCCACTGAAGGAATTTATGAGCGTTTAAAACACACTACACCAGATTTTCCCCCGAATAATTTAAATTTTAAAATATTAATTGCATTTTTTTTAAAAAACAAAAAATTTACCCAAATGTAAAATGTCTTTCTCTATGACGGAGTACAATTTTTTTGAAAAATCTTTGAATCCAAGTCGGCAATCCGTGGACAAATTTTCTCCATAGGTTAACATTGAGGTGAGCGAATCCAATAGGGTCAGTACACAGCAGCCTTAAATAAGTTGTGAAATTTATCGTTGTTCCGATTATTTACCTTTGATTTTTTTATTATTTTTAAGGTCAATATCTCATAATGTATCTAGAATCATATTTTTTGTTGTTGTTGTTATAAATTATAGGATGATTAATTCATGGCATCATTTCACAAAACAATAGAGCAAAGAAATTAGTACGGTAAATTAAGAGAAAAAATTACAAAATGGAATCGGAACTACATCCATAAGATACTTATATCTTTGGGATATTTTTAATCGTTCAAGTTATCTCTTCCAACTAAATTTAAGTGTACGTTATTCGTGTAAACATGATACTATGGGAATTTGTTTTTACAGACAAAAGTCTCAGAGTTTGGGTTTTATATTAATAGACTTTCTGAGGGTTTCGTAAAAATGTGAATAAAGCAATTTTTAAAAAATGATTTCTAACTTTAAACGATGCACCCTTTGCTGCATAAAATTCTGCATAAAACGTAAATTTTCATAAATTCATTAAAAAAAGGACAACTTTGAATTTAGTTACTATTCATTGCCTGTCAACTTCATTCAATTTTATTTATTTTCCTGTCAATAGCTGTCATTTCTCCAGCATAATCAAATATTCAGTCCTGCTTTCCAAAGCTTGCTCCCCCGGAATATGCTACAAATAAAAGCGCTTCAGAAACGCATGCATGCCTAAACAGTAATAAACTTCATAAATATTTATGCTTCAGGGGAGAAATGTATCCAGAGTATTATTTTAAAGATATTCTGAAAAGCGACTACAGATTTCCCATTATCTATTATACATAAAGCCGTTTATGATCGAGACGCGCGTATTTTAAAATTTGTTTGATATTTATACCTTTAGATTTTGTACGCATTTCGTGGAGCAGTTTACATTTTTATTCTGGGGGAACTTTTCTCATTCAGTTATTCAGCGCGATTAAACAATACATTAAATTTCCAAGATGTTTGGCAAATGCATTACATCTGGGGGTTATAAAAGCTTTGTCTGCACCTGAACAAGCTTCAGGGAATGATATTTTTACTTTCCTGGATTACGCTTCGCAGTCAGATGGGGTATAAACAACTTAAATGTGTTCTACAATTTGCGAAATACCTCCCTTAATAATTTCGCGAAATACCGTTTTATTCGACTAATGAAAGAATCGTACAAACACGGGGATATGCTTAAGTGGAAACCAGAAGTGTACCGTATGTTAGACACATTTTGCCTTACTTTACTATGGGTAAATTTTTGACACAAAAATACGAAATTTTTTTTTTAATTTTAATGACGAAATAAGATTATTTCACATCACCAATATGTATCTTGCACACAACTCATAAGAATTCATTTTTGAGCAGGAGGGGGAAGAAAGAAACTTTTAAAAGTTGTATAGTTAATTTATTCCGAAAAAATGAAAATGTAACTCTCATGTAGAGAAAAAACTCAAATTAACTCAATAAATTATTTCTCTCTCTCTCTCTCTCTCTCTCTCTATATATATATATATATATATATATATATACGCGCACACACACACATACATATATATAACTATATATATATATATATCATATTAAAAAACTATTAATTTCTTAATTCAACACTCTTAACATTTAAAAACTATTAATTCCCCACTTTGCTATTCAAAATTACATACCCTTTTTTAATCCCTTAAGTTATTTAATTCCCTTTGGGCATTCGCGTTAAATTCCTTTATTACAGCCTTAGGCAATATAATTAAAGATGGCTGTCTTTTTTAACTAAAGGGACGCGGCGCGGCGTCAGTACAGGTTTAAATCAGTTCTGCACATCAACAACAACTTTAAACCAATCAACTATTAAGACACACCCTTTAATCATGTGATGGACTGAAGTTTATATAAGACTGGACATCCGGAAGTAGGACGGACTCCTGTACTTTCTCTTGCTGCATTCATACCGGCGGAGTCGCCAAAGGAAATAATAAAAATGTAGTTCGAAAACGTTGTGTTATGATTTGTGTGTCCGAGGGTTGAGATGAAATGCGGGAATGGATTTAAACATTTGTGATGCACGGCCGGGCGACAAGTCATCCATTTTACCCTAAATTAGATGAAGCAAGATGAACCATAATCAAAACTATGCCACTCGGCCCTTCATTCGTAGGCCCGCGCCCGTGCCATTACACACACACACACACACACACACACACATATATATATATATATATATATATATATATATATACATACAGAGAGAGAGAGAGAGAGAGATGCATAAACAACCGCTATAAAAAGAAACTAAGTGACATCGCTTACTAGATAAAATTCCATAATTTACCCCAAACTCGAAAATCCTGATTCTAAAATACTGCCTTGTTCAGGTTTCATTTTGTCATAATTGTTTACTCCTATGTTCCCTTCTTTTAATAACATAATTAGTAGATTTAATCTTACAATAATGATGTTGGTAAACTATTCCTTCTGCGATGTAGAATGTTGAATTCACAAACCCATTTTGAAACTTCTTGATATATATTATTTTCCTTTTAAGTATCAACCAACATCTGAAAAAAACAATTACGAGTACTTTTATAAGAGAATTTTTTTTCTAATGCATATATCATCGAGATATATTATTTTAGTTTTTTTTAATAATCTTAAATCCAATATTTTAATATTACATCATTTGTTCAAGAATCTAAGACTTTGTTGATAGTGAAGCAAGTTACTCAATGTCATTCAGGCTAATGATATGCATAACTTTGCCAAATGTTCTCAAATCACAAATACACGAATTGCATCCCATAACATAATTTTTAACACTTGCAAAAATAACATATAGTTCTTTGAAACAGACGGAAATGTTTACAATACTTTGCAATATACTAATAAATAAGAAAAAAAAGTTGAGAACTCTAAAGTGTGAAGTGGAAGTACAAAAGTAACAAAAAATCAAAAAACAATTTTATATAAAATTATATCAATATTTTTGTTTAACTCTTTCAAAAATAAGCAAGAGACAACTTTTATATAATGCACAAGCTCTAAAGGACTTGATTTTCCATGAAAATCTTCAAGAACATTTTGACTTAATTGTACGGTCCCACATTGTCACCAAACACTCGCTAAGTCCCACAACCAGCCTAGAAGGGACAACAGAAAATTTCTTGGACGTTAGTGCATGGAGATTTTGGTAACACATAAATAAAATAGTCAACAAGCCATAGAAATGTAAACTATTTTAACTAAAACTTTAAAAAAATTAATGAAATAGAATTTGGAAGGCAAAATAATAAGCTCGACGAACTAACGTTTATGATATAGAAAATGCAGAACAAATATCAAGAAAATTTAACTTACATATACAATCCGGGTTCGTATATTTTCGCAACAGCTTCCATAATGCAACGGAAAAGATTTTCCCCATTTCATGAGTGCTTTTTACCAGATATACGTGCACAGGTATGAATAGAACTGGTCCCTTATTGGCGAGCAGTTCTCTTCATACTACAATGCTACATATCCCCTCAGTAGAATGAGTTTGTGCATCTGTCTCGGGATTTTTGAATTCGATTCTGTGATCTACCCGGAGATGTACGAAGCCTTCATTTGGAAGGGAATCATACGAACTCCGACAGTCCGGTATGATCGCAGTTCCCGGTAGAACATACTGTCTTATAACGCTCATAATGTTTCTTTCGTTCGATCCTCAACATATCTGAAACGAACAAAAACCTATACGAAATCTCTTCACGGTACCAAGTACCCATTTACCTTCCCCTATTTTACCCAGTTGGAACTTTCTTGTACCAATCCTCATCCCGTAAACTTCAGCTATCACAACGGGCCCTCTTAATTTCGCATATTCTCTCGAGCATTCCTCCACACTCAAATCCTGACAAAAGCTCGTCCATCCTTCAATCGTATGCCGAATCACATTCAATTCATGAACAATTCGCCAATTCTTCAATTTTTTTAATCCCCATTTCCGTAATATGCAAACCGATACTCGTACTTAATTTGCCCATACCCAAACCAAGAACCTTTTCTTACTGACGTTTAAACATGAGCATTTTCACCGCTTCTTACACAACCGCCGTTTATAGCCATCAGATACATCGTCCCCCTTAAGTCCTGCTATGCTGCCTCATCGTGGTAGTGGGGTGGTACTGGAAGGAATGGGCCAAGTACATCGGGAATGTAATTCCTAGTAGGGCCACCCTAGGCGTGAAGGCCATTCCGTTATGTCCAGCTAAAGCTAGCAGGTACTTGGAACTAAGACAGTCGTTTACCTTCGGGTGGTTCTGGTCCTTGACCAACAGAGGCTATCCCCTTTACCCTACTTGCCATAATTATTGCTTAAGGCTGCTGTGTACTAACCCTATTGGATTCGCTAACCTCAGTGTTAACCTATGGAGAAAATGTGTCTACTATTTACAGCTTCATAAATGTTGGTAATAAAATATAAATGGTATTTTCAGATAGCTTGAACTTCTCTGCACCTTGCAACATAATTCATTATATATTTTTCACCCACCAAAGGAATCGATGAGAGTTTAAACCCCACTATACAAGATTTTTCTACTGGAATAAAGGAAATTTTAAAGTATTATTTGCATTTTCTTTAAAAATGAGAACTGCCCCAAGGTATTAAATTTCTTTCTCTATTACGCAGTACAATTTTTTTAAATCTTTCAATCCAAGTCGGCAATCCTTGGACATGTTTTCTTCAAAGTTTAACCTTGAGGTGAGCAAAGCCAAAGGAGTTAGTACACAGCAGCCTTAAATTTATCTAGATAGGACTATACTAACGATACCTACTGGGGACTTGTAGACACATTGACCTGGTTTATAGCCGCTAGATCAGGAAGGATTAGAAGCAACAACAACAACAGATACATCGTTTGTTTCAAGAAATTTCATAACAGACTAACACTTATCATAAATCAGGCTACTCGCAACCGTACAATTTTTCATGCGCCACCAGTCAATAGCCTGTTTTTCTGTCACTGACTCAGTTTCAACCACATATTTTAAATTCACATTTACGCACAAAAATTCAATTAAAGAGCACGTAAACAAGTGCGAGACGAATTTTCTTACTTCCAAAATGAAAACACGACCTACAACCCTAGAGCTTGCTTAGAAATAATTACAAAGTTTAAAATATCATCGTATGGCGATAATTATAAATAAGTACGTTATGTAGTACTAATTAAATAATTACAGATATTTCCGTCAAAGTATCAAATGTGTCTATTTATCCATGCGTTCGGGTCGTCCACATGGTATAGTGGTTGGCGTCGAGAGCTTCCACGCAGTGGACATGGGTTCAGATCCAGAATTTGGCTTGGTCGTAACCGTGTTGTTCCCTCATAGGGACCAATGCTGGCTCACCAAAATGGTGCTCTCATAATAAAGTAGCCTTCAAGACATCACGGTGAATAACAAATGGCGAAAGTCTCACGACAGGTGCCCCCGCATTAGTAAAATTATATCACCGCCTATGGTGCCGTTGGCGAAAACTTAAAAAATTGAGAAACGTGATTGCCACATTTGGCTCCAGATCGCACAGAACCGTGCAATGTTGTTTAACCACTTATTTTTTTTTTACTTCTCTCATCACCTATAGCGTATTCTTAAAAATATGGCACAAATGAACGTATTTTTGGTATACTGAGTAACAGACGAACAAGCTTAGTATTTTAGCGTTATACTCGTACATATGAATTATGTCTTAAAAAAGCAGAGCATAAAGTTATAAGGTTGGACTAATTTCGAAGTATGAAATGCGATGAAAAGATAAGATGACAAATATATGAAAAGGGCGCAATATTAATCGAGTATATTGGTAAATTTTCCTTCTACAGAATGTCCGGATGAGGAACTTAATAGGTATTTCTTCATCTGGCAAAGTGCTCAAACTCCATATAGGTAGAGCATTTCGAAAAACCGTCCATCTATTCCCCTTCTAAAAACCACGCAGGGATAGAAAATGTAAAAATAGTTATTGTACAAATAATAAGTAGGCTATTCCGGACTGACTGCGAACTATTGTTAGCACATCGCAAGGGAAAATTTTATCCTGCATATGTCTCTATAAACACCATTTCAGATTTTTATCCATAATAAATGCTCTGTCACGTTTTGCTATTTTCGCAAGAAAAACCAAAAAACAAAAAAAATCATACCCACATCTCCTGAAATAGCATTTTTTTCTTCTTTTTTTATGGAAGAAAAAATTACGGGGATACTTTCGAGAAAGTTAAATTTTACAGCTTTCAAAAATGACATAACCGCTGGGAATAAGAATGCGCGGACAAGAAAATTGATATGTGTTTTTTGAAAGCGTCATATTTTTTTACATTTTCGGAGAGTCATATTTTAACTTAGACACTTAGACACTTTTTTTAACATGCGTTACTTTGACATTACTTTTGCTACTTTGCTGCATTACTTTTTTTTATTTTTAAGAGCTGTATGCGACGGTGAAAGAATTGGGTTAGACAAATATTTAACATATGCTCTTAGACATTTATGTTTCGACATTTATGACGGAATTCATTTTTCAAAAAGGTTTCAAATATTTAATTTTGCAAAGTAATACGTCAAATATAAGAAAAATCTTTAAAAATGTCACCATATTCTACAGAAATTTTATACGGGAATTTCCGGCAAATAACTTTCAATTTAAAAAAAAAAAATCTAGTGTCTTTCATCATACAAGGTACGTCCATTAATTTCCAGGACTGATCTAATAACTCCAGAAAATATTACATGAAATAAATACCCATTTAATATGTTTCGAAGTAACTCCCACCTGCCGTAATTCACTTCTGTGCTCGGCTGTATAAGTTTCGGAAACAACTTTTAAAGTCCTCTTTCGGAATGCCCTTTAATGTGGACGTCACCGTTTTCTTGATGGCTTCGACATCCTCAAATATTGTTCCCTTCACCAAATCTTTCAGTTTTGGAAACAAGAAAAAGTCTGCGGTGCTAAGTTCAGAGAGTATGGAGGATGCAGCATCTCCACGACCTCATGCTGGGCCAATTTTCTGAAGGGGACAAGGTTTGAGGATGTCGAAGCCGTCAAGAAAACGGTGACGTCCACAATAGAGAACATTCCGAAAGAGAACTTCAAAAGTTGTTTCCGAAACTTATACAACCGAGCACAGAAGTGCATTACGGCAGGTGGGAGTTACTTCGAAACATATTAAATGGGTATGTATTTCATGTAATATTTTCTGGAGTTATTAGATCAGTCCTGGAAATTAATGGCCGCACCTTGTATATTCTGAAGACAAAATACTGTTTCCAATACACGGTTTTCTATCTTATGTAAAGTACAACCCCTAAGTAGCTCCACTAGAACTATTTCTGGAGTTTATTTTAAAGGCAAGATAAAAATTTATAATTGCATTTATTGTTCCAACATTTTCTGCCCCGGTAAATGAAAAGAAGTAGGTAGTTTTTGGAAAGTTTTGGCGAAAATTTCAAAATTCGCAAAAATCACACTAAAAGATGTCGGTAATGCCAACATAACAAATTGAGTATATACAGAATATACAGCTAGTTTTAGGCAATTTAAATAACTTAAATATATCTACTTTACTCATTATGGAAACTAAATAACAGGATATTGTAATGCAAACAATAATACGCAAACCAACATTAATAACAAAATATCATTAGTCGAAAGTTAATTTTAAACTGACAATAACTAAACTCTGGGGGCCAGTGAAGAAAAATCTGTTAAATACAAACCAGTTATTCATTTTGGGTGCAGTACATATAAGATAACAATAAGTTTGGTTCATTTATTGCCCAAGTTAAAAGGGGTACCCACTTCTTTACATTAGCCTCTGGCCCTTTCCAACCTTGAGAAGACTGATAAATAATGTTTATTACAATTTAAAAGTAGTGCAATTCACTTACAAAGCTAAATAAACTTTGCATTAAACGATTTCAACAATAAATAAATCATGATAAAAAAATATTAAACTATAAAAAAAAAACTTGGTTTGAGATTTTGGCTATACTTAAATGTACGGTCCCAGACGATTATCGCCAACTATGGCAGCAATTTTTAAAGTTTTAAAATTTTGCTAAATATTCTAGATTGGGCGATCTTTAATTGAATTCCAGGGATTTAGCAAGAATGTTCCTACCTTTTTTCCCCTTAGGGGTTATTATAAAATTTGAACTCCTTTCGTTTAGTGCGTCGTGTATTAGGTAGGTAATGTTGAATTCCTATCGTTGCGGAATTTCTTAGAAAAGTTTAATGGGTATTATCATTTAGTTTGCTTTATATGTTTTTGTGCTGTGAAATTTGTGTGCTCAACATGAATGGAGAAAGCGTAAATTTTAAGGATATAATAAAAATGGAATTAAGCGGTGTCGAGTTTGTATGAGCCTGGCAACTAAAAGTATGCTCTATTTTGCAAACATTTTAAACACTTTTCTATGTTTAAAGCGTTTGTTAGTTAACCTTAATTGTGCGTTCTCAAGTGGTTTATTGGCAAACATAACTGATATTTGTACAACCAAGGCGATTACAGCTTTTGCTATGTTAAAAGTGTATGTTAACCAGCTTTTGCTATGTTAAAAGTGTATGTTAACCAGCATTTGCTATGTTAAAAGTGTATGTTAACCAGCTTTTGCTATGTTAAAAGTGTATGTTAACCAGCTTTTGCTATGTTAAAAGTGTATGTTAACCAGCTTTTGCTATGTTAAAAGTGTCTGTTAAAAGTGTCTGTTAATTGTAAGCTCCCACGTGGTTTATTGGGAAATATGACAATATTTATACAACCAAAGCCAATGTATACCGAGTCTTGTTTTGCTGATTGCTATCGCCATCAGATTCATAGCATAGCCAGCAGTACGCGGACCCAAATGATGTAACAGTCAGGGCCGTAGCAGAGCGAAGGTGGCAACTCGAAGCGAAGATACCCTACGAGATTATACGGCCAACAGTAAGTTTGCTTTACTATCGCGCATTATCGCTCTTGTATTTGAACTTGCGATACGCTCGTGCGATACTTGGCTTTTCGCAGCATGGAAGGAAGAAGTATGACTCAGTGCTTTGAATTCCCATTAAAGAAAACTCAGCAGCACGCCAAACCACTGGCTCGATAAAGATATTGGGAAGAGTCCCGTATCCTGTGCCGTTTGGCGCTATTTGGCGCGGTTTATGAATTATCTGCGTTTGGCGGAAAACTCAGAATAATGCAACCTACCTAAGAGACGCAATTTTTTTCGGTGTCGTTTAGGCTTAAAAGAAAACAAATAGAAACAAAATAGAATTTTATAACTTACCAGAACGCCACATTTTGAAGAAACAATTATAGAAGGGATTTAGGGTATTCTCAATTGCATCTGCCATTTAAAAGAAAAAAAATCGAGATCTCCAAAAAATGCAATAAATAAAATTTCTTATAGTGAAAATATCCACAAAAAGCATTTCCCTTTTTTTTAAATAATCAAATTAGTGTTAAAGTGCTGTATAATGGAAAAAAATGCTGTGAATTAAAAAAAAACCTCAAAAAGTTCAAATTTCTCAAAAAAAATAAATAAAAATAAAAAATAAAATTACAAAACAAAAACCATGGTAAAAATATATTGCATGATAAAATTTCGTAAGATTTCATAATTATTTACAATTTTATAAAAGTTAAATCTAGATTAATAAACAATTTTTTTTTAAATTACAAATTTTCCCCATCGGGATCATCAAAATAATTTTCTAGAAGAGCTATTTCGTCATCCTTTTAAAATACCTACTAGGCATTAAATTTTCAATACCCACAGTAACACGATTAAGAAACCCCCATCAAAACATAGTTAAAAACATCCGAACAAAAACGAATGAGAATACACCATATTGAAATATTTATCGCCAAATAAAAATCGTCAAATTTTCCGGTACAGGATATGGGACTTTTCCCAAGATATTGTCGACGAGTCTATAATTTTATTGACGTTGCAAAGACTAATGTATGGAGACTCTATATTAGGTAATGAATTCTAAAGTAAGTTTATTAGAGCTTCAGAGATTTATCATCATATCTTTGATGAAAACGCCTGAAGAAATACCCGAAACATCACATATTGGAAGACCATCTTCAGTTCAAAATCTAATTTTCAACGAAACTGTGAAAGACCGTATGGGCCATATTATTACAAAAATAGTGAAAATAAACGAAAGAGATGTAAACACGGCAAGAGTCAAACAATTACTGTATGTAATAAGTGTAATGTACATCTTCCTGCCAAATGTTTCAAAGACTCTCACATTTTAAAATAATTTTTTTAATACCGTTTTGGACTAATGTTGCGAAAACGCAACACTTTGTAACTCTCGTAAAAATTAAATTTAATTTTATGGAAACAACTTAATTGTGTAATTAATGTGCTAAGAAGTGTTAAAAAACTGTTTGGTGCATTTCAAATAAAGGAAACATGGAGCGCTCTTAAATGGGTTAACATGAAATATAATGTAATTAATAATAACACTATTCACTCTCTCACGTACAAATCAAAGAATTTATTTAAAATTGACTGACTTGAAATGTACGAAAATTTTTAAATAAAGGGAAGATTTTAATCAAGAAAAATATTAATGAATGAGACATCTTTTTTGCGATTCTTATTTTACAACTCCTTTTAAAGTTTATGCAGTGTCAATTGATTTAGCTTTCGTTTGTTTTAGAGGTCCTTTTACAGGTCATGTTTTGAATTTCCATTATATAAAGTGTACCTAGATAACTGTTACCGGTCAACCTAAGATCTATATACAGAATACAAATAAGAAAATTTACAGCAACCATATTATCTTTATTTATTTAGGTTTTATTTTCTTTTACCAATCAAATAAGAAGCCTATTATTTAATGTATACGTATATTCCATCTTATGGCACCAAAAATTGCCGCGACCCACAGTCGTGGCAATTAGGAGTTTTTACGCCAAAAATTGAATTAAGGGGACAGTGGACTTTCAAACCTAACTTTTTTTGTTTTCAATAGATTTGCTTGAAATTTGAATATGTGATTAGTATCATAAATGTGTAAAAGTGGTTAAAATTTAATGAGGAAATATTAATAATTTATGAATTAGGAATTATTAATTATATCAATAATAGACCTCATTAAAAATGTCCCATGCGCATTTCTTTTGCATATAATTTGATCATTTTTATTTGCAGGATACCTTATAGAACTAACAATGAAACTTATTGCTTATTTTAAGCATTCATTAAAAATCTAAAGAGAAAAAAATAATAATAGGGAAAACACCCTTTTTATGACGCAAAATACCTATAAATCCTCTTTTCGAGTACAAAATGTAGAAATTCCGAGCTACGAAGCATAATTATTTTCAATAAGATTTATTTAATGTACAGTTTAGTATATGAAACTTAAATTTCAAAGCAATACGATTATTAGAAATGCGCCCGGAGCAGTTTGAATATTCGTATGACGTGAAAATTTTTATTTTGAGAAAAACACATTTAAAGTTTTTGCTATTAGTAACCACGTAATATCTAAATTAAATACAAATGCCTATAACTAGGAAAGCAATCACAGAAATTAAAAACGCTTTTTTTGCAACACATTCCTACTCGTCCGTAGTTTCAAAATTCAGTAAAATAAAAAATCGAATTTTTGGACAAATTTCACAAATTTGAAAGTCCACTGTCCCCTTAATGCAGATAACGTAAGGTTTAATAAGATTTTATTAATTCATTAGTATGCTTTTTATTCTGTGGGAAGTTTTCATTCCAAACTAGTCTTCTAGGTGTTCATCAAATTGACGACTTTTTGAAACTAATGTTTCTAGTCTACAATCAAACCAAAAGTTGATGGTTGTAGATCCAATCAGCTGTCGTTACATGCTTTAGGTTTCATTCGTTGTTCAGCTCTTCACTAAATAACCAGTCTAAATAGTTGCTCTATCGATACCCCTCGAAACTGCAAAAAATATTCCAAGGTTGCCAAATCTAGGGAGAAATCATACTAAAATGTGAAAAAAGCATTTTCGGGGATTTAGGCGAAGTAACTGGCCGATGCAGATTTCCTTCATTTGCTTTTATTTCACATTTAGTGATTCATTTTTTGTCCTGTTTAATCCAGCCAGGAGAATGGCTAGGCTGCTGGCATTCGGTTCAGATCCTGTTGGTTCGAGTCCCACTGTTGGCATGGATGTTTGTAGCCGTTCGGAAACAGTTTTAAACTGTAGGTCCCGGTCTAATTAGCCCTCGGATAGCAAAAAAAAGTTGACCGCAGAGCTCCAAATCAAACCTTGTTTAATTCATTCATTTGACCACAACTACGTCTGACGTTGATTAATGACATTCCACCAATGCTGCGTCATCTAGATTGCAGGTTTACTGCGGAAGAATTCAAAATGATCCGCTTAAGAGGAAATGTAAACTTAACTGTCACCTTGGTAGCGATATGGTTAAGACTGATGTGAATTAACCCTATTGGATTCGCTCACGTCTATGCAAACCTATTGTTGACGCCAATGGCTATGTTGGCAATCGCCAAATGCACCCTTGAGCGCCATTTTTTCTCCGGCTACGTGGACCAAACTGTATGAGCCAAATGTCATACGTGGAACATCGACCATACGATGTGTGAGAGTAAAAAACTTTAACTGAATTTTGTGTAAAGCATTTTGATAACATGTTTATTCTATGTAGCTTATGTATCAAATAGGAAGATGCGATAAGACTTTTATCAATTATATAATGAATAGACACATTTAAAGTTTATAGAACAACACTTTTTCAGATGGTGCAAGCAATTTCAAACAAATTCTAATATTTTTAAGTTTACGATGCCAACATAAGAATTAAAAACTATGATACCTATATTTGTATTCTTTCAATGGCGCTCAAGGGCGGATTTGGCGATTGCCAACATAGCCATTGGCGTCAACACCTATAGAGAAAATTTTTCCAAGGGTTGCCGACCGAGATTTAAAGATATATAAAAAAATTGTACTCCGAAATAGAAAAAAAATTTACACCGTGGGGCTTTTTTTTAAAAAAAAATGCAAATAATATTTTAAAATTTACATTACTTATAGAAAAAATCTGTTATATTGTTTTTTAAACGCTCATAAACTCCTTTGGTGGACAAAATTTATAAAATGAATCCTGTTGCAAGGTGTAGAAAAGTTCAGGATATCTGGAAATGCTATGTTTTTATTATCAGTATTTATATAGCTGTAAATAGTAGACAAATTTTCTCTATAGATTTAAATTTAGACGAGAGAATCCAATAGGGTTGTTATACGGCAGCTTTAATGATCAACCGTTTAGTATGAAAATGTAACAGCACTATTTACTTAAAACATAAAAGTTGAAAGGTGTCTATACTGAAAACATCAATTTTAAAGGATTTTTTTATAATCGTGAAGACTTGGTGTCAAAATTTAATGTATGTGTGTGTGTATGTGCGAATCAATGAATTAAATTTAGTTTAACAAAGTATTTTACACTGACTAAGGAAATCTTCATAAGAGTGTTGTCGTCTGGAGAGGCGATGTAAAAGGAGGAAAAAATCTGGGAAGCTAATGCTAACGATCAAATGGCGTTTTATCACTTCGAACTTGAGTTGGCTGCTTCCAATCGAAATCAAAAATAGGAATGGCGATCATAGCAAATGGTGCAAGATTTTGAATTTTAATCGGCCGTAGCCAAGTATCAAACTTAAATGTATAATTTCCCAAATTTATAACAAACATTTTGTTCTTTCACTATAAAGGGAATTTTGGTCTTTTTTTTTCATATTGTTAATGAAAAATGGCACCAAGTCATTGTGCTATTGGAATGTAGGCGATTTCTTTAAGTATTTAGATTCTACTTTTATACATATTTCCTTAAATTCTTTGGCTGTTTTGTTTCATACAACTATCCGGCCTAAATAACTTTCTTTTTCAGAGAATACTGACAAAGTTTGCATAAAGATCCTTAAAACTCACCATATACTTCCTCAATTCAAATATATTTTTTCAATTCCTCCCATTTTTTAATTAAATACATTATTTTCCTTAATGTTTAAGAAAAGGTTATTCCTTTCAGCTTTACATAAATTTTGGAATGCTCTCTAAATATGCACTTGTATCTTATCCAGACACCTTTGGGATCCATGTTATTAAAATGTTAAGACAGTTTTCGACAGAATGGAGCAAGACTCTGGATGACTTTCTCGAAAGCAAACGTGAAATTGGTGTTGCTATTTTCACGACTGCAACGGAACACGACTGCTTGGCTGTACATTAACTTTGAATAGGAATTTTCTCTAACCTTATAAGTCCTCTTTGCGATTCCGAAAACACGGACAGATAGGGCATCATATCCTGCTCTGCCTTAAGGTTGCAGTGTACTAACCCTATTGGATCAGCACACCTCAGTGTTAACCTAATGAGAAAATTTGTCAACTATTCACACACAGATAAATTCTGATAATCCAATAATAATTACAAGATAAAAATAACTTTTTATATACCATGTTTTTCAATTTTCTCTTGAATCATATAAACTCGACAATTCTATGTATTAATAAATACTTTAAAAAAAAATTTTTCATGCATTATCCGATCAACTTGAAAGAAAATGATCAAATGCGCAATCAATCGTTTAGTTCGAGGATTGGAAGTTAACTTGCGTTTAACTTTTTGTTCCCGTCTCGGCCGATAGATGGCTGCACCATTCTACAAAACAAAATTAAATGAAAATTAATTCAAATCCGCTTAAATATGGCTAAAAGTATTAAAATAATGCATTGTCATCGTGTTCTGAGCTATTCTAAAAGTTTCAAATGTCTAGCTAGTCGGGAAGTTAGTTTAAAATCGATTGCAAGATTTCTACTGGACAAACACACAAACACACAAACAAACATAGTAAAAATGGTATTTTCAGATAGCCTGAACTTTTCAGCACGTTGCAACAGCATTCATTTTATAATTTTCGTCCAACAAATGAATTTAGGAGCGTTTAAAACACACTATATCAGATTTTCTACCGGAATATTTGAAATTTTAAAATATTATTTTAATTTTATTTAAAAGAAACCGAAAAATGCCCCAAGGTGTAAGATTTCTTTCTCTATTAAGGAGGACAATTAAATAATTACAAGATAAAAAGAACTTTTTATTCACCATGTTTTTAAATTTTCTGTTGAATCATATAAACTTGATAATTGTATGTATTAATAAATACTTTTTTGAATTTTTTTTGATGAATTATCCCATCAACTTGAAAGAAAATGAAGTTAATTGGAAGTTAACTTGCGTTTAACTTTTCGTTCCCGTCCCGGCCAATAGATGGCTACACCAGTCTACAAAACAAAATTAGCTGAAAATAACTGAAAGTTAATTCAATTCTGCTTAAAGATGGCTAAAAGTATTAAAATAATACCTTATCATCGTGTTCTGAGCTATTCTAAATGTTTCAAATGTCTAGCTAGTCGGGAAGTTAGAAAAAAATCGATTGCAAGAATTGTACGGGACAAACACACAAACACACAAACAAGAAAGCTATTTAATAAAAATATGGTAAAAATTTCAGGTAGTCTCTTCTAACGAAACTACCGCTGGTTATTAACATAGGATTACTTATCGTTGCTTACCTCTTTTGTATGTATATATGTATCTATACATATATATACGTATGTATATATACATATATGTATGTCAAAATTTTGACACATCTTAGTACTTTTCTGTTTAACTTGTCCAAGCGATAGACTGGGTTTGGCGCCCTGCCAGAATTATAATTCGCGAGGATGAAAGGATGGACAGTTTTAGCGTCTGAAATTTCCTTTTCGCAGGACCGTTATAGAGGAACGTAATCTTACGTTAAAATCTTTGAATCCAAGTCGGCAATTCTTGGACAAATTTTCTCCATAGGTTAACACTGAGGTGAACATGTCCAATAGGGTTAGTACAGAGCTGCGTTAAGAATGATCGTTTTATTTATTCTTATTCATCTAGTGGCACTGTGTTTCTATTAAATTTCAATCAAGAAAATTCAGAGTTTTAATGTTACATAAATACTATTGGTAGTAAGAAAAAAACAAATCAACCTGTCATAACATCTACGACTTTTATATAAATTATATAACTAACTACATAAAAAATATTTAAATGTAGTTTTAACCTTCTTTGAGTAACATGCGCGAATACATTTTATTAATTAAATTCATTTTCTGGAAAGGTTTATAATACTCCCCGATGAATATTATGCACGTAAATAAAATAAAAATTAAATACGTTTTCGTAATACAATCTACAAATGACATAAAAATGAAACTTGATCAGTTTTCTTTTTTTAAATGCTACGAAGAAATTTCATATCCCATGGCAAGCATATGTAATGTTCAAGAATATGTTTTACAATACTTTCTATTCCCTAATGCATATGTTTAATGTCTGTTACAGGTTTCGAATGCGATGCGGTAGAATACCAAATCACTTCCATTCCACCAGGACAAAAGAATGAAAGAGTCCTTATGATATGCAAATGAATTCCCGAGAGTCTGAAAAGAATAAATACCTGTCCTCTTAGTTTTTTATTTTTCATAGAACTTCATAAAATGCATTTTCATTAAAAAAATTTCGTGGAATTCAGCTCATTAATTCTGTTCCGTAATTTGGCAAAGTACGGAAATTTTTAGATTTCGGACTAAATAAATTAAGCAAGAAGTATATGCAAGAAGACACCGCTGTTTGTTTATTAAGATCTGGTGATTCAACTTGAAATTAAAAGTCATTTTATTAAGACAGTGTTAATATTCAGTATTTTTTTAAATCATCTTTTGAATCCTTCTAATAACTTGGAATGCTACATTTTGATAAATTGTTCCATAAGAGTGATTTTTAATGTCTGATTTCATTTGGCTTGTGAGAAAAAAATACTGATATTTCTTAAAACTATCGTCGAATATTTTGGAACAGCAGTTTCGGATAATATTTTTTTCTGATGGTTATGATTATTTGATTATGTCTTCTGCCCAGTTTCCTCAGTAGTTAAGAATGAAACAATGATTAAAGACCTGTAGAAAAGGTGTTATAAGCCTCTGTCTCAGTTTTCTATCTTAAGGAATAACAACAGTTTTGCAGAATAACGATACAAATTTATCAACTAGCAGATTGTTCCACATAATATGGCATGGCTTGCTGTGACATGGAACTCGACTTTTGTAATTATTTTGATTATTATACTGTTTTAACTCTAAAAAAAAAATACTATTTTCTTATTTCACAATTTCGAAACAACATTAATTCGGTTCCATGCACATTTATAAGTGAATTTATTTTATTTTGTAAATCTTAAACTGTCTATCTGCTGAAAATCATTCCTGTTGTTTTTCGTACCGGTTTTCCTGGAATAAGGGAATCTACCTCCCGTATGCAATTAAGTGTGACCTGTAACAGTACGGATAGTACACAAGGTCGTTTGCACAAGAAGTGATAATTACTTGCCACCCTCTCGGTCATTAGGGGGACATAGTTCCTCCATAGCAACGTCCCAGCAACCATCTTTTTAACCAATCATATGTCTGAAAGGAAAATTGTTCTAGAACATTTTCTGACTTGCGATTTTCGGTGCTGGGAAGTTTTAACGTTTTTTTAGTTAGTTCAAGAAAAAGCTGAGAATGTTACATAGATCGAGGTTGTCCACTCTTCAGCCCTAGTCACCATTTTTTTATGCTGAGGTATCTCGAGATTTCTGGTCCGCTTTTGGATCAAGTTTAATAAAACAATGAGACCAGATCATCAGTCTACAATGAGGGTGGTGGTAAGTAAAAATAATTTGTAATATATTTCATCAGGCGACAGCACAGAATAATTGATATATGTAGCAAGGTTCAATTATGTGTTGAAATACTTTCTTAATGTATGTAGATAATTATTATGTTGTTTCTGTGCAAATTGTAACTGATGATAAAATTAATTTTAAATAATAAGAAGAGAAATTAAATGCTAATATTATTTATTAAAATTGAGTTTGTTTTTCTAATTATCTCAGACATGCGTCAGAATGCGTTTATCCAATTAATAATTTTAAAAGTGCCACTATACGATCTCTCTATTTTATTACCTGTTTTAATTCCACATAATACTTACCAATATTACACATACAGTGTAGCGTTGTTGTTGTTGTTTCGAATGCCCCATGGCTGGATGTTCCAAACCAGGTCCATATAGGCTTCAGGCCGACGTGTGCGGATCCAGTTTATATAGCACTAAACGGGTCGGAATCTGTTTTAGCTAGTTGCCACCTCAATTGTGACCGAGCATACCCAGGGGCGATATCGGGGGGGGGGGATAGTATCCTCTCCCACCCTCTCTGACCTCATAGAGGGACTTTCTGGTCTACGGATTTAATGTGCCCATATCTGGCTTAGACATGAGGGTATTTAATGGCGTGTGTCGGGATTCTATCCTAGCACCCACAGCACCAAAAGACAGCGCGCTACCACAAGGCTACCTGGAGCTCATAGTGCGGTGTTTATAGAACATAGGGGGCACAAATTTAAGTTAAAGCAAAATTTATACACGATCGTAAAAATTCCGACACACAGAATTCAGGCGTTCGCCAAAGGAAATGATTTTCAAATCTGGCACCACCTTGAAATAGCATCTCTCAGATACCTGACAAATTAGAATCAATCCTATGCTCCCTTACTCTGCTCTTCCTTAAACTGTGCATATTGACGTCATTCTACTCAAAAGTATGAAAAAATAGAAGTTTAGTAAAGAATTAATATAACAGATAGTGACAGCATATTTCAAGCTACAATAAAATACAAATTAGCTTATGACGTTTCGAGGTTTTAGTTATCAATTAATGCAATTTTCTTGCTACGAAAATGCTTTTATATTTATCACGTGTGTCACGGCAAAGCATAATATTAAATTTTATGTATGAAACTTAACCATTTTATGATGCTAAATTAGGACCTGTAATCTAGTCATGATCTAATCATAAACTGAATATCTACTAAACAACACTTCAGTCTGGCTTACACGCATTCTACATTAATAGTCATAAAATTAAAACAAAAAATAATATATTTACAATAATGCAGGCAACAACTTATGTGTTCTAAAATAATGAATAAAAAATAATTCAGCCCGGTTTGATGTATATACAAATAAAATGCTATACAATTTTTTTTTATCTTTTTTAAAATAATATAAAATTCAGTGGGAGAAGGAAGATTATATAAATCTGTTTGCGAAGAGATAAAACATACGGGAAACGGACTGTAATATATTTCGCGAAATATTTGCAATTAAGTTGCTTTTGCCATCGCAATAATTACCGCTTTCTTTAATGACTTGTCCTTTTTAACTCTCTGGGAGTTATTGAATGTCATTGCTTCATGACATCGTTAAAAGGTAAACTTGGAATCGCGCTCTATTATCACCTCAAAGTAATTAAAAGAATGCTTTTCGTTCTTAAAAAATAATTATACACTAATGCTTACGACAGAAACAGATTAAGGTTTTAATAAACATGTGCTTAGAGATACTTCATAATGGTATACGTAAAATATAATTCCCCTCATGCCCACCCATTGATATATTTTTGGTATGCATTCTACATTTTACTGAATGATAAATACAGTTCAAAGGAAAAATAATAATAATAAACTCGGTAAAAAAGGAAATATGACAGCCCTTATTATGTGAAAGAAGTGGGCTTGAGGTAGCCTAGTGGTAGCACGTCGGCATTTGGTAATGAGGGTGTTCGGATCGCATCCCGACAAGCTCCATTAAACATCTCCGCGTCTAGGCCGGATATGGGGGCGTTGAATCCGTGGACCAGAAAGTCGCTCTATGATGCCAGAGAGGGTGGGAGAGGGTACGATCCCCCCCAAATGTCGCCCCTGGGGATGCTTGGTCAAAATTGAGGTGGCACCTGGATAAATCGGACTCCGCCCCTTGGGGTGCAATTATAAATCGGAGCCGCAGCTGGCTAGCCTATATGGACCTTGTCTAGAATACTTCCGGCCAGGGGGGGCATAAGAAACAACAACAACAACATGTGATAGAAGTAGTAAAAAATAAAATTATTCCTCTATCTTAACGTAGGATTACTTATCGTTACTTACCTCTTTTTTTACAATAAAATTCGTACATACGAAGAGAAGGATGAGTGATAACCCTTTGCAGAATAGGTCGATGGTAAGAAAAATATGTTACATATGTCTACTCTGCAACTCTTGATTTATAATTCCCGACGTCGGTTTCAAAAAATTTTTTTCCAGAGGACCGTTATAGAGGAACGTAATCGTACGTTAAAAATGCAACTCGAAGTAGCTGATAATCTATTTTTTTTTAGATTCTTGTCATGGGCCACTTTCAAAATCACTGACACATATAATGAAATAGTTCAGCTGTCAAAAATCTTGTTCTTGCTATAAAGATAAAGACTATTTGATCATTTTAAAAGCTAATAATTTCAGACATTCCAGTTACACTAACTTACATTTGTTTAAATAACGAAAGTTTTCATAGATGAATATTTTTAAAAAGCACTGCATTTATATATTAAAATGTTAATGACAACCAGACATTTTCAAATTATCTATTTCTTTCGTATAAACTCAATTAATATCCCTGTTAAAACATGAAAAAAATTAACAATATTGTTCCTTTTCATTCGATGATTTTGGTGAATTACGATTCCAGATAACATCGAGACAAGTTTATTTTCTCTTTAGCCTTAACCCTTTCCTTATGGGGTGGGATAGCATGTATCTGAAGAATACGGGCCCAAGAATGAATATATATATACATATATGGGTGTGTGTGTGGGCGTATATATATATGTATATATATATTTATATGTATATATATATATTTATATGTATATATATATATTTATATATTTATATATATATATATGTATATAAATATATATATATATATATATATATATATATATATATATGTGTGTGTGTGTGTGTGTGTGTATATGTATATATACACTCATGGACAAAACAATTAGCGCACCAAGAAGGAGTTGTCAAAATGAAACGAAATTTTACATACTTAATGACTTCTTTGATATAAGTAAATGATAAGAAAATCAAAGAAAAAGGATAATTTATATCAGAGAAAAAGGCAAAAGAACGGAGGAGTTAATACTCCGTTGGACCCCCTCTAGCGCGAATGCACGATGCGATACGATCGGGCATTGAGTCATACAAGTTCTGTATGATGTCTTGAGACATTTCGTTCCATATTTGCTGTAACCTTGCCTCTAGTTCGTTCAAACTCGTGGGATGCCCAACTCGTCGTCCCAAATGATCCCAGATATGCTCGATTGGAGACAAATCTGGGGATCAGGCAGGCCAAGGAAGGGTAGTAACAGTGCGGAGACAGTCTTGTGACACCCTTGCCGTATGAGGCCGAGCATTGTCTTGTTGAAAAATGGCTCCTGAGAGCCGTTGCATGAGTGGCAACACATATGGTTGCAGGATTTCATGAACATACCGCTGGGCTGTCATGGTGCCACGGAACAATACTAGGGGTGACTGTGTATTGTAGGCAATGGCACCCTATACCATCACACCAGCTGTGGGAGCGATGTGTCGCTGTACAGCAAAGGCAGGATTGAAGCGTTCACCACGGGCTCTCCACACACGAACACGATTGTCATCACTGCCGAGATTGAATCTGGATTCGTCGCTAAAGACGACCTGGTTCCATTCCGCTGCAGTCCAGTTTCCTCGTGCGCGGCAAAACTCCAAACGGAGGCGTCAATGGGTGGGCGTCAAGGGCAGCACACGTAATGGACGCCGCGATACTAACTGTCCTTCAGCCAGGCCCCTTCGTATGGTTCGAGTAGACACAGAGGCCCCTAGTGAAGGTGCTACCTGTGCCTGGATGGCGGCCGATGAAGCAGTTGGCTGTACGCGTGCATTTCTTACGATGTGGCGGTTTTCTCGACGACTGGTCTGTCGAGGGCGTCCTGAGCCTGGTCTTCGTCTACATGACATCTCTCGGGTCCACTGGTCCCAACACCTCCTCACAACACAATCAGAGCGGCCTAATTGACGAGCTACTCGCCTAGCTGACCACCCAGCTTCCATCATCCCGACGATTTTCCCCCTCTCAAACTGCGACAACTGCTTATATTGTCTTCGAACACGGCATACACACACATATATATATATATATATATATATATATATATATATATATATATATATATATATATATATATATATATATTGTTACATGTTTGGGAGCCAATTTGGCGTTTTATCGCCAAAGTGCGATGTTTCGGGAGTTGTGGAATTAAAACCAAGGAGTAAGTGATAAATCTGGATATTAGGTTGATTGTTGGAAAATCGTTTGGTTGTGTAGTGTGGCAACGCGGGTTTTTGTTGTACGAGATTAATAGGGTTTTAGAACAGTAATTGAGTTTAAACGTAGTTCTTGAAGAGCTAGGTGAGCGTTTTCTTGGGAAGTTCAAGTTCTCTCGGTGTAGATAGAGGTATTTTCTTGGAATAGGGTTCTACGGATCTTTGGTGAAAAAGGTCGTATAAGTTTACTATTAAGTGCTATAATAATTGTATTATTGTATGTGTTCTAAAACTTGAGATTCCTGCTGTAAGAGTGGAATGTGTAGGTGCTGAGGATTGTAAATTTCAGCGAAGATTTGCAGTAATATTGTCCTCTACTGCTGTTACTTGTGTAAAAGAAGATTCTATGTTATCTATGTTCTGCTGTTTATATGAATTTCCTCTGTTTCTCAATTTGTGGTAACTGGCATGATTTATTTCTGTTGTATTTGAAATTCACTTGTAGATTTTAATTTTCCCCGTACCACGAAGTTGGTACAATTATTGGTGTCAGAAGTGGGATAATTTTAAGTGAATGCCAGTTACCCGAAAAATGGAAGAACAGCTAAAAGTGATTTTAGAAAAGATTGGCGAAAGCCAGAATCGTTTAGAAGCAAAATTTGGCGAAAGCCAGAACCAGTTACAACAGGAAACCAGTTAAAGCCAGAATTTACTCGCCAATCAGTTAGAATCGAAAATTGGCGAAAGTCAGAATTTGCTCGCCAATCAATTAAAAGAGGAAATTGGCGAAAGCCAGAAACAACTCGCCAACCAGTTAAAAGAGGAAATTGGCGAAAGCCAGAAGAAGTTGGAAACGGGACTTGGCGAAATTAGCGAGAGTCAAGAACAGCTAAAAATTACCGTAGGCGAGAAATTTAATGAAATGGAAGAACGCGTCAACACTATCGAGTCGAAACTCAAAGCTACGGTCGAGACTGTTGACCAGAAAATTAGGGAAGCCATTAACAAACAAATAAACGGCCTAGAGAAGAAATTCGCAGAAGAATCAAAGGCAGTTACTGTACCTTGCTACTCTGACGCTAGTATTGCGGAGGCGTACCCGGTGTTGAAATCGTCCCGCTCTGCCGTAAAAGTGTCTACTTATGACGGCAAAACGTCTTGGCAGGTGTTTAAAACACAGTTTAATATGGCATCGACTGCCAATGGATGGGACATTGCAATGCAAGCATGCCAATTGGCTACTTCACTCCGTGGCGAGGCTGCCGATGTACTGCAGACCATCGCAGTAGAGAAACAACTAGATTTCGAGGCCTTGTCGAGTGCTCTCGAAATGCGCTTTGGCGAGAAATGCCGTAAAGAGTATAGCCGCTTACAGCTGAAGTCCCGCCAACAGAAATCAACAGAGACACTACAGGAACTTGCGTCAGTTATTGAGGGATTAGCTCAATTAGCTTTCCCAGAATGTCCGACGGAAGTTAGGGATAACCTAGCATTAGAATACTTTGTGAACGCCATCCGCGATCCGGAGAGTCAACGAGCAGTAAGAATGGTGGACATCAAAGACTTGAAGTCAGCTTTGGTGTACGCAATGAAGTACGAGTCGGCTCAGAAGGCGACACGCCGTGACCGCCAACTAGTGAGAGGGGTGACCGCCGCCGAAAACGACCCAATAGCCGCTCGATTTGAAGAAATAGAAAAACGAATCGGTGCCTTGGCAGGGGTGAATTCAAACATGCCGCCAAGAAGAAATCCTTTGAAGTGCTGGACCTGCGGGCGTGAGGGGCATCTCAGAAGGAATTGCCTAACGCGCAAAGCCGACGAATCAAAAGACGCCAAGGCTCAGGGAAACTAGTTCCCGGCCACCTTAAGGGGCGAAGGCAGCCGGACGAGGAGAAGCCCTCTTTCAGTACACTGCATGTGTCGTCGACACATCGCGAAGAGAACGGCCCCTCAGGGGGTTTACCTTCTTTAGGTAAACACGGGCTTCACAACCCCGAGGTACCCTAGTGTCTTTTTCTCTCTCCGTGGGGTTCACTGTCTTTGGTGAATGTGGGTGCCGCGTACCCAGTGTCCCATAGCGATCCATCTCTCTTTCGCTTCTCCTGTCCTGTTTCTTTTGTTTTCTCCTTTCCGGGCTTTTCTTCCTTTCCAACTGGAGCTTCTACTAATATTTTTTGTTGCTGTTTTCTTTCTTAACCCCTATGTGTTTTTTGTTTGTCATTTCTTCGTTAAAAAAATAAAAAACCAAAAAAAATGTGAAAAATTTTAAAATCTCCAAAAAAAAGTTTTTGTGCTATCTGTCCCCTTCGGAGCCTTCATGGTAACAAAACCGACCTCGACCCACCCAACCTTGACGTTACTGGGTCCTGTACCACTCTTCGGCCTCTCCCGTGAGGGACACCGCTTGGGCTCGGGAACGGACCCTGTTGGGGTTGTGTTGGTGGAGAGGAGTGACGTGCCATGTTGGTAATGGTTGAGGTACGTTCTCCTTAAACGATCCCAGAGGTAAAGGCCCTTGGTTGCGTGTATCTTTATGGCAGACGTGGCGAGATAGCGAGAAATCCTTCTCGATTTTGTCGGAGACCGTGCACCAGGTGCACGTTACCTCCCGGCGTCTGTCATTTAGTTGCGAAGAATCCGGAGGTTACACTTGTCACGTTAGAAAAGTGTAGAACGACGGGGTCTGGCGGGGGCCCCGAATCGAACTGGAAGTAATCCGTGGTTCTATAAATTCAGAATTATGGCTACAACTAAAAGCAATTTAGTTGCAGCTTCCTTGGCGGATCGCTCAGACGATCATACTTCTTCTCTCCATCCGAGAGAGCAACCACTCCCCTCGAGGGAGCAACAAATGTCTCGGTTCTTTTTAATAAAACGTAAAGAAGGTAATTTCGGTACAGTGTCGCCCTTCTTAATACAGAAAAGTTTAATGTCGTTTGTGGGTAATGTAACATCAGTTAAGAAACTTCGTTCTGGCGATCTCCTGGTAGAGGTGGCAACCGCGGCACAGGCTGCGCAGTTGCTAAAGGTGACAAGTTTTGGTGATATAGCTGTGTCAGTAGTCCCCCATGCATATTTAAACACTTCGAGAGGTGTAATATCGGAGGCTGATCTCCTCTATACCACCGAGGATGAAATATTAGAGAACCTTAGTGACCAACTTGTGACTGCTGTCCGTCTGAATTCCGTATTCTTTCCCAACCTTTGCATCCCTTACGAGAGCAATTACTTGACTCCCGTCATGATTGCCTTTACCTAAATCGTCCATCATGTGTTCCATCGTTTGGTGTTAGAATGAGAAATATTTTGCGGGATTCCACTCTTCATAATGTGGAAGTTATGGAAAATCCATGTTATCATCTACCTCCATGGCGGACCCGTGGGTTTTCCTTTATGAATCCGTTTGAGAATTTCTGCAAGTCTAACACGAGCGATGTGGTATACCAACAGCTTTTCGCAGCTCATCGTGCTAGTTTCCCGGACCACATAGATATGTATACGGATGGATCAAAGTCACCTGATCATGTTGGCTGCGCGTACGTCATCAAAAATGCCGCCATAAGTCGCAGCCTACACTCGTCATGTACGATCTATACTGCTGAGTTGGAAGCCATCTTCGAAGCACTACAGTGTATGTGTACTAGGAGGGAGAGGAAGTTTATTTTATACTCTGATTCTTTGAGCGCGTTACGGACCCTCGAATCAGATTTTCCCTCTCACCCCCTTGCCCTTGAAGTGTTGAAACTGAAAAAACATCTTTCTAGGCACGGCTGTAGTGTTTTCTTTTGTTGGATTCCTAGTCACGTTGGAATACGAGGCAACGAGTTGGCAGATGCAGCTGCAAAAACTGCCAGTAATACCTTACACAAACCTTTACCCATGTGTGACGTGAAACAGGCCATCAGAAATATAACACGGTGCAAATGGCAGGAAAACTGGAATTTGCAAGTTAATAACAAACTTCACAGCATCAAACCAAACATATTACCTTGGCCTTCTATCATAAACAGAAAGAGTGACGTCGTTTTGTCACGATTACGCATTGGACACACTCGCCTTACTCATGTACATCTGCTGTTAGGAGAGAGTGCTCCGTTTTGTCCAGACTGCAAATGCCCTTTGACAGTTCTTCATATTTTAACATCTTGTAAACGTTTTAAAAATTTATACATAAGCCGTTTTAACTGTTCATCTCCATCTTTATCACTTTTAATTGGTGAACATCTGCATCCTGCGCTGTTCACTTTCATCCGTCATATCGGGTTTTACCCACTAATTTAAGATTTTTTTGTAAATGTTTTTATATTTTATACACTTCCAATTTTTGAATTTATATATATTTGTGTTTTTACATCATCCTATTCCGTAGGTTGATAGCTTTTACCTGTATTTTATGTGTGCATTTTTTATCATTGGTTTTATGTATTATGGTGTAGAATTTCTATTTACTTATATGTTTCTTTCGGGTTTTACCATGTGTTTGTCGCAGCTTGTCCTCTCTGGACCTTGCGCCAATAAACCCCAATCAACCAACCAACCAACCGCGAAGAGAATGGACCGTTTGTAGAAGGGTTCGTGAATGGACAACAGTGTTGCATGTTAGTTGACACAGGTGCTAACGTTACCATCGTCAGGACGGACATAGCCCAAGAATTTGGCGAGAAGTTACTTTTCACGCCGCCAAACATCACTTTGCAGACCGTGACCGGGGACAAGGTAAAGGTAAGAGGAAAAGTTGCTCTTAATATAAGTTTCGGGAATAGTAGTTATCGGCATACGGTATATGTTGCCGATATCTTTGACCCGATCATCCTAGGACTTGACTTTTTGACTGAAAACAACTTCATAATAGATTTTAAACTTAATCAAATCCATGCCATGACCGAAGATATAATTATATTTCGTAACAATAGTGAATCTTGCAACCAGATAATAGCTACCCAAGATATCAGCATTCCTTCCATGTCAGAAATAGTCACGACCGGTTTAGTTCAGAATGACAATAACTATACTCTCGCCATCACCGAATACCCCAACAATGACAATAGTAAAAGAGGTCTTTTAGTTGCCGCAACTCTTGTGGACCTGTCGAAAGGTGCGGTTCCTGTCAGGATTGCCAATGTCAGTGACAAAGCTAAGGTAATCCGGAAGGAGGAAATGCTGGCAACTTGTACCCCGATCACCGGAATAAGCAGAAAGTGTGACCTGTCATTCGCGAACGCTCTAATTTGACAGAAGATTTATTAAAGAATGTAGAATTGACTGATCAACAGAGGATGGGGGCAGAAAAATTCATCGATGAGTTCCAAGACGTGTTCGCCCGTGCATTGGAAGTGGGTCGTACGAACTTGACGCAACACCGAATTGACACGGGGAACCACCCACCAATCAAGCAACATCCCAGAAGACTCCCTTTGGCGAAACAAGAGGAGGTTGGCGAACTACTACAAGCGATGCTGAAGGATGATGTTATCGAGCCCTCCACCAGTCCGTGGGCTTCTCCTATCGTCCTAGTCCGGAAGAAGGATGGATCTACCAGGTTTTGCGTAGATTACCGTCGGTTAAATGACATAACTAAGAAGGACGGCTACCCGCTCCCTAGAATTGATGACACCTTGGACACCCTCACCGGGCACAAGTGGTTTTCCACTCTTGACCTGAAAAGCGGGTACTGGCAGGTTGAAATCAGACCCGAAGATAAAGAGAAGACAGCGTTCACTACTGGGCCAGGACAAGGGCTATGGCAGTTCAAAGTTATGCCATTTGGACTATGCAATGCGCCCGCGACTTTCGAGCGTCTAATGGAAACAGTTTTGCGAGGACTTTCCTTCGATGCCTGTCTGGTCTATTTGGACGATATAATCGTTGTAGGGCGAGATTTCGAAGACCACCTAAGAAATCTCAGAAAGGTGCTACAAAGGCTACGGGGGGCTAGTTTGAAGCTCAATTCTAAGAAATGCAACTTGTTTCGCCACCAGGTGACGTACCTCGGTCATATCATCTCCGACAGAGGGGTCCAGACTGACCCTAACAAAGTGTCGGCAGTCAAAGACTGGTGCCGACCAGAAGATGTACATCAATTGCGGAGCTTTTTAGGTCTCTGCTCTTACTACAGGCGGTTTGTTAAAGGGTTCTCGAATTTAGCTCGACCCCTTCACAGATTGACAGAAGCAAACCAGAAGTTCGTCTGGACTGATGAGTGTGAAGACGCATTCAAGAAGCTTAAGAAAACCCTAACGTCTACACCCATCCTGACCTACCCAGAGCCTGATAAAGAATTTATCCTTGACACGGACGCAAGCTTTGGATGTGTCGGGGCAGTCCTGTCGCAGGAAATAGACGGACAAGAAAGAGTTATCGCCTACTGGAGCAAGTGCCTTTCCAAGAGTAAACGGAACTACTGCGTCACAAGAAAAGAATTGCTAGCCATGGTGAAGGCCGTAGAACATTTCCATCATTACTTGTACGGCCGGAAGTTTGTGCTGCGAACCGACCACGCCTCTCTCACATGGCTTCTGAACTTTAAAAATCCTGAAGGCCAGGTGGCCAGATGGATACAGAGATTACAAGAATACACTATCGACCTGAAACACCGTAAGGGTTCTTCCCACGGTAATGCTGACGCGCTATCCAGAAGACCGTGCTCTGACAGTTGCCGATATTGCACCAAGGCCGAGAAGAAGTATGGCTTTGAAATTCCTACTGTTCAGCAAGTCACTGCTGTCACCCTGTCTCCGGACCCGTGGAGTGATGAGCAGCTTCGAAAAGAACAAAATGAAGACCCAGACATCAAACCCATAGTAGAACACATGGGGTTGTCCAGCACCAAACCTGGCTGGCAACAGATATCGACCTTTAGCCCGAATACGAAATACTACTGGGCCCTTTGGAACTCCCTGCACTTACGAAACGGTGTCCTATACCGAAAGTAGGAGTCAGACGATGGAAAAACAACAAGATGGCAGCTCGTAGTTCCTCGCTCAAAAATTCCTGCAATTTTAGAAGAACTCCACAGTAGTCCAGCCGGAGGGCATTTTGGGGTGATGAAGACCCTGAACAAGGTGCGGGAGCGATTCTTCTGGGGAAAAGCCAGAGACGATGTCGAGAAGTGGTGCCGAGCCTGCGACGCCTGCGCAGCTCGCAAAGGACCAAAGAGACTTAGCCGAGGGAAGATGCAACGTTACAACGTAGGTGCCCCCTTCGAGCGCGTCGCCATCGACATCCTGGGACCTCTTCCACGTTCCACTGATGGCAACAAGTACATGCTCGTTGCCATGGACTATTTTACTAAGTGGCCAGAAGTTTACCCCATAATTATCAGGAGGCAGTCACCGTAGCTGAAACTTTAGTTCTGAATTGGGTCTACAGATTCGGAGCTCTCATGCAGATACACTCTGATCAGGGGACTAATTTCACATCTGCAATTTTCACCGAAATGTGCCCACTATTGGAGATCGAGAAAACCAGAACAACTCCTCTACACCCCCAGTCGGATAGTATGGTCGAACGCTTTAATAGAACCATCCTTAACCACATTTCTTTACTTGTATCTAGGCACCAGAAGGACTGGAACCGGCACCTACCTCTTTTCCTTTTAGCGTATCGCAGCACCGTCCATGAGACAAAGGGGCACACTCCTGCTGAGATGCTTTATGGACGGAATCTGCGGCTGCCGTGTGACCTCCTTTTTGGCTGCCCCCCTGATGCATCCTCTTCTCCGCAGGAGTATGTCCGCGATGTCCAGGACAGACTGGAAGGCATCCACCACTTCGCCCGGGAGCGGATCAACGTGGCCAGCGACAGAATGTAGAGGCGGTACGACGAAACAGCGACAGATCATCAGTTCCAGGAAGGAAGTAAAGTTTGGCTGTGGAGCCCCGTTCGTAGGAAAGGCTTGTCCCCCAAGCTACAGTCCCACTGGAGCGGTCCCTTCGTCGTGGTCAACAGAATCAACGATGTCGTCGTACGGATTCGCAAATCTGCGAACAGCAAAGCGAAGGTCGTGCATTACGACCGGCTCGCTCCTTACCATGGGACGTGAGTGGGTCCTGAAGAGTTTGAGGATACCCGAGCCACGGCTCGTAGGCTGTTGTTCCTAAGTAGATCCAAGCTACCCAATTTATTTATTTATTTATTATTTTTATTTTATATACTAATGTTGCAACTGTTGTTTTTATGTGTTTATTTATTTAATTTGTAATGGTATATGTGTTGTGTTTTTATGAAATTGTATTTTGTAGTAGTATTTTTAGGACCGTTGTTGTTAGTGTAGGACTGTCCGGGACGTCCAGTCTTTTGAGGAGGGGGCAATGTTACATGTTTGGGAGCCAATTTGGCGTTTTATCGCCAAAGTGCGATGTTTCGGGAGTTGTGGAATTAAAACCAAGGAGTAAGTGATAAATCTGGATATTAGGTTGATTGTTGGAAAATCGTTTGGTTGTGTAGTGTGGCTCAACTCGTCGTCCCAAATGATCCCAGATATGCTCGATTAGAGACAAATCTGGGAATCGGGCAGGCCAAGGAAGGGTAGTAACAGTGCGGAGACAGTCTTGTGACACCCTTGTCGTATGAGGCCGAGCATTGTCTTGTTGAAAAATGGCTCCTGGGAGCCGTTGCATGAGTGGCAACACATGTGGTTGCAGGATTTCATGAACACACCGCTGGGCTGTCATGGTGCCACGGAACAATACTAGGGGTGACCGTGTATTGTAGGCAATGGCACCCCATACCATCACACCAGCTGTGGGAGCGATGTGTCGCTGTACAGCAAAGGCAGGATTGAAGCGTTCACCACGGGCTCTCCACACACGAACACGATTGACATCACTGCCGAGATTGAATCTGGATTCGTCGCTAAAGACGACCTGGTTCCATTCCGCTGCAGTCCAGTTTCCTCGTGCGCGCAAAACTCCAAACGGAGGCGTCGATGGGTGGGCGTCAAGGGCAGCACACGTAATGGGCGCCGCGATACCAACTGTCCTTCAGCCAGGCGCCTTCGTATGGTTCGAGAAGACACAGAGGCCCCTAGTGAAGGTGCTACCTGTGCCTGGATGGCGACCGATGAAGCAGTTGGCTGTACGCGTGCATTTCTTACGATGTGGCGGTCTTCTCGACGACTGGTCTGTCGAGTGCGTCCTGAGCCTGGTATTCGTGTACATGACATCTCTCGGGTCCACTGGTCCCAACACCTCCTCACAACACAATCAGAGCGGCCTAATTGACGAGCTACTCGCCTAGCTGACCACCCAGCTGCCACATCCCGACGATTCTCCCCCTCTCAAACTGCGACAACTGCTTATATTGTCTTCGAATACGGCGCAATGGCATGTCTATCTCAGCTCTTCCTTTGTAAATGATTCAGCACACTCAAACAAGCTTTGGTTACATGTTTTATACTCCACAGAGTACAATGTTCAACAATACCGGCTATACGCAATGCGCAATCACGCTGCATTTCTAATCATTTGCGTATTTCCCCGACATGTACCTTCATTGCAAGTTTCGTTACGATCCCGCAACTATTTCTTGGTGCGCTAATTTTTTTGTCCATGAGTGTATATATACACTGTCACAAAAAAATAGATGCACTCAGAAGGAAAAGAGCTACTATCACGAAACTTAACATGTATGTAGGAGATAAGTGTCACCGTGATTTTTAATGATTAATGGTTAGGTATGATTATAAGTAATGACCGATATGTATACCTACAAATCAATTTATTAAACCTTCACAATACATATACAATTAATACAATTCATTACCGAAATTCAACTTCTCTATCTCATTATCATGCTACACTTACAATTCCAATTACTCCTATTCCTATATCATATTAATACATTATTTATTATTACCAATCTCCACCGTTAACTACTCCCTATCATTCTTTAATTATTCACAGATGCTAAACTGATAAACTCACATATATCTTGCTAACATCATCATCTAAATTATCTACTCAATATCATTATCTACTTATTCAAATATTCTTATCCGACCAACACTTATACAGAGGCTGTTCGCACATTTTTAGACGATTTTGGTAAGCGGTAATAAAAAATCATTTGCTGCAAAAGAAATAATTGCAATTGCACTATGTTTTTAAAAGTCAAAATTATCGTCTACGGCTTGAAAGTTTTGTTTTTATTCAAAATGGCATTTTTAACAAAGCAGTGGTTCGAAGGCTACATTTATGCTCTTTCCGAAGAGAAATATGCATACTCCGTAATCCAAAAACGATGTGAGAGTCATGATTTTGTGATATCTAAAGCGTCGATAGGCAATATCGTCAACGAGAAAGGAAAAAAACGTCAAATTGGAGCCTCAAGTGGGACAAAAATTCCAAGCAAGTATCCAAGGAAAAAATGGACATCTTCGACTATTGCAAAGGTACGTTGTTTAATGTTAAAAGAAAATCCCCCTAGTCAAAGGACAGTTGTAAAATCATTAACATGCTCGGTGTCCACTGTAAACAAAATGATAAACGTTGATTCACATCTGAAGAAAGTGCAAAAACGCAATGTGCATCGTCTTCTTCCAAATCATATCGCTGAACGCAGGACACGCTGCAGAATTCTATATGAGAAACACTTAAACTACACTTAAACTTCTACTAAATCTCCCGATGTATCACCTATGGATTTTTGTGCTTTCGGACTTTTAAAATCTGCATTATCCAAACGTCGCCCAAAAACCCTTACAGGACTCTGGAAAGCTGTTCAGGAGGAATGGGATAGAATACCTCTTCTAACACTTCAAAAGGCATTATTATCCTGGAAATTGCGGTGTCGAAAGATAGTTCAGAATAAAGGATGTCAAATAGAACATTTAAAACACAAGAATTTTATGTAATTTAATTTTGTGAATACAATATACATCGTCTAAAAAATGTGTGAACAGCCTCTGTATATTTCTAATATTATCATACAAAGATTCCAATTATTACACAATTCCACAATCAATATTCTATGATAGATGTCTATGGCCAAATAAGTGAATGCTCATCACACAATTATTTCATCATTCCCTATGTACTAGCTGTACCAGTGAGCACTGCATAAAATATTCTACCAAATATCATAAGCATCCTACCTGCGATCTTTTATTCGCTTACACCGGAATCAGGCGCGCGTTCATCATTCCCAATGGTTTCTCCTGGGGCTAACTTCGGTGGAGAGGGGGGGGGACTTGCATCTATTCAAGGCACTGGTCTACGGAGCGGTCCATTCTGGGCGGTCCCACGGAGCGGTCCATTCTGGGTCGGAGCATCTGCAGCAAGCGGGCTCGGCATGGATCAACTTCTCTGCGGGCGGAAATGTCCGGGCAGTCTCTTTAGGGCTAGTCTTCTGGTCACCGCTTCTCGGCCTCGGCTAACGGTCGGGAGACGGACGCGACGGGCGCTACTCGCATCAACCTCTAGGCTTGCATTAGCTTTTTCACATTAGCTCAGGCTTTTTCTCCGGGGGCTTTCTGGCTCAGCCTCGGTTTCTCGGCGACCTCGCCTACCTTCGTGAATGATTGTCGGGCTAATCTATACCCATGTTGCTATCGCAATTGCAGTCTCTCAGCTATTCAGGGCAGACCATATCTCTTGACGATTTCAATGCCTCTGATTTTTCTGCCTACTCTTTTCCTCGAGCTAAACTTCGGTAATCTTTATTTAGACTTTCATTGGTGACTCTCTCCCAACCAATGCTAAAATCGGACTCATATCATTGGCTGGCCCCGAATTTTATATTAATAACCTCTCCAATGTACATTGGCGTGGGCGTTATCCCGTGCACCCTTCTAAATTTCCTTCTGGGGATCCTTCAACTCCCCGATTCTCACGCCTCGTCATCACCCCCTACTGTTAACCTAATGAACTTCACCACGTAAAATCGCGTATCTCCATAACTTAGTATCCTCTTGGCTTCAAATTCTCACTTCTCCCCGATCATTATCTGCAGCTGGTGACCCTCTACTGACCATCCTTCTCTGAACATTGATCGTCTTTATTTACATCTGGGCAGTTCGTTAACTGCAGCTGGTCGCCATTCACTCCTCTTTCCTTAATACCTCTTTTCTCCTATTACCTTTTGCCTAACTTGCATGTTTTCACTTTTCGTACACTGTCGCCTACACTGCGACAATAAGCAAATGATTACAATTTCAGAAGAACAGACCGTTTTATTAACCCTTTCAGTCCCAAAAGTTTATTACCCATTCTAAAAATATGAAATTCCTGAAATGTACTTATTTTATGTCCAGTATAAAGGAACAGAAAGAAAAAAAATTTTAATTTATTAATCAAAATTTTAAATGATTCCAAATGGCATCATTGGGAATTAAGGGCATGAGTTAAAAATAGAGTTGATGCCATTTGGAATCATTGGGAGTTGATGATAGGTGGAAAAAAGTAAATATTTTAATATATTTTAATCGATACATGTATCTGAAGCAAATAATATATTTTAATGAATAAATAATGTATTTTATTTTTTTTAATAATGTATTTTAATAATATATTTTAATTTATTTTACATGAAATCTTTTAAAACAATTATTAATTTTGTTAAGACAAAGTGATACATTGCATTTTTCACACATTATCCTGGTGTACGATTTGATACTCAATTTGCATCTTCTTATTCCTTCTATATGAAGAGGCCAATGGCCTAAATTGTCAAATCTGACATCAGCAATGGGATTTGTTATTTTTGATTTCTTGACTACTGTTGGAGAACTTTCAGAGTTTTTTGGTCTCCCTCTAGAGCGCTGGCATTTATTAGCCATCAATAGTGCTTTTGAGACAGATGATTTAAAGTCATACAGTGGCAAATAACTTTGCCTTTGCTTCTGATATTTGCTGCAAATGTCTTCGACAAAGAAGCCATGCATTCACAATACATATATCTAACAAATGAAAAATTATTCTTAGGTAATATCTTTTTGCGCGTACGTCAACACGACAAAGTTCAACAAGCATATCCATAGGTTGTATGATGCATAGGCAATAAGCAAGCATAGGTTGTATGAAGCGAACCAATTGTCAACAAAAAGTTTATGATTTTTATTTCGTGGTACTGTTTCTGCTAAGCGTATTACAACATCACCACTTATCCCAATTTTTGTCTTCTCAGCTAATTTTGAAGCAAATCAGTAGAAAAACATTTATATTCAAATAATACAATTTAAGATCACATTTTTTACAACCATGTGCATAACCGCTAGCAATCGCAAATAAACATTTAGAGGTGAGGAGTTTCACATCCCATTGATAACTCCCAATGATGCCATTTGGAATCACTAGTTTTTGGAAAAATAAACAAAAAAAATTTCGGATAATTTGTTTTAAAAAATTGCCAAAATATGATTTTTACACATATTTAAAAATGATAAGAGACTAATTTAAACATTATTATTTTCTTAATTACATCTAAAATGAAAATGATTTTAACTTGTTTTTCGATTTCAGCTGACACTCAAACATCAAATATTTCTTCCTTTACTGGGATAGTGCTGCAATTTATTGGGTTAAGGAAAAAATATTTTGAATAGCAAAATGTACAAATATTGTAATAAAATTTATTTGATATCACTAGCAGTTCTGGCGGCTGAGAAAAAAAATTGTGAATATCATGATTCCAATTGGCATCACTGGGAGTGAAAGGATTAAGAAGATATGGCATGAAAAGGGTTACAAATCAGTAAGTAGTAAATCCACCTCTGGCAGCTATACAAGCCGAAACACGGCGTGGCATCGAATCAATGAGGTCACACATGACCTCCTGCGGAAGATCATACCATAATCTTTGTAACTGGGCAGTTAATTCACCAGTATTCTGGTGCTCCATTGGTGAGAGGTCTGGTGATCTGGTAGGCTATGGGAGTACGTCATATCCTTGAAGACATTGTTGGGAGAGTCGCACAGTATGTGGACGAGAGTTGTCTTTGTGATAAATGGTACCTGGGCGACTTCATAGCGTAGGCAGTACAACTGGCGTTAAAATCTCATCCACGTAACTGAGTGCCGTCAAAGTGCGTTGAAGGACTACTAGAGGTGATCATGTGTCCCAAAAAATCGCTCCCCACACTGTCACACCTTTTGTAATCGCCGTATGCCTCTCGACAACAAATGCCGGATCGGATCGGTGGCCTGGCCGCCTCCACACGCGTATGAGCTAGTCATCAGCATTGAGACTGAACCGGGATTCATCGCTGAAGATCACATGCCTCCAGTTGGTCACACTCCAGCTCGCCGGAGGTCGGCAAAAATTTAATCGACACTGCTTATGATGTGGGGTCAGTGGTAGGCGTCTTAATGGACTTCGGCTCCTTATACCTGCATTGACCAGTCGTCTCCAAATGGTTTCCCTTGATACCACCGGATGTCTGAAAGGTGGTAAAGGGCGTCGAACCGATTCTAGCGACGTTGTTGGTGCGGACGTGGCCGCTCTTATGATTACGCGATCCTCGAGCGCATTTGTCTTCCTTGGACGCCCTGCCCGTCCGCAACGTTAGACTATCCCTTCCGTGATTCATTGTTGCCAACACCGAGCAACTGCCATATCGCTCCGACCGAGGTGGAGGCCGATACGCCTGTTCGACCAAACTGTTTACACATAGACGCAATAACAGGCATGTAGTTCATACAGAGCAGCTGGGCTTGAACAATGAAATGAAGGAATAACCCACTCTCCCCCTTAGAGCCGAGTTAGTTATGCTTATATACCCTTGTGACATTCTCCATGGTTTAAAAATAGTAAGAACTCGAAATCCACGTCACCTGATTTAAATCTTATTTGATCTTGCACCCCCAAAAGTCGCGAAAGTAAGTTCGTCACAATTCTCGAAAATTTCGCCGAAGTGTTACAAACTGAAATCTAACGCTCAGTGACAGTAAATAAGCTATATTTAACACAAATTAAAAGAATTAAAGAGAAAAAAGAAATATTTACAAACGTATAGATGTATATTTAAAAGTACTTACAAAAATATAAAACATTTTACGTATATCAAACCCACATACTTTATAAAGATCGAGGCAGTTTTTAGAGAAATTGGGATGGAAAGTTACCTACAATAATCACCTAGAGAACATTATAAAACCATTAAATATATCATTTTAATACTAATAATGGAGAAAATTTATGTCATCAGTATTAAAAAAAATTTAAGTATAGGTTATTTCTTATGCTGAACAAACATTTCAAGTAACAATGTTTATTTAGTTAATATCTGACATCCTATTACATAAACTTGATGCCCCTAAATACTTTCTTACGTCACATGAAACATTACCACAGATTGTCAATCCACCAAGAAACAAGAGTGAAAGAATCTTCATAAAATAAAACTGCATTCACCGGAGCCTGAAAAGAGATAGCTAGTTCCGTAATCTTTTCATGATAGTTTTATTAATGCAATGAACTTTCGTTAAAGAATAAAGCGACACTTGTTTGAATTTGTTAATTTATTCAAATTATTTAGGAGAATTTTGCGTCTCTGAAGAAATTAATTGCGAAAGAATTATGTAGCGCAACACCTTGTAGGTTCTGTTAATTTAACATGCGGTGACAGAGATGTGAAAGATCGTTATATTTGGGCAGCATTAATATTCAGTGATTTCTAAAATCGGCTTTTACATTATAACTATTATTAAAAATTGCTTTACTTTCAAAATTTATATCCTAGATGAGACTTTAATATCTGGCTGCATTTTATTTAATTTGGAGAAAATAAAAGTTAATTAATCCTTCATCAAATATTCCAGAATATTTATTTCGAAAAGTATATTCTATTTGTGTAGTTTTAAATTCGCATTTTAGTTTTATTACTTGTCAAATATTTGATTGCTTAATTCATTTTGTAGCATACTTAGCTGCTACGTATTAAACTTTTTTTTTTATTCAGAAGAGAGTTATTTAACTATAACTTCATATGTACGTCACTATGACTAGTTATAAAGTTCTAACCTGATCCATTCTTTCATAGCTGAATGATTACTTTTTAAACCACATGAATGCGACGCAAGAGAACATACATTGTGAATAAGGCGTTGGCAATTAATAATTACAAGATAAAAAATAACTTTTTATATACCATGTTTTTAAATTTTCTGTTGAATCATATAAACTTGGCATTTCTATATATTAATAAATACTTTAAAAATTTTTTTTTGATGAATTATCCCATCAACTTGAAAGAAAATGAATCGGAAGTTAACTTGCGTTTAACTTTTCGTTCCCGTCCCGGCCGACAGATGGCTGCACCAGTCTACAAAACAAAATTAACTGAAAGTAATAAAAACATGGTAAAAATCTGCTTAAAGATGGCTAAAAATATTTTAAAAATGCATTGTCATCCTGTTCTGAGCTATTCTAAAAGTTTCAAATGTCTAGCTAGTCGGGAAGTTAGATAAAAATCGATTGCGAGATTTGTACTGGACAAACACACAAACACACACATAACAAACAAGAAAGCAAGTTAATATAAAAATGGTAAAAACAAGATTATTTAATGCGAAGCTAGTGCAACTATAGCTTTACAAAGCTAAACTGAACAATAGCATAAACAAAAAAGTCAATCACGTGATATGCGCCTGGCGTGCCATCTCTTGGAGCTAATGTCAGTGACATCGACCGTATATGCACCATATTCGTGACTAGATTTTCTATGGGGGTCTTTTAAGATAATATAACACCTATTTCTACAACACACCTCCCGAGTTTAAATTTTTATCCAGATAATATTAAAATACTAAAGAGAAATGAAAATATATATTTTTAGATTTGTCGGTCCTAGTGCTGTTGTTCTTAACGCCCCTTGAAGTTCCAGTCCAGACCCATATAGGATTCTGACTGAGTGGTACAGTTCTGGATTATAATAGCAACACAAGGGTCGGAGTCCGACTTGGCTAGGTGCCAACACAATTTTGAACGAGCACCCCCAGATGCGACATCTGGGGGGATGGTACCTTCCCCACCCTCTGACTTCATAGAAGGACTTTCCGGTCTACGGATTTAACGCATCCATATCCGGCCTAGACACAAAGGTATTCAACGGCGCTTCTAGGGATTCGATCCCAGCACTTTCAACACCGACAGTCGAAGAGCTACCTATAGACTACTAAGTGCCTATTTTTAGATTTTAATTTATCAGTTAAAAATTGTAAAATTGTCAGTAGTGTTATACACCAGAAAACGCGTTTGGCGCTACAAAAAATGTGGTATTTCATTAGTTGTTTGATTTCGATTTGATGGCGGTATTATTGTTTGCTTTATCTTTCTATTTCTTCATCTTCAAATCCAGGTCATGGCTGAATGGCTAGTGTACTGGCATTCGGTTCCGATCATGTGGGTTCGAGTCCCACTGTTGGCATGGCTGTTTGTAGCCGCTCGGAATCGGTTTTAAACTGTAGTTCCTGGTCTAATTAGCCCTGCAGTAGCAAAATATTGACCGTAAATCTCCAAACCAAACCAAATTATTTTCAAAACTACTGAGTCTAGGCACAATGATATCACTTCAAAACAATACGATTTTGTTTCATTGAAATATGTATGAGTTAGGAATTGAACGGAACAAAATTTTGTCGTTTATGGGTGAAACACAAAGCAACCACACATCCACCCCTCAAAACCGCCACTTTTTCTAAGTGTCAGGACTGTCCGCGATAGAAAGGTCTCACTATATATATATATATATCACTATATATATATATATATATATATATATATATATATATATATATATATATATATATAGATAGATAGATATATTTATTTATTTATTTATATATATATGTGTGTGTGTGTGTGAAGGAGGAGAACATCTCTACCCCTCTGTTTACATTCCCGTTACCCCTGCGCGCGCAGCACACACGAGAGATGAGACTTACCTTACGGGAGAAGGCGATAACGCTTAAGGCTGCTATGTACTAACCCCATTGAATTCGCTCACCTCAATGTTAACCTATGGAAAAAATTTGTCCACGGATTGCCGACTTGGATTAAAAGATTTTTTTTTTAAGAAATTGCACTCTGTCATTTTTACATTTGTGTACATTTTTCATTTAAAAAAATGCAATTAATAGTTTAAAATTTAAATTATTCTGGGAAAACTCTGGTATAGTGTGTTTTAAACGCTCATAAATTCCTTCGGTGGTTGAAATTTATGAAATGAATCCTGTAGCGCTTTGCAGAAAAGTTCAGGCTATCTGACAATACCAATTTTATTTGATTATCAGCATTTATGTACCTGTAAATAGTTGACAAAAATATATTTTAAATAAAAAAATTGGGGCAGCGCTGAACCCCCCTATAGAGAGAGAGCCATTACGATCCCTCAAAATGTCAATCCTAAGGGGGGTGGAATTCTCGAACTGTCAACTGGGCTCCTCTCACCACCAGAGTCTGCAAGAAGAGGAAAAGGGAAATACGATTTTTTCTTTTAGTAGATAGCCTTAAACGAACTTCGACGTAGACGTAGATAATATTTAATGTTTAATGTTTTTGTGTAAATGTTTCATATAAAGTGTCCCGTCCTGAATAAACCGTCTGTCTATTATTAGTCCCTGATGTCCGTGTCTAATGTTCCTGATGTATTCGTGATTCCCCCTCCACAAATATATATATATATATATATATATATATATATATATATATATATAGAGAGAGAGAGAGAGAGAGATGAAAAGTAATATATAATTTTTCATCTAAGTTAATGAACTCCTCCGAGACATTTCAAATTGCCGTCGTTAAGTACTAACTTTAATTAATAAATTTTTTGTTTGCTGGAAGAGTTTGCCAGTGTCATATTATTTAATTTGTAGTGAGTTCCTCGGTATTTTTTTCTAGAAATTATTGCAATCTTTTTCATACTCATAGAACGATAAATAATTAAAATACGTCATACTTATATTAATTTAAACGAAAAGGCGTATGCAATGGCTTGAGGTCTGTGTGGACATTTTATACAATCTTTTTACATAAGTGTGGGGGATTTTCGATACTGTCAAGTGGAGATATTTGTACGTATAGTTTCTATAAAGCTGCCAACACGACGATATACTGATGGAAAAGGGGAAATTTTATGTAAAATGTAAAGATTTTTAAAAACAGCGCAGGTGATGATATATTCGTTTAGATTTTTCAGGAAACTTATGAAAGATATAGAAATTTATCAATTTATGTATTAATGTTTTATTTTCCAGGCATATGTTATTGTAAGAGTTTTGTTTCTAACCTTTGCAGTTTATTTCATATTTTCCATTTCGATTTCTTTTTCTCTTTTTATTTATTGGACAGTATTTTTACTGTACTTCTAAATAATGAACCAGTTTGTGGCGAGTTATTAAAGGATAAGATTAGGCCCGTATTCAGTGTTGCCAACTTGGGGGTTTTCCCACTAACTTTGGGGGTAAGTTAGATGAAAAGGGGTGTTGTTAAGGACCATATGTTTTTAGGGGAATGTTGTGGGGGGGGGGGACATTTTTTAATATTTTGTACAATCGAGACGCGTTTTTTTTATTAGATTATAAGTTCCATACATATGTCAAATGTAAATAAACCTTCATTTCATTATGTAAGTGTGTATTTTCCATTTATTTCAATTTATCCCTGAAACAGGATGCCTATTTGGAACCTGAATTTCTTTTAGGAAGTTCTAGGGTGATCTCAAGTTGGTGTTAGGGGGAAACAGGGGGATTTCTAGATGGCGCTAGAGGGAGGCGCTTCGTAGAGGTTAGCAATACTGGCCCGTATTCAAGTCCCATATGCCTGATTTTCCCTTCTATTTCCGCCTGGGAGGTGCTCAAAATAAAACACGCCAAAGAAAAGTGCAGTTTAAAACTAATGCCAACTAAGAACTATAGAGTTATCTTAACGACTTATGAATCTAAATCTGGCAATTTACAGCATTCATACTGTTGGAAGGAATTCTTATTTTGTCGCATTACAAGCTCGCAAGATCTCATAAACTCGCTTAGTGCTTCACGGTTAGCGCATCAGAATTCAGCATTGAGGGTGCTCGGTTCAAAATCCCAACAAGCACCACTGAACGTCGATGTGTCTATGCCAGAATGGACATGTTAAATCTGCATGCCGGAAATTCATTTCGTTTGGTTTGTAGGGGGTGGGAAGATGGTACAAGCCCACTAGATGTCGAACCCGAGTATACTCGGTAAAAATGTGGCGGCACTGAGCTAAAAGTCAGCTTCTTACCAATGTGGTTCCCAATAGCTTGTGAACTAAAGAAGTGCCGCATTTATTTGCCTCACAACCTTTAGTTGACTTGGATAGGATTTATCTTGCCAGAGGCATAAGTACAAGAGCAAAAATTTAAAAATTTAAAATTTTGACCCCCAGAAAGATTTAAATCTTACATTTGCAGATAAATTATTAATAGAAATGGGTTCAAGTTATTCGATGCGTGTTGGTAAAGACTGCCTACGACCCTTAAAATATTTTATGCTCTAACGTAAACATCTAACGACATCTAATGTTACTCTAACGTAAACATCTAACGGCATGTATTTGTCCTTAGGATTTATCTAACCAGGGAGCAAAACAGCAACATAAAATAGATAGGCACGTAAAAAAATGAGTTCGAAAGGAATAGGTTCACGCTTTTGCGTCCATGTGAGAAAAATGAAACAAAGAGGGGAAAAATATGCTTGTCACATGACAGAATGCAGAGGGCATCAGCAGTAAATGACTCAGCTCCAGAACCCAGATTATATCCGTGAGCCATACGAACTAAGTAGGTGATGAAGTAAGGCAAGCGAGAAGAGAGGTCGGCCTGAGTTGAGCGAAATTGATAGATATATTATATAATAGGGACCTTTTTCTTCCTCAGCGAACGAAAAGAAATCGCAGCCACATTATCATAATTCACCATGAGTGAAAAGTTTTTAAATTTAAGTGATTTGCTGAATTTTAACATTAAATTTAAAGGAATGACACGAATCATTTAGCGTGAAACAAATGTGCGCTTTCTAGTCACATTTCTGACAGTTACGTGGTATTGCTCAGAACACAGTATAACAAAAGTGGTGAAAAAGCTGCTACAGGTTCAGTTAAAACATATATTTTAACTGAAGTTTCCGCATCTTTTCAGACGTCGCATATTTCGTTGAGATATATTTTGAAGTAACGCTGTCCAGAAGACATAAATGTAACTAAAAAAGACTTTTTTTCATCCAAAGGTACATGTCAAGTAATTATTTTTCGTATTTCTTTAATGAATCGAAGCTGCGCTAAAAATAAGATTTACAAAATTTTGAACTATAAAAAATTCATGGTATTTTTAGATCAGCGAGAAATAGTTGTCCAAAGTTAATTTCATGCGAAAAAACTCATGTTTCTTATGATGTAGAAAATTACGAAATGAAGAATCCTGATTATTCACCAAAAATATTCTCACTATCGGCGGTTTCCGTTAATGATATGAATAGGAAAAAAATTAAATATTTTGATTGATCCTCTTGATTCATCGTGAAATTTTATGTTCTAACGTGAACTCAATCAAATAGAGATTCATTTGCGGCTACGTGTTGCAATACATTTCTTGGCATTAAATTAGATTCACATTTCTTAGAAAAGCGAAAGAAGAAAAATAGAATATAAAAACATCTTCTACCCACAGCTAAGGAAATTTGAAAGATTTCCTTCAAAGCTGTCTTTAGTATTTCCCGAAAAAAATATGATTTTTTTCCCGAGAAACCCTAAATTAGACATCTAAAATTCTCCTCTTTCTCTCCAACACACCTGCTCTTAGATTGAAAGAGATGTTTCTCTGGAGAAATTCTGAGAAAATAAAGCTATGCATAAATTGGGCAATAAAAATAGAATACCCCACCGCTTATTCTCGCATTATTCGAAATTGCTAAATTTATTTCTCACTGATTAATAAATAGCTGTTTACTTTCTGCCGTTTATATGAGAAAAAAAGAAGTCCTTAGATACTATTACCCCCAATTCTGGAGCATTAATCGCATAAATATAAATGAAATGTATTGCCTTACTGGCATTTTTTTATTTCTTTATTTTTTTCGGGTAATATTTTATGTTATTAAACATTCCAGTTTAAATTTTAAAAAATTAAATTCTGAGTAAAACTGAGACAAATATTAAATTTAACATATTTTTCTAGCGATCAATTGCAGCATTTTACCACGTTTTTATTAACTCGCTTTCTTGTTTGTGTGTTTGTCCAGTACAAATCTTGCAATCAATTTTTAGCAAATTTCAAAAAAATATTTATTAATACATAGAATTGTCAAGTTTATATGATTCAAACAGAAAATTTTAAAACATGGTGTATAAAAAGTTATTTTTATCTTGTAATTATTTAATTGTCCTTCTTAATAGAGAAAGAAATTTTGCACCTTGAGGCATTTTTCGCTTTTTTTTTAAATAAAATAAAAATAATATTTTAAAATTTCAAATATTCCGGTAGAAAATCTGATATAGTGTGTTTTAAACGCTCCTAAATTCATTTGTTGGACGAAATTTATAAAATGAATGCTGTTGCAACGTGCTGAAAAGTTCAGACTATCTGAAAATACCATTTTTACCATGTTCTTATTAACTCGCTTTCTTGTTTGTTTGTTTGTGTGTTTGTGTGTTTGTCCAGTACAAATCTTGCAATCGATTTTAAACTAACTTCCCGACTAGCTAGACACTTGAAACTTTTAGAATAGTTCAGAACACGATGACAATGCATTCTTTTAATAATTTTAGCCATCTTTAAGCAGGATTGAATTCATTTTCAGTTAATTTTGCTTTGTAGAATGGTGCAGCCATCTATCAACCGGGACTGGAACGAAAATTAAACGCAAGTCATGTTGGCAATTCCCGAGCTAAACGATTGATTACGCATTTGATACCTCTTTATTACGCATTTGATCATTTTCTTTCAAGCTGATGGGATAATTCATCAAAAAAATTTTAAAATGTATTTATTAATACGTAGAATTGTAAAGTTTATTTGATTCAACAGAAAATTTAAAAACGTGGTACATAAAAAGCTCTTTTTATCCTGTAATTATTTTTATTAAGCGCGAAACCCTTAGTGAAGGATTTCCGATTTTTAAGATCATGTAAAAGTACTTATTCACCTGATTCTTAAATTTTCCACACCATTAAGATAATAATTAAAAGTGAATTGTATAACTTATAACGTTATAATCAGTTTTTCTAGATAGTCGAAACATAAATATATAAGAACAGGGCGTTTAGGTTTTAAATATTTATTTAATATTGCAACGAATTCCCAGTTAGGGTACGGCGATTGAATGGACTTTGAATAAGACAGAATAAAAACAAAGATTTATTTTCAGGAAGTCGAAATACTACAGCTTAAAGGTCGTCAGAAACTGACTACAGAGCTTCTAACACAATCCCTAGTTCACAGAAATACGGAAAAACTCAACAGAAAAGACGCCGCACGAAGTTGCACTTATCGCGGCCTAAATCTCAGCAATTCTCCGATGAAATTCTCACAGCTCACAGCGGCGCTTTTGGCAACCTCGGAGCATAACTACAAAACTGAAATCTCTGAACTCCAATCGATGCTATATTTATAGCTTCTTGGAAGTCTGGGGATTTCCACAATGTTCCGGAGAACTCCAGGCTTGGAAAAGTCGTTTGTTGGCACCAAAAAATTAGTCGCCAAAAACTTCACCAACAAGCCAATCTCGCCATTGGCGAGACACCATAGAAACCGTATGTTAAATTCATGGTACTGCAGAAATTAACTAATACGTCTATTTACATGGAAAAACGATAATAATGCATTATTTTACAAGTAGAATAACACTTTTAACTGTAATTTAAGCTAAAGACATACATTAATTTACAAAATTCGTAACAATATATACAAGTATTTACAAAGCGTAAGGTAACATGAATTGCACATTCATAACCGCCCGAAGGTACCGAGGAGTTAAGATTCTTCCCCTAAACAGTCGGAGTATATCCGATTACGAAAACGTCACTGACCCCGGGAGATCAAAATCCCACCCCACCCCACCCACCCCCAAAAAAATTGTAAATCTGTCCCACGGCCGAAGCAAGTGTATAATCTCCGAAGAAACAAAATCAATGTTCTCTTCTCTGCCTTCTCAGTTCTCCATGAAAACTTCGAAGCACCTCCTTCTAGGAACACCTTCGTCTGCCGTCACTCGTTGGTTTGTCTCCTTGGAATCTGATTTGTCGAAATTCGTAAAATCATTCATTTCAACCAACGTTCCAGAGCTTTCCCAAGTGTGGGGGGGGGGGGGTTAAAAAGCGCTAAGAGCTTGACAGTTCTTTAAGCTCGGTTTTGGGTCTTGCATCGGCAACACCCTATTTGCCAGGGAACAAAGGTCGGGTCCGCCCCCATCGCTCCGAAGTATCGATTAGTCACAGGTCCGACAACAGCTTTGAAAATCGTTGTCGGCATTTGTACAGCATTGCCCCCTCTTTTGACGCATAGTCTATTCAATTCTAGTGTGTCTAATGGCACTTAAACATCTTCACTAGGTCACCTGCCTTGAAGAATTTCTAGTGATTTCTTCACAACCTGTACAAATCACTAAGCCTGTCGGCCCGCTGTTACACATTTTCGATTAGTTTAAGTTGTTGTTCAGATTGAGTCAGGGGCGGAGCGTAGCGTCTGCGATAAAAAAATTTACCAGTGAGAGCGTTTAATGTGATGACTACGTGATATACGAAACCAATCACAGGTCATATGAACAATCTCGGCGCCGACGGAAGAATGCAACACTACGCTCTGGAAACAATGTGAACAAGGTCTTAGAAAATGGCGTTTAGTATGTCATCACACTTTACGTGGTTTTTTTCGTTGTAAAAAATGTCTATGATTTTTTATACTGAAAGACCTTCATATAAACTTAGTTTTGGAATGTTTTGTTACCATAAATCTTTTAACCGTTTTTTTTCCATTAATTTTTTCCATGAACATTGCATAATACAGAAGAAGATAATTTCGAATATTCCGTTTCTCATTTCGGTGAAACTTTCGCTCTCTGTTGACAATCTCCAGAAATATCTGTGTTAGAAGGCGTTGGCCTAGGCAACACAGTTAATTACATGTTCCTATGGTCCTATGGTCCTATGGTCCATAAAATCGAGAAAGGTAGTGCACTCTCACTAACGACAGTCTGACTTGTGTGTTTTTTAGTCATTATTGAAAGAATAATCATATTTAAAAGGTACCAGACCCCTTTAACAACGGTAAGAAAAACAATTAAATATATTCGTATTAAAATTTATAAGCAGACTTAACTGAAATATCGAGAGAATTGCATGAGTTATAGTTGCTCTACTAAAGTAATCATAATAAATTAAGGGAGTAGCAGTGATTTTGCAGGGAAACAAGTTATTAGTAAATTTGAAAACTTAATCTTATGTATCAGTATCATTGAAATACCAGTGAAAGTCCGTTAGATAGTTATAAAGGAAGCTGATGGAAAACAGTTTTGAGGTTTATTAATGAAGATCAGGTTATGAATAAGGATGCCCTATTTCTGAAGAGCCAGCACATGAGTAAAGATAGAAGAAGTTGGTTCTCAAAAGGAAAGAGTTGAACATTTAGACAACTTTCCTGATTAAAGATCAGAAGTAAGAACTACATTCAAGGCATATGGTGGAAATCTTTATGGTGACTTTTGGTTTGCTATGGTCCATTGCATACACTGTGAGCGATTTCTGGCTCAGTTCTTGGTGAAGAAAGTCCTAGAAACTAACAAAGACAGTTTTTTACTTCTAATTTATAATGAAACATTAAAAAAAATTTTTTTAATTCCAATTCTTATCTTCATCAGGTATTACAAAGCATCGGATGCAAATCACAAACATACAAACCTGAAATGTACAACTAAATTTTCATTTATAATTTTTTTAAGTACAAATATATTTATTTTTTTTATAAACTTATACTCTCGATTCTTATACTCTCGAATTTTTATACTCTCGATTCTGACGCCCTGAACGCCTGTTTGAGAGTTACACTTGTTAGCCCAAATGTCATCGTCACCCCCATAAGAGTAGCGTTGAGGGGGGCACGGGAACAGCACGTGCCCCCTCCAACTTAACTTGAAGTAAATTAAAATGTTAATAGAAGTTCATTTAAAATCGGAAAATTGCAGAAAGCTTTTCAGAAAGATGGTTTTTTTTCCGCTTTTTCAAACTGTGAAACTGAAGATTCTGATTATGTCTTTTGTCTTCACATAGTTTTTAATAATGATATTATCCATAACAAAAATTCGATGCTATTAATTCTTTTTCTCGTTTTATTTCAATTATATTTATTTTTTTCATTGTATAACTTTTGAATACTACTTAAATATCAATCCTACTGTTATTCAATTTTTAAAAATTATGATATTTCATACTTTAAGGACCGTCCGGCAGTCAATGCGCTGAGAAAGTCTCTAACTGAATTCAATTCGTTCCCCCCCCCCCCAAAAAAAAAAAGTTAGAAGCACGCTACGCCTATGGTCACCCCTAATTATTATTGGGGGTCTAAGAAGCTTTTATCTACCTTTTTGGAACGAAGAAGGTTTGTTTTGATTAACAGGCTGGCTATGTGTATTTTATGAAGGAAAGTTAAGTATGACAATATGTGATGATCTTTATGGTGTCGGCCAAAAAAAATTAAGTATTTTTACCATTGAACATGGACATCCTAATTCCTTTAATATCCTCGTGTAAGACGAATATGATATATCATGATGAACTCCCTATTAAAATGTTGTTTTCTTCTCCCTAATTGATAAATATAAAAATTGCATAGTAACTTTTTTTTATAAATAAAAGTCGGTCTTGTAAAAGAAATAGCTAGAGTGATATGCACATTAATAATTATCTTTTAGAATAGTTACTTTTCTCAATAATAATTTTCCTATGCGATGGCCCATAAGTAGTCGTCTTGTTTCGTGCAATACCAAGAAATCTCTTGTTAAGCATTTGACAGGTTGATTTTGAAAACCCAGTTTGGTCTTGTAGTTTACTTTTTCAATATAGGGTTAGTATACCGAATATGAGACCCCTTTTTATTTTCATATATAACTAGGAAAGTAAGTGAGGGATTATAGTACCAACTTGATATCCTTTTAATACATATATTTTACTACATATAACAATGACAGAAAATTGAAAATAACCTTACAATTTTCTTGTATAAAATTATAAACACAAGTGTTCCATTTTTGGGGTCTGAAAAAAGTAGTCCTAATATGAGATCCCCATTCTACAACTTAAAATATGAATTAGAATTACTGAAAAGTTCGTAAAAACAAAACTGTACACAATAATTAGATAACAGTTACCTATATACACTAATAGGTGAAAAAGAAAAGTGACATTTTAAACAAATTAATTCATTTACACTACAGGTTTTGTTTACTTTTTGTTTTTCGATTCAAACTTTTCACACTGTTTACAAATAAAAGTTCGTCAGCTCCATAATCTTCATGGGTCCACCTGAAACACCTTTTACAATGATACCACTGCTCACCCCGCTTGTCTTCTTAAAATAAACAACCACAAAAAAGGCATTCAGCGTCGTTTTCATAAATGCTATCATCACTGCTGTCATGGAGAGAAAGTTTTACATCATCTTCAATTGAGCTGAGAACATCATAGCTATAATTAGGCTTACTCGTTCTCTGTTTTTCAACTAGTGTTGTACTTTCATTCATCCTTAATTTTGCCCTTCCTGTAGGGACCCCGTTGCCTTCTCCTTTTCCCTTTATTGTTTTCTTATCCTTTTCTTTTTATCTTGATCTCCTTTTCCTTGTTTATCCTTTGATTTCTTATCTTTTAGGTCTATTCCTTTTTTTCTTGTGAGAAACAGTTTTTTTCGAATATGCTGCAGTTCTTTTATTAATGATATCAATCAATTTATTTTTATAGGGCAATGATGTGATAATATCAGCTTTACGAGCCCAACTTGGTTTCGAGGTGTTTTTCTCAGGTAACGTAGGCAACGAATTTATTTCTTCAGAAGTCACTAAGAAAAGGTTTGAACTTGTTGTTTGATCAATACCTTCCACATTGTCACTACTGCTTCATGGTTGTGGATTTCGCCTGGGCGTCATTGCATCTGCAGCTTCAGAGGAAACATGGGTGTGAGAGTGAAAACTAAAATCCCGAATATGAGACCCTCTCTCATATTAGGCATGATTTGGGGTCTCATATTGGGCACGACCATGTTGTTGAACACGCCAACGAATTTTTATAGGTTAGGATTGACGTTAGCTTAAAAATAAACAGGCGTGTTTACACTCCACATTTATAGCTACCTATCCAATACTAACAGTTTCAATAAGAGTATTACCTTGAAGGTGAAAACAGCTAATGAAAATGGTGATGCAAAAAAGTCGACGATCACACATTTAGGAAAAAAATACTGCACCTTTGTGTGCTCTTGCAAACACTCGACTGACTCACCGATTACGAATGAGGCAATAGATTACTGCATTACGCTCCAGTCGCTAGGCGGCAGCACTTTATACGTCCTATAAGCTGGGGTCTCATATTAGGCAAGGTCTCATATTAGGCATACTTACCCTACGAATACAAAGAGAATCGAAGGCGAACAAAACAAAGTAGAAATGAAAACTTTCGTTACGTCTCTGGCAGTTCTCTGTCTAAGTTTTGTAAGTAAGTAATCCTAATTTACAAGACTGAGGCACACAGTTGCTTGCGAGTAATTTTTAAAGACCATCACGAGTAATTTTTAAAGACCATCATTTTAAATACCATCCCGTATATGCTGTTTTTCATTTCTTAACATTATTTCGTAATCATGGGTCAGTAATCCAACTTGTAGAAGATTCTGGAGTCCTCATCTTCCGCGAAATTATGACTATCATATCGGAATCCTTGGGCAACCCAGATCCCATTTTCGTAACTATTACAGATCTTCGTGTAAATTAGGGGCGGCATGAAATTGCTGGCTTCCCGGTCTGAAGAGCAGAGAGCTCTGGAGTCAACGTGCCGGAATATTCGCCCTGAGGTTTCTCTGATCGAATCCCGGCAAGCGTTACTGAATTCCGCCGTGTCTACTTCTAGCATGGACACATTAAATCAGTAGCCCAGAACGTCCATGTGCTATGTTGGTGGAAGAAGGGTACGAGCCCAACAGATGTCGCCCTTAGAGTGTTTGATCAAAACTGTGATAGATATCACTAGGGATGTGTTGGTTAACCTACACGGTGCATCCATTGCAAGAAACCCATAGTTATCGCGGTGATTGTGCGGTGAAGTCGGAAACAATAGTGATTGCCTCATTGCAGCACTATATTTCCAGAGTTAAATAAAAATATATTAGCATAAATCGTAATTTCCTATAGTCCATAACGACGGATTTAGTGTTTTACGAGAAAAAAAGACCATGTCTAGTAAAGAGGTTCACTCATGCGTCTAGAAAACGAAAAATTCCGGCTGAATCAACCAAATTATTTTAATGAAGCATAAGACAAAAGTTTCAATTTACGCATGAGTCAAACTTGTTTTAAAGTACTCTCATTTATTAGCTGTCAAAGGATGAAAATATGTTTCCAGTGATTTATTGTAGCAATTTCAAGTGTGTTTACAGTTTAACATAACATGAAGTTTTTATTTATGCGGATTTGTTTTAATAATAGTCTTTTCATGAAATATAAAAACAGTTTTTTGACTCTTCTTCCAATTAGTATTAATACATCTCTAAGTAACACATATTGAGTTATAATCCTTTAAAGATATTATGTGACAAAGTGATCATTAGTGTAAGGTAAAATTTGAAATTGTCATCAGAGCATGAATTCTTAAAGGATTTGAAATCTCTGAAGCGAAATACTTAAAGTGAACCATTTCCCAATTTCCACATCCTACTAACTGTTTAACAATCTCGAAGTGTAATTTGCATTCCACTATATATATATATATATATATATATATATATATATATATATATATATATATATATATATATATATATATATATATGTGTGTGTGTGTGGGGGGCGGGGGGTGGATGGGTGTGTGCGTGTGTGTATAACAATGTCACGTGTATTAAATTACTATCTGAATTACCCTTACAGAGTAACAAGGTAGCTCTCAAGTGCATCGAATAGATAATCAGAACTAAATACGTGCAAAAGTTACTGGACATCTAAGAGTTTAATATTTCAAGCGTTGTCTAATCAATATTAATAGTACATTAGCAACAATAATTTGTCTTTCCTAAAATTAATATTTCAAGTAAACACGTACGCTGTCTAATATATTTGCGATGCTACGATGTTCAATAATAAATCGAAAATAAAAGAATACTTCAATACTTGTTTTAATATTTCTGAATAAATCTAACAATTATTTTGACAACATTTTTGTTTAATTTGAAATATTTTTTAGAAAAACGTAAGCGTTTTGGATTTGTTACTCGCTTTGTAATTACTTTTGCATGTGCGCGAGTGAAACGCAATTTCTTTTGTTAATGTTTATACGTACAAACTTGTAAATACACATGTACATATATTTATTTTGAAACTTTTATCAACCATTTGATCGGGAGCTTTAAATTTAAGGATTATTATTATTTTGTATACATGAAATAAATCTAGCAGATATTTTGACAACATACGCGTTCCATTGTTTGTTTAAGTGAGTCATTTAAATTTTTACTCTACTAATACTTCTTTCTAGCATGGAATGCAATGTGTTAATAAATATAGCATAAACGAGTAGTTTCTAAAACATAAGCTAAACAATCAAACTGAATAACATAGATAATAACAGAATGAAATTCCCAATTTTGATAAAATGTTTTACTTTAAATTAAATTTAAATGAATTTGTGAAAGTATGATCGAATACAGGTACAGTACATTGAAAGCACTTGGGATTTAATTTCTAATTCAACTATATACAAAAGAAAAAGACAAAAGGGTTTAAAAAGAGATGAGCCATAACATATTTTTAAACAATATAAATAAAATGTATCTCATTATTTGCAAATTTAAACAAACTGGGTACAAACATTCAAAATTTTATGATCTGAAATTACCATTGCCAGCATGTGTACTTAAATCAAATCACATTTCAGTATCAATATCCAAAGGAATCTCATAAACACCTCGCATGTCGTTCCACAAAACTAAATTTGGCTGCTTACTCTTGACCACAGCTCTGTAACCGCTATCGTCTGCGATATATTTCACTTCTTTGTAAAATCCAAGAGGGTCGTCGAATCCATACGAGCCTTTCAACACTCCATTAAAGTCTCGGATTTCCCGATGATACTGCTTCGAACCCAGTTTATTCTCGACGAGCCGATAGCCAGCGTCATCTAATTCGAAAGTCACCCCATCTTGCCTTTCACTGGCTGACGAGGGGAAAGAAAACTCGATGAGTTTTGCAATTTTCTGTGGGACAGCTACTTCATTCTTTTTTGCCGATCCAGATTGGGAGAGAGAAAGCGATGTTAGCAGCTGCAAGGTGTAAAATAAGTACTCAAATTTTACCATATCTCTTGCGAATGTAATGTACTTGCGATCTACAGATTAAGCTGAAAATCTCTTGCTTTTATGTTGTTTTATTGACATAGATACCTAGTTTTTGAGTTCCTTCCACTATGACTTCATATATTTACCATTCCAGTTTACATATTTTGTCTTTTACGCTTGGGTAAGTTTTCTCCTATAGAAATAATGTCTTTCTCAGAATCTTATTGTTGACCCATTTCGCAGAAGCGCCCTTCTGTGTATATAAAATATTTCGTTAGATATCCAGGATCTGAGTTTCTTTTTACTCTACCTTTAGAATTTCTTGTAAATATTCCCAAAGACGCGAAAAAAGAAATTTCTTGAAAGGCTACCATTCAAATGCTAAATATCTCTTTTGCCTCTTACATTGTTGACATCAGTGAAAGGTAAAAGTTATTTATTTTTCAAATTTTTCTTTATTTCGTATCGTGGCCCATCTGAAGGTGGGAATTTCATGCCCGGTGATTTTGACTGAATTTTTTGAATAATACATAAGATGTTACTCCTAATGCTATTTGCTGAACTGTTGTGTTTGTTGGAATCGTAAGGATTTCTGCTCCATGATTTGAATGTTTGTTTTACTTTTGTTCTTTGCTTATATAAGCTAGTCGTGTAAGATAAGGCATCCCAGATATTCTTTCCTTTACAGGCATTCTCTCAAATGTTCAGGTTCAATTTAAACTCGTGTTCTTCACACATAACCAAACACCATTAATGGTGAAAAGTTTTTCCATAGAATTTTCGCACATTAATTTTATAACCTTTCGATTTTTTCACCAATTTTCTGGCACGTCTGCAAAAATTCCTTTTTTAATCTCAGATTTTGTTCCCTTGCCTTTTATTTATAACTTGCTCAAATATTTCTACCAGACTCTAGATAAATTAAATTTTCTCTGCAATGTAATTCATTTTTTTTTTCATTTCGTAATTTTAAAGCTAAACCATTAAAACTTATTGTCTGAGTTTTCTGAAATTTCTTTCAAATTTCTTTCAGTTTTTTCTGACAATTTAGGACTAGATTTTAAATTGATTAAGCTAACAGAAATTTCAAAAGCAGAATTCCTCGAACATTTTTCATGGAGATGCGAATTTCAGCCAATATGTACAGCCCGCAATGAAAAAACAAAGAGTCTTCTAAGGTAGTAATGCACAAATTTAAACAGTTAGTAGATGATAAATTTGTAAAATTTTAAGTGCGAAATTTGCATTGTAATAACATTTTAGGTGCCTTAAGCATCAGTTTTACCCCATTAGACTTTTTTTTTCTATGTATCTCAGTTTTGTTTTGTTTTCTCTTGATTTAATTGTTTAAGTAAAATTTTAAACTTTTATTTCTAAAAAATATTCAGAACAAAAGATAAACGAAATGTTTCCGACCAAACGCCTAAACAGAAAAAGGAAAAAACATTTTAAACGATCAGTTTTTTTTTAAGAAAAATTTCATTGTTTTTGCAAACTAGAAAAAGATCATATCAGTTATTTTTATGTCTATGTGATGTTAAGTATATTTCGATTATATTACAGTAGTTTTTCTGTGTCTCTTAAAAAATGTATATTTAATTCCCATCTCTTAGACAGACGAGTCTGCCTTAAACAAACATACATGCATTAAGCATGTATGTACACTAACCTACAATAATGGACCGGACACCAACGGATTCCCATAAAATCCGACTGCATGTCGTATTTTATGCAAATACAGTGCTCCCACGTGCCCTGTTAAGGTTAATTACGATACGCGAAGTGGTAACGTCGTCAGTTCTGTGTGAAATTGGAACAATACGTCGAAACGAAAGGAACTTAGTGACTTCGAAAGAGGTGTTATAGTTGGTTGTCACATTAGTGGCAAGTCTATTCGCGCAATTGCGGTATAATTATTACAGCCACGGTCAACTGCTGTGATGTCGGAAAGAAGTGGAAGACTACGGGAGTTGGGACACGAACTGCACACGTCGGTCGTCACCGTAAGCTGGCCGAATGGGATCGGCGTGTCCTGAAGCGTGAGGTTCGTAAGAACCGCAAGAAACCTTTCCAAATAATACACATTGAGTTTCAACGTGTAGCAGGGGTTACGGTGCACCCCAATACTTTGCGGAAAGAACTGCAGGCCCTCAATATCCACGGATGTGTTGCTGCACACAAACCAAACATCACCCCATCCAACAGAGACGGCAGTCTTTCTTGGTGTTTGCAACGTCACAACTGGACTGTGGACCACTGGAAAACTTTTTTATGGAGTGACGAGTCACGTTATACGCTCTTCCAGTCGTATTGGCGTGCTTGGGTTTGACGAATACCAGGCGAACGTCTCTTACCCGAGAGCATCGTTCCAACTCCGAAGTTCGATGGTGGAGGTGTACTTGTTTGTGGTTGTTTTTCGTGGTATTTAATTCTCACGGGGCCTTTAGTTCCCACGGGATATTTAGTTCCCACGGGGCCTGGAGCCTTTGCATGTCGTTCCTGTTAAACTGAACGCCGATGCCTACATGAATATTTTGGACAATCAGGTTCTTCCCTGACGCTCTGGAATTTTTATATAATGGACGGATGTTACTTCCAGAACGATAACGCTCCATGTCATGTTGCAGCCTCTGTCAAGGAGTGCTATCCAGATATGGATGTAAAACGTCTTCCGTGACCTTCTCAGAGTCCCGATCTAAACCCCATAGAACATTGTGGGACGAGTTAGAGGGACGCTTACGGATCAGGGAACCACGTCCGAAATCTACAGAGGAGTTGGCGACATTCTTGCAGCATGAATGGACACAAATACCCATAGCTGTGTATCAAAACCTTGTTAAAAGTATGCCCAGAAAGGTTGCTAATGTAATTGCAGCACGTGGGGGACCATCCCCCTATAAAAGAATGTATTCTTTCCCTTATACCATCACATTTTGCTGTCCGGTCTATTATTGTAAGGTAGTGTATATATATATATATATATATATATATATATATATATATATATATGTGTGTGTGTGTGTACTTCAAAAAAAATTCTGTTTAACTGAAATAATAATAATAAACTTTGTTACATTTGTCACGTGGATTCTGTATATTTCACTATGATTTCAGCTTATAAATAAAATTTCTATACATCTGAAGTTCTAAGAATTTATCGAAATGTTAAATGTTATAACTATCGGGAAAACCAGTTAGCTGCAAATGGAGGGGAATTCACAACAATGCATCTTCTCTTGTATAGAGCATGGAAAGATTAATTAAATCAGAGAAAGCCTATCTTAGCAAAGAATCCTTATTATACATTTCCTTTCATGTTACTGTGTTTTATTTCTGAAATTCCATCTGACGCACATATCTGAGGTATCCGATTCATCCAATAATATTTTTAAAACCAGGCCAAAATTAATATATCATTAAGAGTTTTCTATATAAAAATTGAGAGATAAAAATTTTAAAGATGTCGAAACAAAATAATTTCCTTTCGTCATCTTTTAATATTGTTTTCTTTTAAATTGATTGACATCTGTTTTGACTTCTTTTAATATTTAAATTTCATGGGGAAAATTGACACAATATTTGACACCGACCAACAACGATCTTACAGCAAAAACAATGGTCTGTTTCCAAATTACTTTAATTACATGTTCAGCATAAGGCAGTAAAATACAATAAACATAAATTTAACGCATTAAACAAAATTCATTATACGAGTTATCCCCATTTAAAATATCTTTTACATATTTTAGGAATATGTTACCTATTTTAATTCGTAAAAGTAATTGTACTTTATAAGAAAATGTTTTGTATCTAAAATTTTAATTTATTAAATTGTAGTATCGTAAAAAACGCATACTAAATCAATAAAATATACTGGAACATCAAGATTTTTGTTTTAAGATTGAACTTTCAAGGGTATTACATTTTATCCAATTTTTCCCTAAAAATTTCAGAATCGATTAAATATCCTAACAAGTCATTTTCAGTTCTATTTACTTTGCTTTTTTTTGTACTGATACACTGTAAATCCTATTAAGGTTTTTTGGTTTCAAAATATAGGTACCGAACATAGTTTGTTACATAGTTTGTAGACATTTTGAACATTGATTCGAGTTATTTTTAGAAATCCTTTCGAACACGAAAATTTACCATAGGTGTTTTACTCTTCCAGTACATTTCATAACAGGCTTTATGCATATTCTGTTTAATAGATTATTTCTTTCTGTCATTTTCAAAACTGTGGTGTGCTTATATAAGTTTAACATAATCTACAGGGACGTGATGATTGTTTTAAGCTCTTAAGCTCACAGTGCAGTACTTTAATCAGTACTTTTCTCGCACTTGCACGGTTACTATCAAAATAAATTCCAACAAAGTCAGTTTCAGAAAAGTTAACATTAAAATGACGCCTGCTGACATTTTGGCGGTTTCGGACATACTATTGAGCGCTATGTCTGTATTTATGTCCTCAGGCTTCTGAAATTTTATGGCTTTTTCTAATTTTACGAGAAACATGCACACTCATTTACTAAATTATATTCGATAGTAAAGAGGGGGAGAAAATGTGGTGTATATCTGCTAGGACAGAAAACCATCGATTTGACGGCAATATAGAAAACAGGCAGAAATCTTTAAAATGATACCGGAAAAATGTTAGTTACTTTTCGTCTCTTCCTCCTCTTGCAAATAACAGAAATATTGGTTCTTCGGAAATATCGGTGTTGAGAAATAAGAAATGCACAAACCATGCATATATTTTTACGGATAAACCATACCAGTTTGTCAGCTCGGCATACCTGCATAAAAATATATCTAAATATATGCTAATGTATTATATATTAGTATCAAATAGTTCAAAATTTAAAGTATTTAATCTTTAAAAAAACAGGATATATTTTAAATTCTTTATTTTATTTTTAACCGTCAAAATGACGGCGTTCAGTCTTTTTAGTAAGAAAAAAATTCCAGTCTTTCTAGTGTTAAAACAGGTGACGTTTTAAAGCTTCAGTGTTAGAATGATACTGGATTTATTCTAGATCGCATCATGTAATTTAGTTACTCAAGCATCTCCAGACACTTTTCAAAGTGGAAATTAATTTGATGTCTTTTTTGGAAAGCTTAATTACAATATAATGGGCCCGAGGTACCCTAATGGTAGCACGTTGGTCTTCGGACCGGGGATGCTCAGATCGAATGTTATTAAATACTTTTGTGTCTAGGCCGGATTTAGGCACGCTAAATCCGTAGATCGGGAACCCCATCTATGAAGTCAGTAGTTGGGTAAAAGTGCTATCATTCCAATGTAGCCCCTGGGGCGTACTTCATCAAAATTGAGGAGGCACAAGGGAGCAATGTTGACTCGCATGTATGGTGCTCTCAGATACGAAAAAATATCAAGAATTCTGTGCGAATGGCTCAAACAAAGTGACTAATCCCGCCCCCCCCCCCAAAAAAAAAGGAATAAATTTTTTAAAAATTAAAGATGGTTTTCAAAATTTGAGATTTATATGGAAGAAAGATTCTTTTTAACGAGAGTAGCAACATGTAGTGACCACACCACTTTCTGAGCTGTTAGTATACATCCGAATGGAACTTCATGTCATATTGCTTTTGAAATTTACCTTAGATAACAAACCTCATGCCTTTTAACCCTTCAGTGGGCGCGCCCATGTACAGAGTGCAACATTTTCGTAATTTTGAAGGGTTTGTTTTTACATGTAAGGTTTGAATGTTCTAAGCACTTTCTATTTATAGCTACACTCTTTCTAATGCAGATCTGATTTTCTAACCCTTGTATTCCTTTCCATTCATTGGTAGTCGTGATTTAACCATGGTAAACCAACGATTATACTGGATTGCAATACGACAAAAGCAGGAGTTGATGTACTCGATCAAATGTACAGCTATTACACGGTATCCCGCATATCACGAAGATGGACAATCTCATTATTTTTAGATTTTTGGGCATAATAGGAATCCATTCGCAAGTTGTCCTTGGATCCAACAAACCGGACAGTTTTGAAATAAGGCGATTGTATCAGCATTCTTTGGCCTTTAATTAAAAATATATCTCAGTATTATAAACATTTTATATCTTGTAATAAAGCACAGAATTATTATTTTCAATCTGAAAAAAGTTTTTTTCAAAAGGAATAATCAAGGTTGAAAGAGACGTTGCACTTTGTGCCACACGCGCCTTCTGGTGTTCCAAAAATTGGAGCGCCCGCTGAACGGTTAAAGATAATTTCGACAATTTAATAAGGATTGAATGAACTAATATATTACAGTGAAAATTGTTCCGTACGTGAGGCAAAAAGGACGACAGGCAAAACAGAAGCTAGACAGCTGTTAAGCGATTACACACATAAACTGAAAATCCTCCATATTGGAGTTTCTTCTAAAATATTTGTTACTTCTTGAAACGTCATATTTTAAAATTATTATCACCCAAAGTAGTTCAATACTGATATATGGGACAAATTTTGCATATATAACAAATGTTATATTCTATCACTTGAAAAATGTATCCCAAGTATAAAATAAATTTAAAAATTTCATTAGTTTTTTTTTTTTTCCAACGTGGCAGGTACTTTTGTACTCGGTATATTTAATTATAATAACAAAGGAATAGTTTAAAATTGCAATTTTAGTTTGAAGATCAGAGTAATGAATTGTTGAATATAAATCGATCTCTAATCATGCAAGGTTATACTATATACTTAACTTTAAAAATGCAGAAAATTTCTTGGACCATCATTATTTTCAATTCATTACACCCAAAGGAGTTCGACACTGACTTGACAAATTTTGCGGATGTAATAATTGTTATATTTATCCTTTCTGAAAAATGCAAAACAGATAAAGTGCATACCAATTTCATTTAACAACACACAAAGGAATAGTTCAAAATTATAATTTTGGTTTAACGACCAAGGTGATTAATAAGTCTTTGAATGTTTATCAATTTCTAATCATTCACGACGATACATAATTAATTCAACAATTTCAGTCATTGAACGGTGTCTGTTTCGAATAAAAGAAGATTGGCACATTCAGTTCAAAAATGAAATTCAGTTGAAGTCTTTCTGGAAGAATTACCTTTCAGGGAAATTTTGAATCTAGTTTTTGAAACTTTTAGGGCAAATAAATTCCACCCTGTACTAAAGGTAAGAAATTATTTGAGTGGTAGTTGAGAGCTGGGTTCACTTTAGAAAAAAATAATTAAAAAATGCCATTCCTTTATTAACAATTCCTTTAATACCGGGTGGTCATAAAGAAACTTTGCTGATATATGGACCTCTAGCGACTGTTCCGTTCAACCGATCGAGATGAGATTTCAGATATTGTTATTCAGAGGTATAAACTCGGGATTCTGAGAACGGCAACACAGTAACGTTCACGGTTACGGTTATAGGTATAGAAACTCGAAATTTTCAAATGGCAGCGCCCACATTTTTCCGTCGCAAAATGCTCAGTGCATGCGAAAACCCTAAAAAGCGTTGAAACGGTACGTGTATCACAAAAAACGGACGCGTTATGCACGCATAAAAGTAGCTCTGCGAACGGCCAACAAAGACACGATAGGAGCTCACGGAGGAAATTTGCATATGACAGAGGCTTGAAACCAATCACAGAATGCCGTTCCCCAGATATTCAGCGTAGAAAACAGATAAAAAGCTCTCTGATCGTGTTTTTGTTAGTCATTCGCAGAGCTGTTTTTTTTTCTGCGTGCATAACGCGTCCGTTTTTTGTGATACACATACCGTTCCAACGCTTTTTCGGGTTTTCGCATGCGTTGAACATTTTGTGACGGGAAAAAATGGGCGTTGCCATTTGAAACTTTCGAGTTTCTATACTTATATCCGTAACCGTGAGCGTCACTGTGTTGCCTTCTCAGAATCCCGAGCTCATACATCTGAATAACTATATCTGAAATCTCATCTCAATAGGTTGAACGGAACGGCCGCTAGAGGTCCATACATCGTTTTTATAGGCCGTTCGCAGAGCTGTTTTGTGCGTGCATAACGCGTCCGTTTTTTTTTGTGATAGACGTACCGTTCTAACGCTCTTTAGGGTTTTCCCATGCACTGATTATTTTGCGATGGGAAAAATTCGGTGTTGCCATTTGAAAATTTCGAGTTTCTGTATCTATAACCGTAACCGTGTGCGTCACTTGGTTGCCGTTCTCAGAATCCCGAACTCATACCTCTGAATGACTATATCTGAAATCTCATTTCGATCGGTTGAGCGGAACAGCCGCTAGAGGTCCATATCTCTGCAATGTTTCTTTATGACCACCCGGTACTCTTGAAACTATGTTCCACGATCGGAAAATTTAAACTGACTTCCATACTTATTTTTCAAATTATATTAATTTCGAATTATATCAATTATCATAAAGAATTTGAAAATATGGTAAAGGTATCGATAAACATTTGAATATGAACAAATTCATTTAAAATGGCAACATTTGAATCAAGATATGCATTTATCCAAAAATGGTCGTGTATGTATCGATTGAAGTTAGTAATCGAAATAAGGGAGGTCTCAGAAACAGAATTATTTTTATCGAACTGAACATCCTATTAAGTTTACATTTTAGAGTAAACTTAATATGCTGTTAAGTAACATCATTAACTAATAACATGAAAATCTGCATCATTCGATCTATCCTGTCATAGCTTTTTGCTTACGAAAATAATAAAAGGCCTCCAATCCATTTCCACATAGACCGCGTGTGAATAAGTATTAGTTTTAAAGTGCCACGAATAGAAAAAAAGAGAGATAGAGTTACGTGTTGTGTTGGTTTTCTTAAGTCACAGCTTCCCAACATATGAAGTAGAGTTTATAGATACTCTCGCAAGCCTGATCAATACAGTTATAATTCAACCTTTTTTTTCTGTCGTAGAAATTACAAGCTAGGTTTTTAAAGGAACTTTGCTAACTCCCTTTGGCTATCTTTAGATCTTCAATCTAAAATTTGTAAATATGTTGCTAGGGATGAAATTTTTGAAAAAAAAAGCAGTATATTCAAGAACTTTGGAATAGTACAGTTAATAGCAAATCAGCCTATGGGTCAAGCGAGTAGGGGATGGAATCTCAGTCCAGACAAATGGTTGGAACTCTGTGTTATAAAATAAATTGTTGTTAATTGCACGAAAGAGCCATTGTTATCACTTTGATCACGTTTCATGTCCTCAAAAATTTCCAGTTAAATATGTAATTTCAAAATGCCTTGGCGATGTATAACGGATGACGAAAATTTTTTTAATTTTATCGGTAACACCTTGGAGCATAAATAAAATCTCCAACCGAGATTTTTTTTTAAAACTTGAACTTTTATTAGCCCTGAGGCATTATTGTTAGCACAAAGTTGCTATTCTTAGCACTTGCACAGATTTGTGTTTTGGTCTTTTTTTCAAGGTGACTGAAATTTCAAATAAGAAAAGGTATAATAGCAATGACTCGGCGAGGTTTAACAAAGGACGAAAAAGTATTAAATTATTCAATAATAACTTAGTGTGTAGTTAAAATCTCGAACCAATTTTTTTTTATTTCTTGTGTTTCTACTATCATTAACACTGAGGTGCTATTGGTTATAATTTTGCCAGATTTGCAAACTTCCCTTATTCAAGTTCGCTAAAACTTCCAGTAAAATAAATTATACTAGTTGAATCCCGTCAAAACATGACGGCTGGGTAGTAAATAAATGTTCTAATTTACAAACTATATTCGATACATCATTGTCAAATGTTGAATGTCATAATATTAAGAATAGAGAAATACTCTCTAAAAATTACTATTGCACCCAATAAAAAGAAATAGGGTAAAAAAATAGGGAATAAACTATTTCCGTCAGGTTAAGTTCTATATCTCACAAACATAATTAAAAATAAAAATGGCTAGAGAGCTAGAGATATTCCTCGGAATAAATAAATGCACGTGTTTATGCGGCTTCGTGTTTAGTATCGAAAGTCAGATTTAAACATATCACTGACATGCGCAGAAGTAAATTAGTGTGTTTATGCGGCCTCGTGCTTAGTGCGTATCTAAAGCCAGATTTAAACATGTCACTGAGCATGCGCAGAAAACAATTTTTCAATTGTAAATTATCGCTAATTAATAGAAATCGCGGTTACAAAAACCAAATTTGACAGATCTATAGATAAAAATCTTCCGTTTAAGACCTAAATGACGTAAATTGATGCAGTAGTTTTCTCTCGCGAACTGCCCAAAGAATCGGTGTAGCAACTTAAATATATAGATGGCAATGCCTTGGCGTTATTTTACATAGGACGAAGAGACACTGGTAATGTAGCAATGCCTTGACGAGATTTAACAGAGGAAGAAAATTAACACCAGGGTTGGTAATGAAATTCTCGGACTGAGATTTCTTCAGCTTTTTTGAATTTCAATATTTCTGTAACATTTCTGTTGTCGGTGACTGAAATTAACCAGGTCCTTTAGAACACGTAAAAAAATTGGAAAAACTCGTTTCAAGAAAATTTTCCATCACAATAGAGATTTGAAATATTAACCTGAATTGTATTAACTTAAGTATTAATTTAACGACCAACCACAGGCCGCTTAATTTAGAAGCATTTAAAAACAAAGAAAGAAATGCATAATATTTAAGATAATTCATTTTGTTCTTAAAACTTTTTTCCCAAAATTAAATTTAAGAGAATTCATAAATAACTTAAGTTCAACACAGCAGTAATGCAATAGTACTACTAATTAATAATCAAGATGGACATACTGCAATCAGTATTTGAGATTCACAAATTTTTAAAGTAAATAAAACCGAGGGGGTATAGAATACTTAATCACAAGGCTTGGCTGTCAAATATTTCTCGAGTCAGAAAATATTTTTGAAAATGATAACAAAAGTCCTTTGTGTGATTCCAAGCCATTTGGAATTTGTCTCAGAAGCCATTATGAATTCACTAAACAACAAATGTTTTTCTAATTAGCACGTAGTCAATGTTTTCAACAGAAACGTGCACATTGCTTTGTAAATGTTTGTCGCCGTTAATTAAAATGAGTCATTAGACTGTACACTCCAATGAAGAAAGTAAATTGTCTAAATATACAGATGTCTAGGGACACGGTAAATAGAAGAGTCTCCGGGATGATGAGTAATCCCGCTGAAGAAACAGTTAAAATTTGTTGAAATTTCCACGCCCATAGGGATAAGTAGAGTATAATTCCTTCCACATCTGTAAGATGTGGATTTCCTGTTCTGCGTTACCAGGTTATCTTGTGATTAAGTTGTGATTATGGTCAAACTGCTACATACTTCAAGTCATTACATAGATGCTTAGCACACTTTTTAAATGCTTTACCAATCGGACTTATTGTATTTACCGTATTAAAATTTACGATAAGACTGCTTAAATACATCGAAGAACATGTGATTGTTTTGTAACAATTATTACTAAAAACATTTTTAAGTAATTAATTATTTTTAAAAAGATGGTTTTAATTTTTAATACATTTTTTAAAATAAGTTTTTTTAATAAAATCACGATGAAACTGTAAAAAGAAAGAAAATTAATGAATAAAGCTACAAGTTGTAGCATGCAAAAAATTCTTAGTTATTTAATAATTTTTTATGCCACAACTTGTAAATTTAATGTTAAAGCTGCTGTGTACTAACGCTATTGGATTCACTCACCTCGATATTAACCTATGGAGAAAATTTGTCCAAGGATTGCCAGTTTGGATTTAAAGGTTTTTTAAATATTGTACTCAGTAACAGAGAAAGAAATTTTACACCTTGGGACACAGTTTGTTTTTTAAATGCAAATAATATTTTAATATTTAAATTATTCGGGGAAATAATCTGGTATAGTGTGTTTTAAACGCTCATCAGTTCCTTTGGTGGACGAAATTTATAAAATGAATCCCATTGAAAGGTGCAGAAAAGTTCAGGCTATCTGAAAATACCATTTTTATTGGATTATCAGCATTTATGTATCTGTAAATAGTAGACAAATTTTCTCCATAGGTTAACATTGAGGTGGGCGAATAGGACTTGGTATAACCAATCGGTATAACTTCGAGCATAACCAATATATTAGCTTATTTAATTGTTTTACTTGTTGGTTATAGTAAATAATGTGATTAAAGAATGCTTATTCGACATATAATAATAAATATCTAGGGAAAGAAACATACACATATGCACACACACACACACACACACATATATATATATATATATATATATATATATATATATATATATATATATATATACACTGAGTGGCCAAATTATTATGACCAACCCCTCAATACAATGTTGAATCACCTTCTGCCCTTAATACTGCATGAATTCCTCGTAGCATAGATTCTATGAGATGTTGGTAGGTGGTATGAGGAATTTGAGACCATGTACGACGAACTTCATTTTCCAATTCCTTAAGATTTGATGGTACTGTATCCAGCTGCCTGATGCCCCGTTAGGTCTCATCCCACGGGGGGAGTGATTCTCAATTGTATTCTAATTTTTAATTGGATTGAGATGTGGTGATTGTGTAGACCAACGAAACAAGGTAAATTCTCCGTCATGCTCTTCGAACCATCTGAGGTAAAAGCCAGCTTTATGACAAGGGCATTGTCCTGCTGGAAGTATCCATCCCCGGCAGGGTACACCATTAACATAACAGGATGTACTTGATCTGCAATAACACTTAAATACCTTTGGGCATTAACAAGTGGTTTCACAGGAATCAAAGGACCCATACAATGCCAAGAAAAAATCCCCCAAGCCATAATATTGCCTCCACCAACGTGAAGTGTTGTGGCAATGCAGTTGGGGTCCATGCTTTCGTGCTGTTTTTTCCATATTCGCACACTGCCATATGCATGGTATAATTGAAAACGCGATTCCTCGAACCACATGACCCTATTCCAGTCATCTACTGTTCAATCCTTGTGCTCCTTTGCGAACTGGAGACGTCTGCTCTTGTTCCAAGCAGACTGTAGAGGCTTTCAAACAGGTGGTCGGCTTCCATAGCCTATACGGTGTAGTGTGCGGCGAACAGTTCGTTCTGAGACGTTCGTAGTTGCTCCTTGATTAAGACTCCTTGCTATTTGACGCACTGTTGCTCTTCTGTTGGAATGGACAACTCTGTCAAGTCTCCTTTCATATCGAGCTTTCAGTAGCCTGTGACGACCACAAGCCTGATCCTGAGACCTGGTTTTCTGCTTGGTAGTCCACTCTCTGTAAACATTAATAATTGCTGCTCTCGAACACTTCACAAGTACAGCCGTTTTGCTGATACTGGTTCCGACGCTTTCAGCGCCTACAATCATCTCGCGTTCAAACTCAGTTAAATCACGTTTTTTGCCCATATCTTCGCAACAAACACAGTGCAATCGATGGTTCACTTGTCCCGCATTCCCTTTTTATAGCTATCTCGCCCTCTAACAGCAACACTGTGACGCAATAGCGCATTTGCATAAAACTGTCAGGTAGTCATAATAAAGTTGCCGCTCAGTGCATATATATATATATATATATATATATATATATATATATATATATATATATATATATATAGACACACAATTTTTTCATACTCATTTCACCAAATGACCGACAAAGAGCGAAGCGTATGTATTAGTGTAGCCAAATTTTTATGCTCTTATACCATAAAGAGCACCGTCTGCACATGTCCAACAGCTCAATACATGTCTCCATACGGACAATCTTAAATTATACTATAATGTCTGATTGTATCACATTTTTAAGTGTAGAATGCCGTATCCTTTCGATCTCACAGTAATCTACCTCTCTGAAAACTTTTACTCTCAATATTTTGTGCTTGACCATAGTTCAAATGCATTTGATTCATACTGCTTTTTATTGTGACATTACGGAAAGCGTTTTATGCTTGTCTATCTATATCTCTGAATTATGTGTTTCAAATGTTGGCATTTATGTAACTTTTGTTGTGTCTTTCCAATTTTACAATAACATATCTTTCCACATTTTTTTGCGTTCGAACCCAACATTCTGTTTTCCACCATAGCACATTTGCATCTGATCCATGTTATACTTTGTGCTGCATGTGGTGAGTCCCTTCCGCTGCGTCTATACTTCGAAAATTTTTATTGGGGATTTCGACGAAACATCGTACATCATGACCGAATAAAATAAACGAAATCAAATTTTTTATATCAAGATACGATACATAGCACCGCTTAGACACGCCCCATTTCTCGATGCATATGCCTTTATACGAATATTTCTAAATGTTACTAATGGGAGAGCATCCTCTGTGTGCATCTGTACTTGTGCAATTTAGTTGTATTCATAAAGTGTATCATTCCAAATTAAGATACATATCGATGATATGAGGGAATGCATTCATGAATTTCCATATGAACCTTGTGTCGTCAGTCGGTCTTCAATAGAAATGGCCAAAACTACTATATCTGCATCTTGTTGGTTTTGGCTGGAAATTCCAGACCAGGTCCCTATAGACTTCAGGGTGCGGCTTCGGTTTATAATAGTACCACAAGTGTCGGAGCCCCATTTAGCCAGGTGCCACATCGGTTTTGACCAAGCGACCCCAGGGGGCGACATCTGGGGGGATCTTACCCTTTCCCACACTCCCTGACCTCATAGAGGGACTTTTCGGTCTACAGATTTAACGTGCCCATATCCGGCCTAGACAGAGGTATTTAATGGCGCTAGCCGGGGTCCGATCCGAGCCCTCTCAGCACCGAAATCCGATGGGCCACCACTAGGCTACCTTGGTCGATTTTGCATCTTGTATCATTTCATTGAGGTTTCTGCCTAATACTGGCACCAATGAGATCATGAACATGTCTTATCAGTATATCAAAATTCGATACGCTGATGAGATACAGAGCCCAGTCCTCACTTGCCCGAATCACGATACATATATTGATACGGTCAACACTTAAGTGCAACAAATATGAATCCACTATAATAGGTTTGTTTTATCTACTTCGGCCATGTGTGCAGTATTCAACCTGCTGCTCGAAGGGAATCTTTGCAGTGAGTGCCACAGACTTTATTTGAAAAAGATAAAAAAGCCCTTTTGCGTAGATGATGTACACTTTAAGAAACTAATAGGTTAATACAACTAATTCCTGTGTAATTAAGAGCTCGGAAAACGCAAGTAAAATATTCATCTGGAAGACAATTAGAGTATGCATTTTTTTGGTAATATGCCAATTACTCTCAGAGCGCTAATGAATTTCGGCTTAATGCTCAGATGAGTAAGTTTTCAAGAGTTATTTTTTCGTAATTATTTACTAATTCCACCTCGGAGGGGAAACATCGTATCACCTCAGCCGAACATTTGCTCATAATTACGGAGGATTATTACCTACAACAGTCTTAATTAACTGCGGAGAAAATGTTTACAGCGTCGCAACACGGTCGCAAGCAAATTGCTCTGCAGTCAAAAGATGTCGCAGGAATTAAATACTTTTGAGAAAAAGGAAAAAGGAGATAGGGGATGCAGAATTTCCTTTGGTTCAAAAGGATGTTGCGATAGTAAAATTAAATATTATGCGGACATATCTGAGTACATGTGCAAATCTCGAATGTTTGAGGGCAGCTCATTGAGAATGAACTTCATTGGAGTTGCAAGTTTGGGTTGTTTATGAATCTTCATGTCTAGCATATATTTTTATGCAGTTATTTCAGAGCATATTGCATACATTTTATCTCTATCTTTCCGATAATTTATTCTATCCATCCGATATCGGTAGGAAGGAGACATCAGTCTATTATCAGGTGTTGCGATAATAAAGTAAATATTATAGGGATAAATGTAAGCAGATGTATAACCGCAAATGTTAACTAACAACGTGTTGATAGTAAAATTTATATATGTTGCATGATTCAGTTGTTTATGAATCTTCCAAGTCAACCTGTAGAGGCATACAGTTTTATGTTGTTATTACATAGCATACAACATAATTTTTGTCTGTATTTTTCCGGTATTTTTTGCTATTCATCCGTTATCGGTAGGACCGCGAAAGCATTTGATTATCCGGTGTAACGATAAAAAATGTAAATATTATGGGGATAAATATGAGCACATGAAGCACATGTATAATCTCAAACGTTTATTAATAACACATTAATAGAAAAAAATTATTGGTATAGCGTATTCCGATTTTTTTATCAATCTTCAAGTTCAGTATACAGTGCCATATATTTTTATGCAACTATTACATAGCATATAACATAATTTTTGTCGCTATTTTTTCCGATATTTTTTGCTATTCATCCGATATTGGCAGGACCGCGAAAACAGTCGATTATCGGGTGTTACGATAATAAATTTTAATATTATGGGGATAAATGTGAGAACATGTAGCACATTTATAATCTCAAATGTTTACTAACAACACATTAAGAGAAAAAATTATTGGTATTGCGTATTTCTATTTCCTTTCGAATCTTCAAGTTCAGTATACAGACATATATTTTTATGCAACTATTACATAACATGTTACACATACTTTCTGTTGCCATTTTTTCCGATATTTCTCATCAGCCGCCACTTTCCTAATGTATAGCCTCCCCGATCCCCAGACCTCAACCATGGGACTTTTGGCTTTGGGGGCATGTGGAACATCTCTTCAGTCTTGATAAACCGAGAACTATACCTGATCTTAAAAACAGCATTTCACGACATGTTCTCATCATTTCCCCGGACACACTGCGCTCAACTGTAGAACATGATATCTTACGATTTCAAATGGTGGCTGAAAATTATGGCCGTCATGTTGAACATGTCTTGTTGTAATTAATTTTTTTAACTATACTCAATGTTGGCTAAATGTGAAATTCATCAAAAAAGTCCTCTGGTGGTGAAATTTGGAACTAATTTTTTTACTCGCTCAAACAAATTCCCATCTCTTCAACATGTCCTACACAAAATTTTATAACTTTCTGAACAATAGTTTCGACTGTAAACAACTTTAAATTAGGGAAGTTTAATTATGGACGCCCTGTATACATATATATATATATATATACATATACAGGGCTCGATTTGAGGTGGAACGCGCCGGAACGGCGTTCCGGTACCTCTCTTTAGGAAAAAAAATTACGATAGTTAAAAACATTTATTTAATCACATATTACTCTGTTGTTAGTGAGTGGGCCAGGCCTATTATATATATATTTATATATATACACTGGTGTCCAAAAGTTAAGCCTAATTGATGTTTACGTGAATATTGGAGGATATCTAAGTCAGAATGGCGGGAAACGTGATATGCGAGTGAAATACGGTTACATCATAAGAAAACAATGCAAATGAGGGATATTAATCAATTTTATTATCCAAAGAAACAGTTTGAAAGGAAACAGCACAAGCTAATAGTTTATACTTTAGTGAAAAATAAAAATAGACAGGTTATTTAGCAGTTTAATAAGGTGTGTGGTCGCCTCTGATAGCCACGCATGCTACACAACGATTATCCATATGTGCTGTGAGAGTGGGAATGAGTTGTGGCCTCAAGAGTTCCAAGCATTGAGGAGAGGTCTTTCCAGTTCTGTAACAGAGTTTGGTGGGTCCGGAAGGACTGTAATTTGTCTCCCGAGCATATCCCACACATGCTCAATAGGATTAAGATCAGGAGAGTGAGCGGGCCACTGAATGCACTGGATGTTTTTACTTTCAAGTAAGTTGTCGACCAGGATCGCACGGTGACAAAGCGCGTTATCATAAATGAATATGAATCCAGGACCGACAGTACCTTGAAACAGGCGAACATAAGGCTCAAGGACTTCGTCTCTGTACTTTTCAGCAGTAACAGACTCCGTGTCAAAGACTTGGAGGTCTGTGTGGCCATCCAGCATTATGCCTGCCCACACCATGACTCCCTTTGAAGGAAAATGATGTCTTTCCGAGATGTTTCTTGGGTGAAAACGAGTTCCACGTTCTCTCCATATCGTTATCCGACTCGTTCTGACGTGCGCACATGTTTAGCGCATGCCGACATCGACTGAAATGTTTTGAATATGCACACTGTTTCACCTTCAAACAGTGATTCTGAACAAGCGATTTTGAACAATTTGACCAATATTGACTCACGTTCTTGCACATTTTACGAATTATGCTTAACTTTTGGACACCAGTGTGTGTGTGCATATATATATATATAAACTATATATATATAAAAAATATATATATATATATATATATATATATATATATAACTCTGAAAGTTCTCCAACAGTAGTCAATCAAAAATAACAAATCCCATTGCTGATGTCAGATTTGACAATTTAGGCCAATTTAGGCCATTTTTTCATCATAGAGAAGGAAAAAGAAGATGCAAATTGTGTATCAAATCATACACCAGAATAATGTGTAAAAAATGCAATGTATCACTTTGTCTTAACAAAATAATTGTTTTAAAAATTTCATGTAAAATAAATTATAATATATTATTGAAATACATTATTAAAATTCATTAAAATATATTATTTGCTTCAGATACATGTATAGATCAAAATATATTAAAATATTTAATTTTTTCCCCCTAGCATCAACTCTATTTTTAACTCGTGCACGTCTTAATTCCCAATGATGCCATTTGGAATCATTTAAAATTTTGATAAATATAATTTAAAAAAATTTTTCTTTCTGTTCCTTTATACTGGACATAAAATGAGTACATTTCAGGAATTTCATATTTTTAGAATGAGTAATAAACTTTTGGGACTGAAAGGGTTTTAACTAACATTAATTAAAAATCAATTCAATCAGTTCTATCTCAGTTCGCGACGCGTGACCTCGTCCAGTGGCGGACAACTTTAATCTATATCTGCTAACCTACCCCTTTGTTTTTCGCTGTTTAAACTCCCAAGAAACTTTTATAGCATCTGTATGACGCGGCACCGAAGATGAGCCTAAGGCAGGGCTTTCATGTCAATCAAGTCTGATTCTATTTTTAGCCAATTCTTGCGGGTTTTTTCCCTTTCGTAGAATTGAGAATAAAATCGGCGCTTGTTCGTTCTCTGCAATGCCACATATATATATGTATATAAAATTTGGAATACCCCCACACACACCCCGGAAGGTTACACTTGCGCACCTCTATTTCTAGATATCGAGCACTATATATATATATATATATATATATATATATATATATATATATATATATATATATATATATATATATATATATATATATATATGTATGTGTGTGTGTGTGTGTGCACCGGGTGATCATAATTGAAACACCCCTACTCCTACCTCTCTATATAATGAACTACTCAGTCTATAAGTTTCAAATTTTGTACACATACTATTCAAGACATGTGGAAACGGATTACGCCAAAAAAATATTAGTTCCAGAAACTCCGATAGATGGCGTTGTACAACAGAAAATATGAAAAAAGACAAAAATAATAATAATAATTTTTAAAAAAAAACTTTTGTAAAATGAAATTTTTGGCAGATTCTGGGGAGCGACGAGGCCAATATCTACCTCAGTGGCACAGTGAACACCCATTGGTCTATCTTCTCAAATTTCGATATCTAAAATCTAAAATTAGTTCGTGGGAGAGCTTCGAATGATGAGCCTTTTGTAATCCTTTTAATACACTTTATTTGACACGGAGACGGACGCATATGAATCACAAACAAAACATGTATATATACTCAAATCAGAAGGTGGGGTGATCATAAGGCCTCTTTCAGACGAGGCACATTTCTTGATTCAACTGATTTGACTTGTTTATTTTCATGTTGTTGACTGCCGTGTGAGGTTCTTTTCACACGAGGCGCGGAGCCCAATTCAAGGCGAAACCTTCTCTTCTGGGGTTGTGGCAACGCTTCGTCAGCAGCTAGACGAAGGCGAAAACGCAACTGAAAAATGAGGTGGAAGAAGACAGTTTACTACATTAAATTATGTGTATATTTTCTATCCATAGGCCATACTTTAATCTACACCTAAAATAATTACAATATTTCCCATAAAAATATTTTTCAGGCAAATGTATTGTAATCTACAAAAAATATCAAAGGAAAAAAAAATTGCTGTAAAAAATTAGTGATATGTACTTAACTAAATTTAGATAAAATTTGTATAAACATACAAGATATACATGTATACAAAATTTTAGCAATTTGGGACGATTAGTTTTGAAGAAATAGTGCGCACAAGTTTCAAAATAACAGTTTTTAGAAAAAGCCATTTAAAGTTTAAATTTTCTATAAATTACTTTATTATTAGCTTTATACATTTGGCCATAAAATCGGTTGTAATATCGACTTCATTTTTTTCATAAGATTCCTTTTATTCCATTCTTCATAATTAAATCATAATAAAAAAATTGAGTTTTTTTAAGGTTTTAAGGTGATTTCCCTCCTTACATTTTTAAATTTCAAAAACTTTAACTTAAATATTATACCTTTCTTCTACCAATACCTTTCTTTTACACCAATTTTATAACACAATATTGGTCTTTGATTTATAATGATGTAGGGGAATATAGATTTAAGAAAGCATCATAACATGACACTCGGGTTTTTACTTACAAAAATACAAAATGTATTATTTTTATATTTGCTCTGCTAATTTTTTAAATCGCATTTCTTTTATTTGTAGGACCATTATACCTCATTCTTACTTTTAAAAAAAATTATAATAATTAAATTGCACACCTGAAAGGATGTAAGGTATACACAAGATTCGATTCACAAGAATCGAACTTTTCAGTGAATGAATTTAAGAAGCTGCTTGGGGTATGCTAATTTCGGCATACGCGCTTAGTATAAATACCATGCAGCGTCATTAAAAAAAAGTGGTGGTTAAGGTTGAAAAGGTGTTATCCTGCGCTAGTGCTTAGCAGGCCCAAAGTTTACGTGGCAGTACTGCTGGTTTGACTCTCTGCTGGGTTGTGAGTATTGAAAATATATTGTTCTTGAAAGCTGTATTTACATATTCCGTACAAGTAGTACGTATGCTTATTGCTGTAAAAGCAATTATATATGTGCAACGAATTCAATAAACATTGTTTCATGTATAAACTGTGTTTGTATCAAATTAAAATAGAGTGCCCTCTAGTATATTCTCTATACTGGCGCCCGAAAGTTTATATATATATACCCTGGTTGTTAGCGTTACATTTATAACGAACAACATAATTGAAGTTAAACTGTGTACTGTGTACTTATATTGATAAAATTGTTGCAAGTACTTATATACTATTTGAAAATGAGTGTTGTAGAACAAAATCCTGCTGGAAATTTTCCTCGGGTAATTATGGTTCAGCATTTTGCGCCATTCGAAGCCACATTCATTGGCGGCCCCTCAAGCCAATTCCTAAAGAAAATTGAGCATTACTTTCAGCAACAATGCACCCCAGAGGGGGATAAACTTAAAATTGCTCTAGCCGCTTTAAGAGGTAGTGCATATCAGTGGTACACGTGTATTAAAAGCAGTAATCTGATTTTTGACTATTTGTCATTCAAGCAACAGTTTCTTAGCGTTTTTCCAAAGACCTTTAATCAAAGTGAAATTGAAGCGGAAATTTATTCGCTAAGGCAACGTGAAGGTCAGTCTGCGTTAGATTTTGCTATGGAAAAGATTTCCAAGTGTGAGGAATATTTAGAAGGAATGACGGAAGCAGTAATCTTACAAATAGTTATCCAACGTTTGAAGCCAAGTGTTCAAGATTTTTTAGACAATGAAAATATTACAAGCAAGGTTACCCTCCTTCAAGCTTTAGTTAAACATGACAATAGGCATTTCTTCGCTACCCCGTACCCTCATTCAGGTACGAGAAGTTTTATACACCCGCGCCAAAATTTTTCGCGAGTTTCAAGCCAGCAGCGTTAGCAGTATCGTGGGCGAAATAATAGAAGCCCACGGCGTTATAATGAAATTAGTGCACTTAAAGTAAACAATATGCAAGCACCTTACTTGCATTGGCAAGTTGTTTCACATGATATGGTTCAACCTGTTGAAACTGTGTGGTCAAATGTATTAACTTGTCCGAGCAGTAATCATTATTTTGAGAATAGTGAAAGTCAGGGTATTTTTGTGGCTTATAATGAAAGTGAGTCTAGCTGGAATAATGCGGTAATTCCAGTACTAATTTCTGAAAATAGTGCCGATACTAATGCTAGTGGTTTAGAAAATAAATCATCTGACACTTCTATTAATGCTATACCTGATATTATTAATGCTATACCTGATATTTTAGATGATATTCACACATCTGTTAATGAAGGAAATTTAGTAGATGACGAAGTATGCGTTACGGAAGTTAGTGAATACTTATTAGTTGACGACAATAAAAATTCTTTAAACGATAATACGAACTCGCTAGGTAATGATGATATTATTTCAAGTTTCCATCCGAATGAGGATGCTGTAGGCCAGGTTGATAATATGGTCTTAAATAAAGTACATGAAAACCAGACTGAGAATCAGGATGAAAAGTTGACACAGAGTTATACTGTAAGTAGTTTAGCTGATGCTTCGGAATTTATAGACGTAGTTTGCATTAAAACGCACCAGTACGAAAAGCTTAATCTTCCTAAAACTGAAGCAGTGTTAAAGAATTTAAATTATAGCGATTCTGAAGAAGGACGTTTTAAAGAGACTTTTTCGTCAAAAGAGGATAAAACTAAAGTTAAGGGGGATAAAAAACGTGAAAAAGCGCCTTCAGGTTCCAGCATTAAAACTGCTAATACTGAAGTGATTCAGGCGGTAAACAAGAAGTCGTATAATCACAAATACGTAAAACAGAGTCAGGTTATTGAAAAACATGTTACAAGCAGCGAGATAAAGCCAGTAACTAAACACGTTGGTGCGGCGTATAATTTTGAAAACATAGAATCTGCGTTAAAATCTAATGCCTATACTCTAAAAAGTACGGAGAAAAGTAAAGTGTGCACTACAAAACCTCCATCAAAGGATTAACGTGGCACACATAAGGTACACAAGGTTATCAAAAGGTGGAATTGCAGTTTTAAAGCTCCTTAGCATAAGTACAGGAAACGCAAGATATCAGCCGCCCAGCAAGGTTGGCCTCCTCCCAAGAGACCTCCTGTCCATCGTCAAGCCGGACCAACGCCCTACTGCACGAAGGATGACCACATGGTCAACGAATCCCTTTACTAGGACTGCGACCATCAAGAGAGGTTCCACGGAATGGACAGACTGGTGCAAGGAAGTTGCTGCATTCATGAGGAACAAGTCTTGTATCAATTTTCTTATTCTAACTCGCACCCTTCAATAAAATCGAGCCAAATTGGTTTGAAGTTCCCCAGTGTATATACTGTGTAAACATTTTGAGGGGAAGGGGTGAGCCACTGAAAAAAAATACGGCATACTGTTGTTTTATAAATTTTTGAAGGGGACATGTAGTGACTAGGAAAAAAATACATACTGCATAATATAATAATTAACTAACATACTAACTTCACAAAACATAACACATGTGCATTATGAATTGGGGAAGAGCAGATACAAACAGTCAAGAAATGTCATGCTGTGCAATTGTGTTGACACTTTTAACTAAAACAGATTTTTTAGGGCTCAGTTGGCCAGCCCAGTATCCGCAACTCTGCAAATCCACTGTTTGATGGTGTCACCTGGACTCTTCGGGGTTAGTTTTGTAAAATGGTAGTGGCGTTTTTCCTCCACACAACGTGTGGAAGGTTTTTTGAGTTTGCCACCCATTATGTAAAAAGTCAGACCAGCACGCGTTTTCAATTAGTTAACTGAAGCCGTTCAGACCTCAGTTACCTAATTATTTTTTTTCGAGGGAGGCCAGTGTAAGGTATACACAAGATTCGATTCACAAGAATCGAACTTTTCAGTGAATGAATTAAAGAAGCTGCTTGGGGTATGCTAATTTCGGCATACGCGCTTAGTATAAATACCATGCAGCGTCATTAAAAAAAAGTGGTGGTTAAGGTTGAAAAGGTGTTATCCTGCGCTAGTGCTTAGCAGGCCCAAAGTTTTCGTGGCAGTACTGCTGGTTTGACTCTCTGCTGGATTGTGAGTATTGAAAATATATTGTTCTTGAAAGCTGTATTTATATATTCCGTACAAGTAGTACGTATGCTTATTGCTGTAAAAGCAATTATATATGTGCAACGAATTCAATAAACATTGTTTCATGTATAAACTGTGTTTGCATCAAATTCATTTAGAGTGCCACTTCAAATTATATGCACCCAAGTCTGGGTAGAAGTAGCTATTTACTCTATAAGGGTTATTGCAAAATCCTCCCTCATATGAAAACTATTCAAATTGTAGGCATAAGGCGATGTTCACATTTGCGAATCTAGATAAATTTAATTAAATAATGGGTAAATTCGCGCAATTTGGTGCTCCCACATATATTTTAAAGTGTAAGAGTCATAACCTGTACTAATCGATGTAATGCTGTTTGATAAGTAATGTAAAGAGAGTGACGTATGTCACCATAGAAACATCAAATGAACAACCAATGATAAAGAATATATTTCGTTGAAATGACCAAATAAATATTTCTGTTCATTTTTTAATGATAATGCGGCTTCTAAATAAATTTTTAAAAAAATTCTAAAAAAGTTAAAAATTTTGTTTTAATTTTGGAGTTTTTAACCACCATTAACAAAAGAACAAATGAACTTTTAAATTTGAATGGTACCGACTACTTTATTGAGCAGGCATCCGTATTTATTTATATCGATATTTGCAAGGGGACTGGGACGTCTGCGACAACTAAGAAGTTGGAAATTTGGGCTATTCTTTTAAAGCCCATATCTTATACAAATATGCATGTATCATTATGATTTTTTTACGTTAATTTAGTAAGACCTTTATGAATATTTTAAGATAAAAAAAATTTCTTTTTGGATTGAAAGGTAAATTTAAAATAACAATATAAACAAACATACTTTTCCCCCTGAAATTTTTGAAGTATTCACTTTGTAACACTTTTTCAAAAATTTAGCGAAAATCTTACCTTGAAATCTTGTGTGATGATTAAACACAGTTTATTTTATAAAGTTAACCGATTTAAATCTTTGCTACACTATTTTAAAAAATTATAAATTTCACTTATCAGAAATCTGCATGTTTTTGTCATACATTTTCACCATTTACAAAAATATCTGAAGGTTTAAAAATAAAAATATAGGTTATATTGATACAAGAGCACTTATTCTATTGACGTTTAAAATTACAGAGATGTACTTGCAACAGATTTTGCAGAAAGTGTACCATTACATGAAAAAATCACATTTTGAGAAAAACGCAAAAAATACTTTCCCATTATATGGGATTTAAATGTATGTTTACATTTTTAAGTTGCTAATAATTGTTGTTAGAGTGTCAAAAAGTACATAAATTATATATATTTGTAATCTGCAGAATCTGCTCAATTTTTTAAGCCACAAATTCAAAAATAAATTTTTTTGAAGTCGGAATAAAATTTGCGTGCCAATTCCCTCCAAGCTTCACCCCTTTTAATTTTATAGCTATATTCATCACATCTCATGTCCCATATCGCGGGACTAATACGAATTTCTTCGATGAATTGTTCCACATTCAAACTTGCAATTGAAATGCTTTCCATACTGAACTGAGCTCATGCAGCTAGGCGGCTGGTGTGAAGAACGTACCTTCAGTAATGTCTTTTGTGTTGAGTCTACTCATCGGGATGAGAGCGCTATCGGTACAAGTGCCAGATGTCAAAATGTCTGGGGACTGAATTCACTCCGTGTGAAAAGGTTCCGGCGATTCGCATACATTTTCTATGGTGGCTACACTCCTTGACAGCCACCCGGAAATCAGTTTGATCAACTATGTGCCTCGTCTGAAAAGGGCCTTAATCTCAAACACACACGTCTGCACATTGTGGCTCTCGACGCTCAACTGTGTTTTTCTGGAAGCCAAAAATCGGCGTTGCCACTCCACTCAACTAAACTGCAGATCTCGTGCCGGTGACACCCATAACTGTCGAGTTTGGAACACGGAAAATCCCTGTACCTTCCAAGAGATTCTACTCCACTCACCGAATGTTACAGTCTCGTGTGGATTCACAGCCAAATTCCTTCTTGGACCTTCCTTTTTCGAAGAGGCTGCTCGCAATAGCCCTGTGACATGCACCGTGACGGCCAACAGGTACAAAAGGATGCTCGAAACTTTTGTTGTACCACATTTGCAACAGCGGCAGTGTCTTAATTCAATTACTTTTATGCAAAATGGAGCGGCTCCCCACATCAGACTCTGTGTACAGCAGTTTCTTCGGTAACGTTTTACTAATGACAGAATAATCAGTCAGGCGTTTCCGAAAACCTGGCTATCTTGTTCTCCAGATGTTAATCTGTGTCTTTTGGCTACGAAGACACTTGAATCTTGTTAATCGAGGATATCAGGTAACCATGGCAGACTTGAAAGAAGGCATCACTCTGCATGTGAGAAGCGTTTCAGTCGACCAGTTACGATCAACAGTTGAACAAACTGTCCGCTGACTACAGTTTTTACATCTTAAAGAAGGGAACTATATTGAGCAGCAATCCCTCCGTCCATAAAGTCCATGTCACATGAATGTTTGATACCTTCAAATGAAATGTGTTTAAAATGAGATTTTGTGTCTTTTCGGCCATGTTCTGTTGTACAGCGTCACCTATCGGAGTTTCTGGAACTAAAATATTTTCCCCGTTATCCGTTTCCCCATGTCTTGAATAGTAAGTGTTCAAAATTTGAAGCGTATAGATTTAGTAGTTCAATATATATAGAGAGAGGTTGGAGTAGGGATGTTTCAATTATGGTCACCTGGTATATACAGGGTGGTTATAATTAAACTTCCCCTATAAACAGCATCCTACAGCTCAAACGGGTGAACGGAATGTAACCAAATTGGGTATATAGACTAGTAGCGCCCAGGATTTAATCTTGGGGGAGGGGGGGAGCGGGTTGAACGGATAAAAATATTTGTAATGCAAATTCAATATTCATAACGCAATTTCTATTTCTTTGGAAGGGGGGCAGGGTCCCTTGGCCCACCCCCTGGGTGCGCCACTGATATAGACTATACACTGCGCCACTGATATAGACTATACACGAGATGCGCTCACGGAATTTCGAAAAAAAAACCTTAGTTCAAAAATGTGCACCAGGTGGTGCTTTCATGGAAAAACATTGAATTTAACAAAATAAATGTCCAAAAGGGAATACATAAACAATTTAAACATTTATTGACTAGTTATTGATCACCTTGTCATCGAACCACAGGTAAGGAAATAAATAACAGTACTCCATTGCTGTTTGGGAAAAAAAAACGGTTGAGTTTGCAGAAACAGATTCAGATTATGACGAAATGTCAAAAGAGGAGCAGTTGTTAATCGTGACCAGGATGATGTAAGGAAAGGTGCTCAATGTGACCACCGTCAGTCACCTGCAAAGTTTCAAGGCGATGGACCGTGTGTTCAACAGCAGATCGTAACTGATCACTTCTGATGCTTCGCACATGAAGCGTAATGGAGTTCTTTAAGTCATCCATCGTCGGAACATCCCCAATATAATTCACACTTTTTAAGTGGCCCCATAACCATAAATAGCACGGAGTTTCTTCAAACTCAACTGCATTTTTTCAATTTCTTTACCCTCAAGCAGCAAAGGAGTACTGTTATTTATTTCCTTACCTTTATTTAATGTTGTTCGATAACAAGGTGATCAAAAACTAATCAATAAATGTTCAAATTGTTTATGTATTCCCTTGTGGGCGTTTTTCTTTTGCTAAATTTAATGACTTTCCATGAAAGTGCCAATCGGAAGACATTTTTGAACAAATTTTTTTTTCGAAATTCCGTCAAAGCATCTCGTGTATAGTCGGTATACCCAATGTGGTTACATTCCGTTCACCCGTCTGAGCTGTAGGATGCTGTTTATAGGGAAAGTTTAATTATAACCACACTGTGTGTATATATATATATATATATAATAAAATTTTAACCACCTCCAATGTTTAATCGCCCGTAATACGAATTTTCTCTCTATATGCTAACCTTTCCGTCCTTTAGCGATTTTTCGGGTCTTTCCAATACTAACCTACCTCGCCAATTTCCGGCAACTCATTTTGAGCAACTTCGGTGTTCTGGCGAAACGCGGCCATTGTAAGATGATGTTTTGATGGAATAAACTGCATTTGTTCTTTGAAATAGAATCGTAGGAATTTCGGCCTCGATGTGTGTTCAATCAGGAGATGACCATTCGGGTCATTTCGCACACACACACACACACACACACACACACACACACACACACATATATATATATATATATATATATATATATACTGAAGTGCCACTGAATTAAGGATACCTACCTAGTAACGAGTTGGGCCTCCTCTGGCCTTGATAACTGCTGCCACACGACGAGGCATAGATTCAACAAGTTTCTGGAAACGTTCCACGGGAATGGCTTGCCAAATATTGGCTAAAGCTGTCCATAATTCAGTAAGGTTCTTTGGTGCTGTGTGATGCCCTTTCACGCCTTGTTCCAAAACATCCCAAAGATTCTCAATAGGATTTAAGTATGGACTTCTAGGTGGCCAATTCATGACAGAGAAGTCAGAGGAATGCTCATCCACCCAGCCAGTAGCCAACCGGAACTTGTGAGAGGTACAGTTGTCTTGCTGGAAAACTCCATTACCGTGCGGATAACAGAACAGCATAAACGGATGGAGGTGATCACCCAGCAACTCTACGTACCGAATTGAATTGAGGGAGGTTGGTACACGCACCAACGATCACAAACTGTGCCACGAAAAAACACCCCAAACCATGATTGAGTCACCATGCCCTTGTACAGTTCCAGCCAGGCATGCAGGATCCATGGCTTCATGAGCCTGACGCCATATTATCAGCCTCACGTCGGCGTTAAGTAGTCGGAATCGAGACTCATTACTCCCTGCTACTCGTTTCCAGTCCTCTACACTCCAGTCTCTGTGCTCTCTTGCCCAGGCAAGACGTGCAGCCCGATGGCAAGTATAGAGCAATGGTACTGTCGTAGTTCGACGGCTCCCGAAACCCACACGGTGAAGCGAGCGTTGCACAGTCCGTTTACTGGCTGTACGACTGGCACCGTCATTAAACTGGGTGGTAATTTGAGCTAATGTTTGGCTTCGCTGGCTACGTACTATACGCCTGAGCCGTCTCTCACCACGCACTGTCAAGGCTAATTGTCCTTTGCAGTTTGCCCGATCGCTAGTTTTTTTTCCACCATCCATGTATTCTTGGTATACTCTTGACACTGTCGACCTTGAAAATCCTAGCTGTCTGACGATTTCGGAAATTCAATGGCCCATGCGTCGCGCACCTACGATTTGTCCGCGATCGAAGGCGTCTAAATCAGGCAGTTTACCCATACTGGCAATTTCAACAACTAATTCAGAACAACCACAGTACGAGCTATATATGCAGTTACCACAGCGCCCTCACTTGCGCATACATGATGCGCAGCGCTACACAATTTGCATAGGCTATTCTATCCCTAATTCAGTGGCACTTCAGTGTATACACACACATATATAGATATATATATATATATATATATATATATATATATATATATTCTATGGTGCCCGGTATAAAGGACATAAGTCAAAAACAGTGATTTAAATATACCAAGTCATTGGCTTTTATACCAATGGAAGAATAATAGTTTCGACTTGAGTCTTTTGTACAAAGAAATGTGCTTTTGGATACAAAATTGATAGACTTAAGCCTTTTATACAAGTCGAAAGATTTTATTTTTTATCAATACTAACATTTTTTTCTATAAATACGAACCTATGAATCAGTCAATATGTATGTATATATATATGTGTGTGTGTGTGTGTGTGTGCGCGCGCGTGTGTGTGTGTAAGAGCATGTTATAGACGATAAGTACGATAAAAACAAAAATTAAAAAATACGAAAGTCCTTCAGAAAACTAATTTAGAGGTGGATGATGGAATGGGTTAAATTTCGCAAATAAATCATGTAACTTTGATTTAACATAGTAATCTTTGAAAATGTAGTGTGCATTACCTTATTTGTATTTTTTACCACTTTAAATTTAAAAAAAAATCTTTTATAGCTGGGTTTTCTTTATTGAAATCTGTGTTTCGAAATCTGTGTTCTCTATTGAAATCTGTGTATTCATATAAAACTTCGTTCATGCTGCTCTGCTTTTTTAACCGATATAAGCCATTTGCGTGTATAAGAATATTACCTCTTTAATTTAATGTTACAATATGCATTTAAATGTTTAAAATAAATAAATATATATTTGCAAAAAGTCCTAAGAAATGAGATCTACAGAGACACTGCGATATGTTTAGGTGGGTTGGACACGTATGCTTCAATAAAATCTATAAACACGGCGTTCCTGCTAATTTGCATACTTCGGTCAAATTGTTGTCGTTTATGGCATATATGTACTGCCTGGTTTTCTTTACCTGACAGTAAAATATAAAAATTTTATTTGCAATATTTTACAAGGCCCCGGGATATATATATATATATAATATATATATAATATATATATATATATATATATAATAAAAATAACAGAAATATGCTGCTCCTATAAGCCATATTTCTTGTTTTGAATTGCACACAAACTCAATTACAATATGTTACTGGCAATATAAAATTACCATCTCATATTACAATATAACAGACTTTTGTAAATACCTTTCTTAACTTACTTTTCTTATCCTAAATCAAAGTCATGTCTTATATTCTGGCATAAAATCAGTCTCGGAACTTAATTTAAAATAGAAGCCTTTAAAATATTATATAAATATTCCCCCCTTAAAACCTGTTTCAGTTTTCTTAATTATTTCTTTCTTTCTGAAATAAGAAGGAAATAATTAAGAAAACTGAAATCATAAAACAAATGAAAATTTAAGATAAGGAGCATTAAAGTTAATTAACGTAAGTATTGTATTATGTTCTGAATAATATGGATAAAATATTTTTTTTCTTTTATTTCCAGAAAATTTGTTTCATTTATCTAATTAAACGCTCCATTAATCACTCATAACAGACGTAATATTTAAATAATTCGGATATTAGATACCTCTCCAAAAATGAGGTACTTACAAAAATTACCGAAGTCCCCCTCCCTCCCCCTAAAAGTAATTTTTTTTTTCATTTTTGTGGTCAATTTATCATTGTTAGCGGATGATAGTTAACACAAAAATGAGCAAATTTCTCTTTCCCCTTCTGCAAATTTAGGTAATTTCTTCCCGGGCAATTCATCACAATTAGGAAAGGGGAATATGTCAAACAATATCCCAAGAAAAGAGATAATGAATTCTGAAGATATCCCTTGAAAGCTCATATCTGTATTTGGCCCGGAGTTCTTTACAGAAATTTTGTTAAATTATTCAAGCAAGTTTGTTTTAAAATCTCATCACGAAGAAGATATTAAATTAAATGATTATTGCATTCTTTCATCTTACGGATTAACCTAGCATGCAATACTCATTTAGTTTAGTTTCTTCCGAGATTGAAGCCAAATAATACATTTGAATTTAATAAAAAAATGGAAATTCAAATATGTTATTTGATTTCAGGTTTTTCGCCTTACGGCGTAATTTTCTTTACAGTAAGTAAAGTTGGATTTGAGTAATTTTTCTATGCTTTTAGAATAATGCTTTCTTTGAACACGCGTTTTAATAATTCTCCCTTTTTACCGCTTCGTTTAAAGTAATAGGAATGACTTTATACTGTAATTTGAAATTCAGATTTACTTGCATATTTGGCCCCTAGGAAATAAAATCTTTAAAAGCATGCGGTCTTTGTCAATAAAACCCTCTCATTTCAGAAAAAAGAAAATTTAGTTTGTTTATAATTTCGCATTATGGGGAATTTTTAGCCCACAAAAATTATATTGCATTTTTCGTTCGACAGTAGTTGTGAATAACGACTCCAAATGGCAGTGACACAAGTTTACTTTCCTCTTAAACAAATCATATAGTCACTATAGACTACAATGAAATACAACTAAAGAATTTAAATTTGACACAATGCACACAAAGTCACATCAATAAGTCTACAGTTTACACAGAACAGATGAGCTTCAAAAGAGACATGAATGAATGATTCCATTTGAACCTAGATCGGCGTGCTTATATACCCTTCGCGGCATTGTCGATTGTTCCACAAATAGAAAATTCCAGAAATCGATAACCATGCTCCCTAGGTGGAATCTGATTGGCTCTCCATGCACCCAACAAGTAGCCAAAAGACGCCAAATTTCTTGAAAATATCAAGTGATATAATGAATACAGGGAGGTCATAAAAAATTTTGCCGATATATGGACCTCTAGCGGCCGTTCCGTTAAACCTATCGAGATGAGATTTCAGATACAGTTATTTAGAGGTATGAGCTCCAGCTTCTGTGAATGGCAACAACATGGTGCTCACGGTTACGGTTATTGGTACAGAAACTAGAAATTTTCAAATGGCAAAGCTCACATTTTCCCGTCGCAAAACTCTCAGCGCATGCGAAAACCCTAGACAGCTTTGGAACGGTACGTGTATCACAAAAAATGGACGCGTTATGCACGTACAAAAAAACAACTCTGCGAATGACTAACAAAAACACGATCAGAGAGCTTTTTATCGCTTTTCTACGCTGAATATCTGGCTAACGACGTTCTGTGGTTTCTAGCCTCTGCCATATGCAAATTTCCTTCGTGTGCCCCGGTTGTGTCTTTG